>OY755212.1:27481289-27811501 GCA_963576765.1 Draba incana | reverse complement strand
GTCTTCTGGAAGATCTTGATGTACTAAACGAGTACATCTTATACAGATATACTCTGTATGTTATTTAGCGAATACAAGTGAGCAATATTATACATAATTATAATAATATACAGAGTCTACTAGAATACAGAGTCTATTATAATAATTATGTATAATATTGCTCACTTGTATTCGCTAAATAACATACAGAGTATATCTGTATAAGATGAACTCGTTTAGTACATCAAGATCTTCCAGAAGACTTAATCCAGGAAGAATGACGTATGCTATGACATCATCAAAGTGTCGGCACCATAGGAATGCGACACGTGGCAACGCTTAGCTAATCAAAGTGTCGGCACCATAAGGATAAGACACGTAGCACACGCAGCAAAGTCCCCTTCACTCTATAAATACCCAGGTCGGGCATCAGAAGGAGGACACGCACTCTTCGCACAACTCTCTCACCTCTCTCTAAAAAAACTCTAAAAAACTTTTGTAATCCTTTCAAGTTTTAAGTTTTTAAATTTCAAAACTTTTGTAATCTTACAAGTATTAATAAAAGTTCAAAATTTTAATCATCAATCGTGCAAAGTATTTTTAATTTTATAAAGATAAATAAAATAAATTACTATAGCAGTACTGTAGCAAAGTTACTGTAGCAAGTAATAAATGGTATCAGTAAGCCAAAATCCTTTTAAAAACAAACGCAAAATTTTGCCTATTTTTTCAAAAAGATTTTAAAGAAGTTTTCCAAAGCTTTATTCTAAAATTAAACTTTTCGCGACTAAGATCTTACATCTTGAAGACGACAAGCCTCATGGTGTTCCAGGCAGCAAGCCCTGCACGAAGGCAGTAAGACCGTTGGTAAACCTTCAGCCGCGTCATAAAAGAACAGGTAAGATTCTATCTGAAATGAGTTTAATTTAGAGTAAAATCATGGCAGCTTCCATTAGAAAGTTTTTTAAAAATAATCATGCCTCTACTTCCTCATCTCGTACTCCAATTAATTCAAGAGAAATTATGACAAAAATAACATCATTTGATCAAGATATTTCAAAAAATCATTTACCTGCTATAGATACACCTAGTATATATCAAATTGGAAAATTTGAATTCAGAACCGGATATTCAATAAAAGAGCATGAAGAAAGTTTATCTTTAAAAGATAAATTTGAAGAAATACAGTTATTATCAAACATAGCCTTAAACTATTATAAGCAAAGATATAATTATATCCATTTTGGACTCGTTCAAGTAGCTATTAAACCCTTAACCAGAATTGGTATTGATTCCCCAATACTAATGCTACTAAGGGACAAAACCCTACTAAAATTTGAAGATTCGCTCCTCGGAGCAGTTCAGTCTAACTTATGTAACGGGGCAGTCTATTTCAATTGTGCTCCTAATTATCAAGTAAGCCTAAATGATCCAACAATACTAAACACTTTAGTGTTAAATGTCCATCTTCCAGAAATTAAATTTCAACCGCACCGACATGGATATTTATTACTATATAAAATCTATTTTAAATTATCAACTTCTGAATTTAATCCAAGATGTCTACTACAAGACAATAAAGGAGAAACTACAATATTAGCAGTTCATAGTAATGATACTCCAACAGCCACTTATACACCTAAGCAATTAAACTGGAATGAAATAACCATCCCGGATCAATGGAAAATTGATATTACTCAACCACCGAGAAATATTGAACAAAAAAATATCTCGCAAATAATAGAACAAAGAGATGGAAAAATATTATTAAAATTCAGATCTTTTAGAGAACCACCTCCACCAAGGATCAGCGAATATAATTCAAGAGCTTCCTTTTCTGAATACCGTACTAGACAATCTAGTGTTGACTCAGAAACTGAAAGCATAAATCAAAATGAAAACCATGATCATCAAAATGATAGCCAAGATTATCAAAATCAGGATAATAACCAAAATCATAACGTTAGGTTTAAAGCTCCTATAGCTACACCAGAAACAAAACCATTTCCAACATCACCTACTCAATCAGACTTTATAAATGTCATACTAAAGGAATATAAAATTAATAAAAAATATATAAAAGAAAATTTTTATTCAAAAGAAAATGAAGAAAAAAGAAGTTGGTATTTCAAAACATTTTCTAAACAACAAACTACTGAAATTAGAGAAAATTGGTATGAATGTATGCATTTAAAGCAAGTAGATATTCCATTCTTTATATGGTTTGAAATGTATTCAAAAACCCATAACATTAATTATCCATTTAGGACAATTAATGCTAGTTCTACTTTGACCCAAACATGGGAAACAGTAGACGGATTAAGAACTAAATCAATTCATCCACCTTTAAGAGACCTAAAAATAGAAACTCATAATAGACAAGTAGTAGCTACACCCTTTAAAACCGGGGCTAACAAGGAAGATAAAGATCCGGTAAGTATGCAAGATATTAAAGCAATATATCAACAAAACAATTATCAAAGTCAAATATTACATACAATCTCTAAACAAGTAGATTATATAGACAATAGATTGTATAGTCAAGAAAACAGTAAATCAGACCTTTATGAATCTATGCAACATCCTTTCTCCTCATTAACAACACCAATATTTAAACCAGCTGATAGACAAGTCAAATTTCCTGAAGATAAAATTTTAAGGGCAATTAGACTTAATAGCCTAGATAAAGAAAAAGGAATCAATATAATAGATGAAAATGATAACGAATCAATACAATCTTCTATACAATCTGAAAATGAAAATCAAGAAATAAATCGAATAAGAAATAGAGCAATAAGGTCTAATAGACCATACTATCCTAGACATACGCATCCAGATTTATTATTTGAGGAAAACCATAAATATTCTCATAACATATATACTGGAAACGGTATACACGAATGGAATATTGATGGACGATCTGAATATGAAGTAATGAAATTATTACAAGAAATGGGCATGGCAGCCTTAGCTTATAAAGCAACTAATGAAGATTATAATGAAAAACAAGTATACGTTATGTTAATAACCGGATTTACCGGAGCATTAAAATATTGGTGGGATAACTCTTTAGATAGACATATTCAAGATTCAATCATAAATCATGTTGAAACCATAAGAACGACAGATCTAGATGGTTTCACAGAAGAAACTGAAAGAGAAAATGGTGTAGAAGTGTTAATCCACACCATAACAATGCATTTTCTAGGAAATCCTGCAGAAGAATTAGAAAGTAAAAAAATTATATTAACAAACCTAAGATGCCCAACCTTAGGAGATTTTAAATGGTATAAAGATGTTTTTGTAGCAAACATATTTCAACGAACAGATTGTAATCAACCTTTCTGGAAAGAACGGTTTATCTCAGGATTGCCAACTTTCTTAGCAGAAAAAATAACCAATAAATTAAAAGAATTAGCGGGTGGACAACCTATACCGTGGCAAAACATAACTTATGGTCAATTATTCGCATTTATTAAAAAAGAAGGGTTGTCCATATGTCAAGAACAAAAGGACAAAAAACGTAACGATAAATTCAAATTTAAAATATCCATGGGTTCATTCTGTGAACAATATGGTTACGAAAAATTTAATCCACCATCTAGAATCAAAAGAATAAAATATAGACAACGAAAATCTAATAACCTAAAATATCATCAAAGAAACGAAAATTATAATAAAAAACCGAATAATCAATATTATTCCAAAAATCAAAAATACTCCAGAAATAAAAAATTCAATTCAAACAAGCAAAAAATAGTATGTTGGAATTGCAAGAGACCTGGACATAGATCCACAGAATGTAAAATGAAAAAGAAGATAAATGAGATATTTCAAGATCAACCTGACATACAAGAAAAATTAACAAAACTTTTAATTTCAGAATCAGAACATTCAGAAGATACTGATAGTAATTACTCAATAAACGAAGTAGAAAATTCAAGTGACTCTTCCGAAGAATCACAAGAATTATCAGATAATCTATGTAACTGTAAAATAATTAATGTTATAACAAAAGAAAGCGATAAACAATTCTTATTAGACATAATAGATAAAATAGATAACCCAGAAACAAAAAAGGAATATTTAATAAAATTAAAGGATATAGTATATCAAGAAAAACAAATATCTACTCCACAACCTTTTAGTCTCAATAAAATTTTTGAAAAATACCCGACTCAAAGCTTGTTTAAGCAAGTAACAACGGGAGAACTACAAAACGAAATTAAAAAAATCAAAGCACAAATTAAAGAGTTACAAGCATCAATAAATCAACATGAATTAAATCAATTACAAACTAATGCAAGACTTTCTTTAATTGAATCAAAAAATCAAGCATCATCAAGTAATCAAAACATAGAAAGTCATAAGATTATAGAACCGCAAGAAGACGAAGATTATATTCAAACAATAGAAAAAATCAATTATCAAAAATGGTATATAACTATCAATTTGCATATAAGCCATGATTTTAAATTAAATATAATCGCATTAGTAGATACCGGAGCAGACTTTAACTGCATCCGAGAAGGAATAATACCAACAAAGTATTATGAGAAAACTACTGAACGTCTTAGTGGCGCAGGTGGTGATAGACTCAAAGTACAATATAAATTACCATGCGCAAAAATTTGTAACCAAGGTTATTGTTTTAAAAACCAATTTATTTTAGTAAAAAACTTATCACAAGAAGTAATATTAGGAACTCCTTTCATTACTCAAATTTATCCATTCAAAGCAACCGAAATAGGTTTAGTAACAAAAGTAGTAGGAACTAAATTATCTTTTGACTTTTTATCCCCTATGAAAACAAAAGAAATTCTAAGTCTTCAGCAAAATACAATACATAAAACAATAAATTTAATAAAAGGAAAACAAAACCATATACAACACTTACAAGAAGAAATAACTCATAAAAAAATAGAAGAGCAACTAACAACACAATATGTAATAGAAAAAATAAAAGCTATTGAAAAAGATTTGCTCGATCAAGTATGTTCGGATCTACCCAATGCATTTTGGGAAAGAAAACAACATACTGTCGAACTCCCATATATAAAGGAATTTAGTGAGAAAAACATACCCACTAAAGCACGCCCCATCCAAATGAACAAAGAATTACTAGAAACTTGTAAACAAGAAATAAATGATTTATTAAAAAAGAAATTAATAAGGCCGTCCAAATCACCTTGGAGTTGTTCAGCCTTTTATGTAAATAATCAAGCAGAAAAAGAACGTGGAGTCCCACGATTAGTTATCAATTATAAACCACTTAACGATGTACTACAATGGATTAGATATCCGATACCCAATAAAAGAGATTTATTAAAAAGACTCTACAATGCAAAAATATATTCAAAATTTGATATGAAAAGTGGATTCTGGCAAATCCAAATTAAAGAACAAGACAAATACAAAACAGCGTTCACGGTACCATTCGGACATTACGAATGGAATGTAATGCCTTTCGGACTTAAAAATGCTCCCTCAGAATTTCAAAATATAATGAATGATATATTTAATAATTATACAAAATTCACAATTGTATACATTGATGACGTACTCGTCTATTCAACATCAATAGATCAACACATTAGTCACATAAATACGTTCCTAAACAAAGTCAAAAAACATGGCTTAGTTATATCAGCTAAAAAGATGTCTTTATTTCAAACAAAAATAAGATTTTTAGGACACAATATATATCAAGGAACAATAACACCCATATTACGCTCGATAGAATTTGCTAACAAATTTCCCGATGAAATAAGGGATAAAACCCAATTACAAAGATTTTTAGGATGTCTAAACTATGTTTCTGACTTCCTACCTAATCTTCGAAAAACTATTCAACCATTATATCAAAGGCTTCAGAAAAACCCAAAACCTTGGACTAATCAACATACTCAATTAGTTAAACAAATTAAACAAAACGTTAAAACTTTACCTTGCCTAACCATTCCAAATCCTGAAGCAAATATGATAGTAGAAACAGATGCTTCAGAACTAGGATATGGTGGAATCTTAAAACAACAAATGGGATCTACTCAAGAAACTATAGTTAGATTTCATTCTGGAATCTGGCTAGGACCACAAAAAAATTATTCAACTGTCAAAAAAGAGGTATTATCCATAGTTAACTGTATATCTAAATTTCAAGATGACCTGATCAATAAAAAGTTCTTATTACGAGTAGATTGTAAATCAGCAAAAGAAATTTTGAAAAAAGATGTTAAAAATCTTGTTTCAAAACAAATATTTGCCAGATGGCAAGCCATATTATCTGCATTTGATTTTGATATTCAATATATTAAAGGAGAAAATAATTCCTTACCGGATTTCCTAACAAGAGAATATTTACAGGGCAAAACATCAGATATCCAACAAAATAATCAACATGTCTGATCACAAGAGCAAGAAGCCGATGACTGCATCGGATTATATCAAAAATCAACCACATCTTCAAGGAAAACCCTTGAGTATTCAAAACACCTTTTCGGCCCTCGCCGAATTTCCTCCCTTATCCTATTCAAAAGCAGTGGCTGACACTTCAGCTTCCACATCAACAAAAAATCCTACTCAAACACCTACAGAAAAATCAGCCTATTTCCTAAAATCCCAAAAGCAACACCTCTTTACTACCCCATTCTTTAACCCAATCAAACTAAAAGAACTCCAGGCCTTTACCAACAGAATTTTCTATCAAGACAGCCTTTACCCAACCGATAATGTAGTAAAAAACCGTACCTTTTATGAGTATATTCTAGTAGACTCTAAGTCTGCGGAAATTATTCATTATCCAGATAAATCCAACCCTAATCAGATAGCTTACTCAACCTGTAAAATACGTCGTATCTGTTTACCCCAAGACCTTGGATTCATTAATTTTCATACAATCCAACCCTTTTCAACCCCTGGTTTCCATATCCAAGGATATACATACGTCGATTACCAAAACGCCTTCCTTCGGGCCTTCTACCTAAGACCCTTTGATCATTCCTGGTTCCTTTCCTTTGACAATAGCTGTCCCAAAACTTTCCCAGGATGGTTCTCAGAATGGTGGTACTGGTTCGGTCCACCCGAACAAATCTACCCCCAAGAATTAATCAAAACCGCTTTCCCTTTCTACCAAAAACACATACCCAAACACTACACCAATCTCTATTCCAAAGTAGCCTTTCATATTGACATGGGTATCCCATGGATTTGCTCATGGCACTTCAACCTTATTCAAACCCTAACCGAAATTCCCGATATGCCATACTCTTTGGTCAAAGAATACCGCGTCAAATGGTGGGATAAGTATAATCTTGACCGCTGCTCCCTAACCAACATATCCAAATACTTTCAGATACTAAACCAAACCCACACGACAGTTAAATCCATATCCAAATCCATACCTCTTGTTACCCCGAGCCAATTAATTAAACAATTTGGCTCCGATCCAAACCAACCTAAACCTACTCAACCCAACACAACATCAACAAAGCAATCAAGTCCTGCCAACTCGGTAGACTCGTCAAATTCCAAGAAGTCCTCTAAAAAAGAAAAACTCAAGCAAATTATCACTGCAATTAGTCAAGAAATGGACGCTTCCTCATCCGACGATGAAGTTATGCAGCAACCTACCCAAGATGAAGATCCTTTCGGCGGCTCTCTCGCTCAGGATCCTTTTGAGATTTAATTAAAAAAAAAAAAAAAAAATAAAATAAAATAAAATAAAATAAAATTTTTCAGGTCTTCCAGTTCACAAAGGCGATGTTCCAGGCCGCAAGTCCTTTCTAAGGCCGTAAGTCCGTTGGCAAGTCACCTTGGTGCCAAAAAAAAAAAAAAAAAAAAAAAAAAAAAACCTAATTATATTATATATAGATTTTAAAATTTCCGATAATATCAATGTATATTCTAGTAGACTCTGTATATTATTATAATTATGTATAATATTGCTCACTTGTATTCGCTAAATAACATACAGAGTATATCTGTATAAGATGTACTCGTTTAGTACATCAAGATCTTCCAGAAGACTTAATCCAGGACGAATGACGTATGCTATGACATCATCAAAGTGTCGGCACCATAGGAATGCGACACGTGGCAACGCTTAGCTAATCAAAGTGTCGGCACCATAAGAATGCGACACGTAGCACACGCAGCAAAGTCCCCTTCACTCTATAAATACTCAGGTCGGGCATCAGAAGGAGGACACGCACTCTTCGCACAACTCTCTCACCTCTCTCTAAAAAACTCTAAAAAACTTTTGTAATCCTTTCAAGTTTTAAGTTTTTAAATTTCAAAACTTTTGTAATCTTACAAGTATTAATAAAAGTTCAAAATTTTAATCATCAATCGTGCAAAGTATTTTTAATTTTATAAAGATAAATAAAATAAATTACTGTAGCAGTCATAACTTAGTTATACCCAGAAGACATGTTTTTCTTGTTGGCCCTACAATTCTGATTAGGTTTGTGTGGCGTCGGAAGTATAGGCCATGTAATGATCAACCATTAAGTTATGATTCGTGTGTAATTTTTGGCTCTTGAAAATATCTGGTGTTATTGATCATGTGATTGTTGTTTCTCTGCTAGTACAGATTGGTGAAACTGACCTCTTTTTATTGGCATATATTCTTTATAGTTGCTTCTCAACAATCAAGCATTCTATCGATCAAGCGACTATGATAAAAATTGGTTTTGTGCATGCATGAAGAGGTAATTTTCTTGATTACTCTTTCTTATTTGTGATGGTTGAAAATATCTTCAGTTATGTAAACGTTTCAAATGCGTCTTATAGCCAAAAGCAAATGACGGAGAATCATGATGAACCACATGTGGTTTATGCTTAGAAGGAAGGTGATTTATGTAATTTTCTGCTTATACATAATCTTTAAATCCGAAAAGCTTATCTTTCTACTATGTGGCATACTTGAGAATGTTTTTGGTTTCAATATGACTTGTTAGGCCATGTTTCTCCTTGCTCTTTTTTTGAGAAGTCTTCATTCGCCATGGATATTCACTAGATCAGGGTAACATACCTATCTCATATCATTAAAGGCCATCATTTTCAAATGGTATTTCTTCCCACTATGATTAGGTGTCTTGGAAAAATATTTTTTTTTTCTTGGCTCTAGAGTTCGGATGTATACCTTTTGGCTTGGAGCTCTTCTTATGGTATTGTTCACTCATTTTTTTTTCTCAGTTCCTTAAACCATCAATGTTAATTCGTGGGTACTTGGAGATTTTGGCTATTAATCATGTTGTTGTTTTGTTCTTACAGAGTTTGGTGGTTGTAAGAATTTAACCTTCCTAAATAATGGGAAATCCATTGTTCACAAATTTCAGCCTCGAATCTCATTTCGGATGTATGAATTCTTTCTTTTGATTGTTAATGGTATTGTGTTGTGTCTGTTATCTCAGGCTATGATGTGGTTTTGACTTTTTTTTTGTGTGTAGATATTGTGTTTTTGACTCTACACCATATACAATTACGACACAATGTTCGTGATCGCGCTAACAACACTTTCGGTAAGATGCATAACCATATGCTCTTCGTCATACTATAGTTTTCAAAGTGAAAATCTTAAATCTCTAGAAACCCTAAGAGATTTCTATGAGCTGATAGGTTCAAGAGTGGACAATTGTATTGTTTCTCTCCGGTACTCTTGAGTGTGATGAAAGTCATGTTGAATGGTTTTTATATGTTTTCTTATAGATAATTTAATCTCCTCTCATAATAATTCGAATAGGTTGAAATCTGCAATTTACCAAAAACTACTTTGAAAGAATTCTTATCAGAGTTTACATCACGTATGGTACTCCACAACCTTCAGTGCTATTTGATCATGATTACAATTATAATTCAAGTACTATAACTTATTTTCTTATAAATTTTGTAGCAAACACATTCTTTTGATATTCAGCTAAGAGAATTTAGAAGGTATACAGATAATGAGTGATTTTCTAATTAGTGTACGCTTGAGAGCTAAATTGGTTTTGTTTTTTTTTTAAATCCAATAGTGCATGTCAAGAAAGGTATCTTCACATGAAAAATGACTGTTTAGTTAATTTATAACTTGCAGGTGAACAAAACTTAGTGTAGCCTTGCTATTGGATCTATTGAAGATATGATAAAGAAATTTGACCAGAGCTATGGAAAGGTACACACATTTCGTTTCTTGTATTTGTGTCGTAGGTATGTCGATTTTTGTGAAAGGGACAAAAATGTTAAGGGAAGATTCGCAAAATTATATTTGGTGGCTAAGTGATGTTTTGTTATTGAAAAGAATTTATTATCTTTGTAGAGATGGATATAACTAAGAAAGTATGTATATTAGAAGCTTTGTTCTCTAGTGTTAGTGTTCCATTGATTCTCTAAACAATACTCTCTCTCTCTCTCTCTCTCTCTCTCTCTCTCTCTCTCTCTCTCTCTCTCTCTCTCTCTCTCTCTCTCTCTCTCTCTCTCTCTCTCTCTCTCTCTCTCTCTCTCTCTCTCTCTCTCTCTCTCTCTCTCTCTCTCCTTTTAATCTCCATTTCAGAGCTATAATGCCTTAAAGATACAATGGAGTTTTGTGTACATGAAAGAGCCAAATATTTTTTCAATACTTCATGTAAAGGTAAGAGCCAAGTGATAGGTTAAAGAGTGGCCATAGTGAATCGTTTTTTACATTTTTTTTTTGGCAATATATAAAAAATCTTTTCTCAGATAATAATTTTAACAGGTCCAAATCTACTTTGAGGGAGGTTTTTTTCATCAGAGTTTACATCACTTAAGGTACTCCACAACTTTCAGAGCTTTTGTTCATGATTACAGTTATAATGAAAGTACTCTAACTAATTTTTAATGACTTTTTTAGGTCATCAACAAAGAGGTGACTAAACACATTGGAAGGCATATAAGAACTCGGTAATTGACGGAAATTCCGTATGAAACACAAGTGATATATATATTCAAGCTTAACTGTTTTAAAATTCAAGATCTCAGGTCTAGACTTCCATATATAATCTTCTTTCTTGTGGGTATATGTTTTTGCAGGTTATGTTGCTTGGGATACACTTTGGTTGATATCACTATAACATTTTCAGTGAAATACTCCACCTCGAAACTGTACCCATCTCCAAACTATGACACGCTTACAAATGTTTTCGGTTTTGATATTATGCAGGAATGATGTCAAATCCGACTTGTTTGACCTTGTTTCTCCTTGCTTTTCTTTTCGAGAGTTGTTCATTCTCCATGGATATGCAATAGATCAGGGTAACACATCTTAGACTTAATTTTATATTAAGTTATATGGACTCTATCATATCATTAAAGGACATCAGTTCTCAATGATATTTGTTCCTTCTATGTTTAGGTGTCCTAGAAAGGTGATTCTTTTTTCTTGGCTCTTGGAGTTTTGATATTGATTTGGGGGATTTTTTTAAAAATTCTTTTCCTATGGTTAGTTCCTTAAAAATTCAATGTTGATTTGGGGGATTTTTTTTGTTTCTATTGCTATTATAAGAATCTGACCTTGTTAATGGATTTGTGTAGTGTCTGCTATTTCATGTTATGTTGTGGTTTTGACTCTTTATTGTAGATTATTGATATTGCTTTTCGCATTGCATCACTCAGTTGGCTCTGGACCTTATACAAGGACATGATGGTTGTGCTTGCTCTATTAATAACGCTATCGGTAAGCTGTTTAACATAACCTTATGCTATTCTCCACACTATAGTTTTCTACTGTTATACTTGAATCTTTGTTCTCTACTGTTAGTGACCATAAGATTCTCTAAACAAAACTTTTTTTTTTCCTTTAATCTCCATTTCAGAGATGCACTAGATCAGATTTGAAGTATTGAATCTTAGTCTCAGGGAGTTTTGTCCAAATGAAAGAGCCAAATATTTCCTCAATACTTCATGTTAAGGTGAGTTGTTGTGCTTTGTATCTCCAAACTCTCTCCATTTTCTTCTCTGTTATTCCCTATGAATACTCTCATGTCTCCATTGCCCATGCAGAAGGACTGCAAAAGCTGTAGAGGCGAATCGTCAAGAACAAATGAAGGATCATGGGAAGTCTCATATTCTCTCTTCTCATCACACAACAAAAACACAGCTGCACAGCAAAATTAAAAAAATACTAAACCAATAAGCACCAAACTCAATAGTCAAATCATAGATTTCACATGACACAAAACTACATACAAAAATACTGAACAAAACAAAAAAACAAACAAAAACCCAGCAAACTCAACACTCAAAACAAAACTTCACACGACACAAACTAGTAAACTACATAACATCAAAACCAAATCGAAAAACCTGGAACACAATTTTCTTAGTTAAAAATGACATTGAGACATCAACTTAGCGTTGTCAATATTCATAGCAATTTATGCAATATTTCTAATGCTGTATATTGAATCACTTTTTATATCAGTTGTTGTTTCTTATTTTTTGTATGCATACCTTGTCGCAAATGTCAAATATTTCTATCATTTGTTGTTTCTTATATTTTGTATGCAACATACAGTAGTACACTTGTTGCAGATCCCATCTTATTTTTTATATGCAATATTTTCTCTTTTTAAATTCGTAATGATATTTTTCCAAACTTACTACGAATATTTTTCCAAATTCGTAAAGATATTTTTATATGCATCATTATTGGATGGTTGGTCGGACCGGTGTAACCGGGTTTTACAAATATTTCCTTACAGAAGATGGGCTTACTCGATTACTTTAGTTTTAGCCTAAGCCCATTAAGTAGCAAAACACAAAAAGTGGATAGGATTTTTTTCCCCGAGACGAACCATACGGTTTCACTACCTTTCTCTCCTGCTCTGGATCAATGGCGTCTTCTTCTCTATCAACCCTTTGCACCTCCACCTCTTCTTCTCTCCATCCCAACTCCAAACTCTCACATTCTAAATTATCCTCCATAGCAAATGTCTCCGTCCAGTTTCTCGGAAAAAAACAATCCCCACTTCTCTCCTCAATTCCGAGATTCCTCACCGTTATCGCCATGGCTCCTCCCAAACCAGGAAGCAAAGCTAAAAAAGGTTCAATTTTTACACTACCCATTTCCTTAAAACCTTCAATTTTCCTTATTCTCGAGACTCAATTGCGTTATTTCGCAGTTGTTGGGGTTATAAAACTCGCCCTTGAAGCCGGAAAAGCAACTCCGGCACCACCGGTTGGACCGGCGCTTGGTTCGAAAGGAGTTAACATTATGGCTTTTTGCAAAGATTACAATGCCCGAACCGCTGATAAAGCCGGTTATATCATTCCCGTCGAAATCACCGTCTTCGATGTTCGTTTTACTGAAATCTTGGTTTTGTATAATTGGCATTTATCTGCAACTTGTGATTGAGCTTGGTTTTTTGAATTTGTGATATATGAGATTGTTTTCATAGAGTTTATATGTGTGGTTTGCAGGATAAAAGCTTTACCTTTATTCTCAAGACCCCTCCTGCTTCGGTTTTGTTGCTTAAGGCTGCAGGTATTTCTTTTGTCTAACCCGAATAATTACCGTTACCGATGAATGTGCATTTTGATATTCGGGTAGCCTAATGATCATCGAAAGGCGCTTGCTTGAATCTTAACGTTCTTTTGCTAAGCTGCGTAGCTTGAGTTTTGCTAGGATCATTACTTGTGCTTCTTCTCAAACTATAGAACACTTTAATATATAACGTGTAATGATAACAATTGACAAGAAAACCATGTTTTGTGATGTAGTTTTTCGATTGTATGATGGTATGAGGTGTCGCATTGACGATATTTCCTTTTGTTTCCGTGGAGTTTTGTGATGTTTATTTGACATTATTGAGTTGTGGGAATAGGTGTTGAAAAGGGATCGAAAGATCCGCAGCGAGATAAAGTTGGGGTGATAACAATAGACCAACTCCGGACGATTGCGGCTGAGAAGCTGCCTGATCTGAATTGCACGACGATTGAGTCTGCTATGAGAATCATTGCAGGAACTGCAGCTAACATGGGGATAGACATTGACCCTCCTGTTCTTGAACCCAAAGTGAAAGTAGCTTTGTTGTAAAAGCCTTCAGGGTTAGCTTTCATTTGGTAATTTGCCTTATCCGTTTCAAAATGTAATTTTTCCAACAAGACACTTGAGTGTTTCACATAAAGATTTTATTTCGCGTAATTCACGGTCTTGGTGCAACATTTGTGTGGTTTATCTTTATCAAAAATGAAATTGACAGGTGCTACACTTGAAATGCATGACTGGTTAGAGTCTCAAGAATTGGTAAAGCGTGTAACAGTTGCGCTGAAGGAAAGAGAAATGTTCTTTCTTTCTTCGTCTTTCGACAAACCTAAGCTTCTTTCTTTATTCAGTTCAGATGATCTGCATCCGTGAGAATGGCGAGGCTGTTGGCTTAGGTCTGTATTTTAGTGTTACTACTAGTCCACTTGCTGTAGAAAAGGGCTGCTTGGTAGTTTACACAATGGATAAAGCCCGCTTCCCTTTTCCGATAAGTTACATGAAGAACAACAACTCTGTTTTCCAAGAGCTTTTGAAGATCCCTGAAGAAGAGTTTGTCCTCCCGAGCGGTGGACTGTCGATTCAGTTTTCATGGAGTTTCTCACTCGACTGATTGAAAGACGAATGGATCGAGATACAGAAAAAGGCTCTGTTAATGTCAATCCATATTGAAATGCTCTTTATCTTTTGGAAGCTGCAATTTCACATCATAGAGATTGAAACAAATCTTGAGACTTTTTCAATCCAAAAGTTACAAATTCTCCAAGGATTCGTATTCAAAATTTATCATATTAGAATAAACCAGAGAACCCGGATAACAAAAACATATTCCGCTATATATTTTGGTTTGGTTTGGTTTACAAAAGTAATAAAAACACAATTCCGCTGCGGGGCTTCGAACCTGGAAATTTCATTTTTGGAAAGTTGTTTTAGCCTTTGTGCTACAGTGGATCTTATGTTTAAATCTGAATTATAAGTATTATATATATATATATATATATATATATATATATATACTACTCAACTATTGCTATCACGAAAGCATGTTCGAGAAAAGCAGTGCTTCGCACATTTCCTCTGGTTTGAGACACACAACAACTAGGAAACAAATGACAAAATCGCGTTTACAGAGCCGCCGAGCCAGAGCCATGAGACCCAAGGTAAGTAGTATTTACCATTATATAATTAACCTAACCATGGGTGTACATTAGTACACACGTTATATTCACTCCATATCTTCTTATTCAAGATCATTCTGGTCTTATATGGATTAATTTAAAAAGTATCTAAGAAGAAAGTGCAAGGAGCTTTGTTACACACTTATCCTGAACAGCTTCGTAGATTTTGAGTACCGTTTACTTAAAACACGCTTTTTGAGAAACGAACAAAATCACAAAAATATATTCCGCACCCGGGTTTTGAACCCAAAAGTAATAATATCAATTCATCAATTGATAAGGTTATAGAGTACATTAAAAGAGAGTATAAAATAAAACATTCAAATAGAACGTGAACATAATCAATCCTTTGTTCGGAGAGTCTTATTGTTATATAATCAACTAGAACGTATGTTGACACCATCACTCGTTCTTGTGGAACTCTATAGCTGAGAAACAGAGGGACGTAAATTGAACTTGGACACTAGAAAACCCGGAGAGGTGCGCTAAGATTTCAAATTCTTTCTTTGTTCTTTCTTTCCCTGATGGGTTCATGTTCATCATGAACAACTCGAACTGAAACAAGCTTCTGTCTAAGAGAGTATCTTGTGGGAAATCTGGAATCACCATGTCAATCACAATCACCTTGCCCTTTGACGGTAGCGATTGATAGCAGTTTCGGAGTATCTTCATGCAATGCTCATCATCCCAGCCGTGGAGAATCCACTGTTTGTGAATTGTAATAGAAAACACACAAGAAATCTAAATGTTATCTTTTAAAATTATATTAGAATAGAAACTCAATAAATTTATCCAGTCCTAAATTGGATTTTTGGGATAATTAATATCGTTACAAATTAATAACTCTATAACAGTATAACTAAACAAAATATCGTCGGTCCGACAGTATTGATGTATGTTAGAGAAGGAAGCTTCAAAAACTGACCTTCATGAAAATGGCATCTCCTTTAGGAATAATGCTAGTAAACATGTCTCCAGCAACATTCTCAATGCCTACAACACACAATATTAATCGAAAGTTTTCTAAGATGAATTTTTTGCACAAAAATTTTGTACCTGCTGGAATATTTGTTGAAGTGTTGATAATAGAAGGCAAATCAAAGTTAATAGCTTTGATGATGTGAGGATTCTTGTGTATGATTTTACTGAGAATAGAGCCATCTCCACCACCAACATCAACCAGTGATTTCACACCATCAAACCCCTTGTACTTATTTACAAATTCTTCCACAAAAACATCATTGAAACCTCTCATGGAGCTTTGAAACACCTCTCTGAATCTTGCATCTTTTCCCACCAACTCAGCCGCGGTCGAACCATGTGTCTTGTTGAATGGTAGACCTCCTTCCAAAACCGATTCTTTAAGGTTATACCTTTTCATAGTTAAAACACAAAATCATAATCAGTCAAGTCACTTTAGATAACACAAAAACAGTTTAGAGGTCGCTGGTTTGAGTAGGACTGGGAAAAGTTATGATCCCAGAGGGGCCCAGAACCTCATATTATTAACAAACAAAGGGAGTCAAGAATGATGTACCACATATCAACTACGACCTTGTCGTGAAACAAGTTCACCAATGGAGCCAACGAGCCACCTCCATCTTGGTTCTTGGTGGTGAAGTACTTGGCAACAGGAGCTAAACCGTAGACTGCACGTGGCTCACCGTGGTCAGTTGAAACAGAGCACGTGACTATAGAATAACTAGCTAGACAACGAAGAATCCGATTGACTAAGCTTGAATCATGAATCTGTTGTTGTTTTTGAGTAGACAAGAGAGAGACGATCTGAGAAACAGAGAGGGAAGAAGAAGAAGGACCAGATTCTTCGGCTAAAATATCGAAAAGACCAAGATCTATGGCTGTCTTAAGAACCATTGGAAGAACAGACGAGCTCGATAGGATCATGGCGTACAAGGATGCGTTTTGTTCTTCCATTGCTTGTTGAATCTCGAACCAAGGAAAAAAAGAAGAAGGTTTTGAGTATTCTAATCAAAACTATAAATACCTCATTTCAGATGACAATTCAAACGTTATGAACCGAGGAACCAATAATGACCATTGACCAAAGCATATGTGAAGAACCGGTCAAATCACGTTATGGGCCTGCGGCCCAATGGGCATTTTAATTTAGATCGTTGGGTTTTGAGTGGGCTTTGATAGGGTGAGTCGCGGAGCAGGGGATTATTTATCTATCGTCACTGAGATTGAAGAAAGGTGTGGAAAGAAAGGGCTTTTTGGTTTCTCGCTGCGTTAAGGAGAGGGAGAGTGAAAGAGAAGAGAGAAAGATGCCAGGACCAGTTATGGAGGAAGAGAAATCGCAGATTGAATCCATCAAAGAGCAATTGAAGCTCGAGGTTCGTTTTTCGTTTCTCCTCTTGTTCGATTATGTTTGTTTTTCCAACGAGAAACGAAAATGTTCGATTTGGAGTTAATTTTTGTGTGGTGTGGGAAATAGAAGGAAGATGATGATGTTGTTGTTGAGGACGTGAAAGACGATGACGAAGAAGACGACGATGACGATGAGGACGTCGAAGGTATTATATTCTCAGTTTCCCCTTTCATTTCCCTTCGAGTTTTTGATTAACCGGAATCCAATCCTTTGATTCATGCGTTGATTTCGTGTGATTTACGAATGTTTCGTGAAAATTTCTTTGTTTGCAGATTTTCTAATTGGATAAGGTTAGACTTGTAGGTTTATAAAAATGAGGTTTTTTGTAGATTACTGGTTTTTACAGAATATTGTTGAATTTCGATTTCTTGAATCATACAATCTGTGAATCTGGAATTGAAATGATTCTCTCTATATGTTTCTTTACTGTGAATTTGGATCACAAAATGGTCACAAAAGCTTAAAGAGATAGTGTTTTTCATATTTTCAAGTCTCTCTATTTGCATCAGAATTACTCATTTCATTTGTGAAACACTTTGATAGTTTTGCGGAGTTGTGTCAATGTAAATTTGCATGTGTCTATCATTTGTGGAACATTTTGTTTCCAGAGAGATTTTTGTTAAGTTTGTGTGTTTTTGGGGCTGTGTAGGTGAAGGAGATGTTGGGAATGAGAATTCCAAGCAAAGTAGAAGCGAGAAGAAAAGCCGCAAAGCCGTACTGAAGCTTGGCATGAAACCTGTCACTGATGTTAGCAGAGTGACCATCAAAAGATCCAAGAATGTAAAAAAAACCTTCTAAACAATAAACTCACAATGTGTTAATCTTTGTGGTATCAATTCTGACAAAGATTGCATCCCATCAGGTCTTATTCGTTATCTCGAAGCCAGATGTTTTCAAGAGTCCCAATTCCGACACTTACGTCATCTTCGGAGAGGCCAAGATCGATGATCTGAGCTCTCAGCTACAAACTCAAGCTGCTCAGAGGTTCAAAATGCCTGACATGGCGTCTACGCTCCCTAATAACGGTTCTGAAGCTGCAATCGCTCCACAAGCTGAGGAAGATGATGAAGATGTTGATGACACAGGAGTTGAACCGAGAGACATTGATCTTGTGATGACTCAAGCTGGTGTCACTAAGGCTAAAGCTGTGAAGGCTCTTAAGGCTAGCGATGGAGATATCGTTACAGCCATTATGGAACTCACGACTTAGAGCTGAGTCGCCGAGCCACCACTACTACTACAATGTCCTTTTGCTTTTGCTTTTGTTTCATTCTTGCAGTACTTTTTGGCTACCATTTTCTTGGAAGATTATTCATCTCTTCACATTTATCTCTCCTCAACTTTAATCAAATCTAGATTTCAGTACTATATAGCAAAACAGTGATGACATAGTTAAAACAAGAGTAATAGAGATTTGTTCATACAACTGATATATAATCCATAACGAGAAAACTATACAATCTTCAGCATCCAAAAGGCTCCACATCCAAACAGTACAACAAGCTTCTGACAAGAGAAAGACAAGTTTGATCAGTTTGGATTATCCAAATCAAGTAGTATAGGGATTGAGTAAAGAAGAGAGTCATACTTGTGCACAATTGGTCACATGCATGCCAGTTCTTAGGAAATGATTGATACTGGAGATCTTGAGGTTCTTCTTTGAATTTTTTTTACAAGCCAACCTGCAAAATCGAAAGAAAAAGCTCTAGAGGAACTTGGACAAAGCCTGACATGCAATGGCCTTTCAAACTTTCACTCTGAATTAAAAGTCAAGGACATGTATTTGATGTTTTGATGTCACCTTTCAAATATCCTCAATAAGTTGGATTTGAAAGAGAAGTCTCATATACCATCAAACACCTGTCTGCTTCAGCTTTCAACCATAAACTTTTATAAAACAGCGCATGAGGGTGAATCTGCTCCTCCCCTTGACGATGATCCTGTTGGTAACCGTTTGTAGCCACAACCTACACATTATCAAACCAAAACCTCTCGATAAACCTGAATATCACTTTTCTAGTATATAGAAAGAGGCCATACCTGACCAAAGTTGTTGTTTTCGGTTTCAACATATTCACACAAACGCGAATCTGGTACCGTTCCTCCTGAGACCATGGAGTATTTCTCCTTCCTTTTAAGCTGAAAGTCTCTAATCGATAGCTAATAGAGAAGTTTTCGAAACACAGTATCATTTTGCAAGATGATGCTATTTTTCCTATTGATCTTGTATAAAATATGTTCTAAGCGACTTAAAAGCAGATAGAACAACATACCTTACTCTTGTTAGGTGATAGTTTTAGATCATATGAGTTGTGTCGTACAATGCTCTGAGTCCCAACCTGTTCCTGAATGTTGTTTTTGACGTACGAGTTGAGATTCTGTACAGTACTGTTAACGAGATCAAGCTCTTGAGCATTCGTTGAATCTGAACCATGCGCAAATGTTAGTAACTCAGAGAGTCCATGCATCGTAGTAAGCAGTTTCCTCACATCCACTTTAGGAGATGGTGATGATAAAGAAGAGTGATGTCCTTGACCATATCCAGAGAAAGCTGTTACATTGTTCGAAGATCCAGTTTCCACAACATGAAAAGGAAGTGGAAGCTTAAAATCCATACTATCGTTTACTGAGAGTGTAGTGTTTGGCTCCACCACAAACCGATTAAGAGACAAATCATCTCCAGCTTCGTTTTTCGAAAAGCCATATGCTTTCGGTTTAGTGTCAGCAAGAGAGAACTGAGGAGCCAAAGGATTCAATCTCCGCGGACCACGAGAGTTATTGCTAGAGCTTCCTAGTTTTGCAAACCCATTAACACCATCAGGATATCGAATCTTAATACTGCGGCCAACCTCTCCAGAACATGTCTCTACCAACTTACTATCTGGAGAAGCTAGAGCAGAAGTTGTAACAAAAGCTCCTTGCTTCTCATTAACCAAAGGACTTAGTTTCGCACTAGCCGGAACGAAAACAGGAGCCAAAGGATCCAGCTTTTTAGTCGTTTGCAATTCATTGTTGGTGAGGATGCTTGCCTTTCTTGCTGCATCATTTTCTCCATCTTCAAGAGGATCGGTTACGGTAAACTCTCCCGACGATGATGGAAAATCCGAAGACAAAGACTTCTTCAAAGATGAAGAACTACCCTCTTCGTCTCTTTTCCCATCTGTATCGATATTCTTGTTAGAATTAGATGGTACAAAGTGAGGTGCCAATGGATTCAATCTATAAAACCCACTAAGATCATCAACAGAACGCCTTGAAGTCACAGATTTAGCACCTGAAGCCAAATTGTTGTTAGAAAGTAGTCCTATCCAACAAGGAATATCTTCAGAGTCATCATCTTGGTCAGATTCTGCAGCTTTCTTGGCACAGGTCAGATCCAATTTGTCATCACCAGTAACAACTTTGGAGCATTCATTAGGATTTACCAAAACTTTCTCAAAAAGCTCTCTTTCTGCAAAAGTAACATCCACAAAAGCCAGCTCTTTACACCAAAATCTAAATTCCCATTACTAATTTCCTAATCCAAACACATTCACAAACATCAAGGAGAGAGAAAATAGCATAAAAATCTAACCTTTGGTTGTATCCACATCACGAGACAAGTTAGATAGAGAATCATCATCATCAAGACCACTTCTTTGGTCATCGGAGGATAAGAAGGAGAGGTCTACAGTACAATCACCCCAGAAAGAGTCTTCGTTTTCAGATTTGGAAGCACTGAAAGTTGTTAAGGAAGAAGAATCGACGAGGTCGGTTCGTAAACCGACAAATCCGTGATGAAACTGTTTCATTCGTCTTTCTCTGGTTATGTCGGAGAAAGGGTTTTTGCTTGTTGAAGAAGAAGGGAAGGGATTTGTAGGAAAGTTTCTTCCTTTTTCCCCTTCCCTTGCGAAAGGACGAAGCTTTTTTCTTTCAGGTCAAGAGTCTATTATAAAAGAACTTGTCGTTCTCTGTTTTTACTCGTCAAAATTTGGGATTAGGACGAAACTTTCACGACTTTTACAATTGTCATTTTTTAAAAACTTATTTTTACATTTGTCCTTATATTCCTCTTCTCTTTCGAATTCGTAACGAAATTTGTTATTCCAAAACATTGCATTAATAATTAAAACATCGAGGAATGAGAGACCGTACAATTCGAAATAGAAATGATACAAAAAAGTGAATATAACAGTTTAAAAGGAAGAAAGTACCAACTTCCCAAAAAGAAGAGATCAAGAATGCTATTGCTATCTTTTTAGAAGGCCGTATTTGATCCTTAATTAGATATTTTAGAAGATATTAGTGGCTTGAAATGTAAACATTACGAAACAGGTTAACTCGTGATGGTCTTTGAAATAGCTAAAGGGAGCAAAGAGATTTATAGGTCGTTGTCTTTAGATCTACCAACGTATGTTATGTCATTTCTTTCGGATATGTGATAAATTTATAAGGGTTATAGCGAAATTCTGGTGGTCAAACAACCATGGTACAAGGAGATACATTGAGCCACCTGAAAAAAGATATGTATACCCAAAGTGATGGAAAGCGTTTAGCCTAATTCACTTTTATAATAATTAATAAAATAACAAGTAAAAATAATCAAGTTTATTATATAGGTAAATTTAAAATCAGATCATTAAACTTTAACGAAAATGAACAGCTATGTTATATGATTTGATGTCTCGTATATGGAAGCCACTTTGATGGTTTATTATGTTAATATTTTCATGTTAAATGTTTAAAGTGCTAGTTCAATATTTTTGAGGTTTAAAGTGTTTGTGCTAGTTCAACATTTCCCACTTCCCACTATTATTTCTGTTCGTTTATAAAAATTGCAAAAATTATCAACAAATGCTATGGCTCGATCTTCTACAACTTCAAATATTCATTCAATGCGAAAATTTCTTGTGTTTTAAAATTAAATAAAAATGATCAAAAATATATAAATGTATTATTATTGATGAAACAAATACAAATAAGATTACAAATGTGAGTTACATATATTTGTAAAGATATGTGATAAGAAAAAATGAGGATGCATGGTGAGGCTAATGTTGAACTTGAAGAGTTGAGATCAAAGAAAATTTCTCGTGAACTTGGTCCAGTGACAAATTTGCATCAATATCAACATATAGTCTTCTACTTCCCAACTAGGCAAAAAACTAAGTTTTTGTCTTTGGAAAATTAAACTAAGTAAAATTCAATAGTACGCTATAAGATGAGTTTATGTTTGTAATATTCCTTTCCATTTTGCTGCAAATGATGGTAACGATGGAAAATACGAATTGAGTATATTGTTTTTCCCCGTCTATGGCTAGATTTCTTGTATCGCTTGGCAGGATAGTTTAGACAACTTTTTTTTGACAGCGATGTCCTTCAATTAAAATTTTCCATGTTACGAGATAGTATAATTTTGTTTAAGTAGTACACAGAGCTCTCTGTATATATTTTAAGAGAGCTAATGTTTTACATTGTCGACATTCCCGAAACCACCGAATCCGACCTTACTAGACTCTGCAAAATTATCTGTTGTGGTGGCTGTATAGTATCAAAATTCCATGAATCTACATCTCAAATCCTCTGTTATAAGCATTTGCCGGTTTTGGTTTATGTTTTGATCCAATATTGTTTTTATCAGTTATTTTTTTTTACATAGGAAAGTATTGGAGAATGTTTAAGAGATTAATTTGTATTTACTTGTCACAATTTTTTAAAATATTTGTTTAATTCTTCCCCAAGAACAATATAGAATCAAACTTAAAATTAACAAAAGGTCATTACCTCCAAGATGTTGACGTATACCCATAAATCACAGACAAATATCCGACTCACAAATTCGACAAAATGAATCATTCTCAAATTTGAACTCAAATAGATATTGAGAATAAAAGATATTTGATGTTCAAAAGTGAAAAATTGAAGCAATGCACAAGTTGTTTATCAAATATCTATACTTTCACGTCATCTCGTTTATCAAGATCCTACCAATGGGTCCAAAATATAGCTAGATGATAAGTGTTTAGTCATCAATGAAAAATACGATATCGTCTAACATGTTTTTGAACACTGAAAAATAAAATATTATTCTTGAGGTTCTTGGTTTGCATTTGGAACCGAGATGCAAAGATGAAGAGACAAGAATCTCCATATTTTACACATAGTCTATTTGTGTATATCTTTATTCACAAAGACAAAAATATGTTTTGTCATCTTCAACACTGTTTCATTGTTTCAGACAGATAGCTAAATTCAACATAATTAACCAACATATATATACCTAAATACTTGAGAATCATTCAAAATATATCATCAAATTTCATACAATCCACAATACTACATAAGTAATCTATATTTAATCATAATACTAGATGACTCCCTGCGTAATACGCGGATAAACTATTCTTTAATGTTATAAGTATCAAACTAATTAGAAACCCGTTCTTTCATAGTTAAACATTACCAATGGTGTTTGATTATAATTTTAGTTTGGTTTAAATCTTGTAAGCTTTACAATTTCTCTCTAGTTTCGTGTAACTAAATCTATTAGTAAAATTTAGATTCCTATTCGCTTTTACAAATTATAGAAAAATGTTTTCAAAAATCGTATACATATTGTTCACAACTCTTCGTTCTGTATATTTTCATTTGTACATAATCGTTTTTGACATTATATAATAATAAAAAATTGATAAATCTTGTGTGTTTTCGAAAGCATGTGCTTAAGAGATTTTGATTTCTTTCGGACCCGGATTTCCCTTATAATCATGTATAGACAGCCAAAACATGTACTTACGTTTTCGCAATGGAGGTATCGGATTGAAATTTTCTTTGTTTGATGATGTATTTATCCGTTTCATCTCCTTTGTTCTTGTAAGAAAAAAATATATTGATCATCAAACTGAAATAATAGTTGTAGATTGATTTACAAACCTTTAAAGGATGAACGTGGAAAGACTAAATCAAAATCGACTTGTGGTTTGTAATTGTAATTGATGACACCGTTTTTCTTTTTCGGAAAGGTAGTTATATTAGAATTTATAAGAAAATGATTGTCAATCTCTAGCTTATTAATCGAATTGTAAGGGAATATTTGTAATTATATATAACTTGTTATTCTTATTAATTGTGACACCCCGGTTTCAGAGCATATATGGTATATGCGGAAAGGCTTAAAAGAATTGATTTGGCTACCTATATCACCAAAATGCACTTATCTTTTCGGTCACTGGTCTTGAAAGAACTCCAGAGTTAAGTGTGCTTGAGTTGGAGTAGTTTCAGGATGGGTGACCTACTGGGAAGTCATTTCCAGTACCGTATGAGTGAGGTCAAAACACGGGAAAAGATCGCGTGGTGATTTTCAGGGTCAGTAAACATGACTTCCGAGCCTCCCGGACTAACGCACCGACCGTCAGATAGGGTGGGCCCACAGGCCTGAGAGTGGACGGGGGGGCATGGGAAGGGCGGTCGGGGCGTTACAAGTGGTATCAGAGCGAACCCTGACATATGTGAAGAGTCATATTGTCAGGGTAACGATCTTGGTATGCGCAACGAGGACGTTGTGATCTGTTAGTGGGGGTGATTGTGACACCCCGGTTTCAGAGCATATATGATATATGCGGTATATGCAGAGAGGCTTAAAAGAATTGATTTGGCTACCTATATCACTAAAGTGCACTTATCTTTTCGGCTACTGGTCTTGAGAGAACTCCAGAGTTAAGCGTGCTTGAGCTGGAGTAGTTTCAGGATAGGTGACCTACTAGGAAGTCATTTCCAGTACCGTGTGAGTGAGGTCAAAACACGGGAAAAGATCGCGTGGTGATTTGCAGGGTCAGTAAACATGACTTCCGAGCCTCCCGGCTAACGCACCGACCGTCGGATAGAGTGGGCCCACGGGCCTGAGAGTGGACGGGGGCCCATGGGAAGGGCGGTCGGGGCGTTACATTAATGATTGATGATGCGTTGGTTGTTTTAGTATATTATTATAAAGTACTTTATTTACCTTATTAATCAAGTAAAAATATAGTAGATCAAGAATTCTCACTGTTTCTTAAATTCATGGGCCCAATTCAATTCAGTGAGTTTTTCATGACTTGGTTTTAAATTTTACTTGTAACCATAATTTAGTTAGTATAGAAATATAACAGATGATAATATGATTGTTCAAAGTATGTGGTCAAAGAAATATATTATGAAACAAAATTGTCAAACTTTATTCGACCATAACAAAGAAGGCTAAAAATAATGAAAAAGTACAAAATTGCAAAACATAGAAACGTCAAAGATAATGGAAATGAAGATCCAAAAAATAAAACAATTGGAAATACAATCAAATTAGCCCATTAATCATACTCCATTAATCATACTCCCTCCGTTTCATTATGTAAGATTTTTAAAGGTTTTTATTTTGTTTCATTTTAGTTAATTTTCTCACAAATCTATGCACATTTTAATATAATACTACATTAACAAAATAGTCTTGGTCAAAGAATTTTAAGAGACACTACTTCATGGACACATTCTTAACACTTCTTTGTAATAAAGCAACGAAAATTTTTGATCTATCTTCATTAGAAAGGTTTCTTCTAATTCCTCGTACATTTGCTTCACTTTGAAATGGCTCCTGATGTTCTGTAACAATTATTTTTTTAAAAAATATGATAATCAAATTGACAAATCTATAATTGAAAAAACAATGACAAAGTAATCTAGAAACAGGGGAAGGAAAAGTCTTACCAAGATTAATCGGATGTTCACTCAAAACTTCAGCGCCGGTGGTAAGAGTTTCTTCGGTCGTTGGAAGTTCGTTTAAATCAAACAAAACATCATCGCCGGTGGTAAGATTTTCTTCAGTCGTTGGAAGTTCGTTTAAATCAAACAAAACTTCATCGCCGGTGGTAAAATTTTCTTCACTCCTAGAAAGTTCGTTTAAATCAAACAAAACTTCACTCTCACAATTTTGGATTGGATTATTCCAGTTAGAAGCCATGAAAAGTTTTTATAAGCCATTGTTACTTTGATGAGATTATAAAGAGATAACTAGTTGAAGTTTCATTTTACGTTTGGCTCCACTGCAAAAAAATTTAAAATTTTGATTTTATAGTATTTGTTATGTAAAATTGGCTCCAAACAAGTTTTCATAAAAGTCTGAGACTTGGTAAATAAGAAAACGAAGAAGAAGAGATTGTAGATGTATCAGCTACTGGTACAGATACTGCTACAACTCAAGAACACAATACACAAGGTTTTTTTTTCCAGAACTTCACTAGATTGATATGATAAGATGAAATTACACGTTTTCTATCGTTCTCGTCAATCCTAGTCTTTGTAGTTCAAAGATCACACACGATCTTAGAACACATAATTACCCTTTAACCCTTAGATTTAAGATATTGTTTTCTAACCCTAAACCCCTTTGCTAAAGTTTGTAACCTTCTATTGTGTTAGCCTGCACACACGCAGCTAACGTCCTATATAAACCCATAGGAATATTCTCATATTTGTTAAGATCTTGTATCTTTCCAAATATTTCATATCTTCCATAAATCTTCTTTAGATCTTTCCTTATCTTTTTCTTCAAGGAACGATCCCTTGGCCGTCACTCATCTTCACTTCATGACAGCTCTAAGTCGGCTCCATGTCTTAACCTAGCCACGGCCCAACTCCTCAAAGCCCACGTCCTTTGTACTAGCTTCAGCTCCAGTTGTACTACGTCTGGTACAACTGCTCGTAGATGACTTGCATCTTCAATCTCCCCCTTTTTAGCTTTGTGTGTCTCACAAGCACAAGCACCTGAAACACATACACATAACAACACAAGTAACCAGCCACATATAGGATTCAAAACACGACTGTATATTACCATGGAATTACCGAGTTAGAGAGTTCTCTAGAGTTCTTAAGATCAACCATTCAACATTATAACCTCATCTCCTATCTCCCCCAGAATCCTATCACTAGTGACCGAATCTCTAACCAAGATCATCAACACATAAAGAACCATGATCCAGTCATACTCCCCCACAAATCAAGACATCTACTCCCCCAGAAATCAAGACATCTCTATTTCTCCCCCAGCTTGTGAGGACACAAGTTAAAAACATATATAGTATGCACATAGGGAAAAATAATATGACCTTTTATTGTAGCATGTGGTATGACAGCTGAACAAATCTTCATGTCGTTTAGCTTGCATATCTCATACCATTTCCTTTGCATTTCTCTATCACTCGTGACATTATTTTTGTGTGTGACACTTCTTAATCAACCTTGCGTTGTTCCTCACTCTCTGTCTGACTTGAGTCACCCCCATCGTTGTGAGTATGTTACTGTCCTGATGCAGGCAGAACTGCTGTTGAAGCTTGTAGCACCACTGCAGAGACATGCGACTTGACAGAAGAAGATACATGTTCTTCTCTTCTTTGGACCGATTTACTGTGATACAGAGTTTTTTTTCTGAGACAGGAGTTCCAGTTCACTGTGATTCAATGCACATTTACTTAAACACAACCATCAGTAGTATAGTTCTTGGAATTTAGCTCAACCACAACCACATTTACCCGAAATCAAATGGGAATTTTCAGAATATGGTGCCCACATTTCAATCTTTAACAACTGGCCCTTGAAAAACATTTTGTTCAAATTAAAATCATACCTTTTTCACCATTGATGTGTCGTATGAACCAACACTGTACCAGACACAGAGACACATTTTTCGCTTGTACAAATTAGCGCATCTGGCCATCAACAACTCAAGTGATTAGCTTTCACACCATCATGTCTTTATCTCCCCTTGAGTCAGTTTTCAACCTCTGTTTACTTGGAGAGCTAATGATCATTGGGTCCTCAAGTATTATACTGTCTAAGCAAAAGTAATACAGTCTGAACCGTCATAGAAACCTTCACTCGCATATTGAAAGCTTAGAAAAGTTTTATGGTACAAGACTGCCTGAGCAAAAGAAATACAGCTTGTACCACTTTGTTTATAAAACCGATTGACTGGTACAGGTTGCCTGAGCAAAAGTAATGCAACTTGTACCCTTTTTTTTTAATTTTGTTTTGCTCTGTGAAACCTGTGCTGATGACAAGATGGGTAGCTCTTTCTCACAATTTTTTCTGACTCCAAACAAAATCCAAATGCATATGCATCCTGAGTCAGTGCCTGTGTCAGTTCTGCACACTCGAAAAACACATCAAATTCCACAAATACCAATTGAATTTCTTAAGGTGACAAAAAAATTAAAGTGAGGTTTTGTGAATAAATTGGCTAGTTGTAAATCAGTGATAATGTGTTCAACCACTACATGTTTCTCCTCCATTAGTTCACAGATAAAGTGGTGTCGAATATCGATGTGCTTTGTCCTTGAGTGTTGTACTGGATTCTTTGAGATGCTTATAAAACTCTTATTATCGCAGTGAACCAACAGTGTTCCAGAGTCCCCCAGACATAACCAAATGGATTCAAGTCTTGCTATAGGTGCAAACATCTCCTTAAAGTCAATTCCTTTGATTTGAGAGTATCCTTGAGTAACCAATCTCGCTTTGTTGTGAACCACAACACCATTTTCATCAATTTTGTTCTTGAAAATCCACTTAGTACCCACGACATTCACTGCTTCAGATCTTGGTACAAGTTCCCAGAATTTGTTTATTTCAAGCTGTTCCAGCTCTTGTTCCATAGCTTTAACATGTGTCCTCGGTTCTAGGACTGATACAGAGCAAACACGCTGAACCATCTCATTATAGGCCTTTCTGATTCCTTTCATTTTCCGCCCCTCATTCGCAGCTCCAATGACATCTGATGACGAATGATTCCGATGCACGTCCTGTAAAACACTCGGTGGATAAGACTCAATATCTTCATCTGTACCAGACAGATCAGCTGCTTCTGTTAGCTCTTTTGTGTCAGTCCCCTTGTTTGTCTCTGCACCATGAACTTCTGTATCACTGTCTGAGTGATGGCCTGATTGTGACACGGAAGGTTGATTGTCTTGTGAACTGTACCAGTTAAATTTTTCTTCCCACATGTAGCAACTGTTGCCAGACCGAACTCTATTCAATAATATGAAGCCATCTTTGTCAATCGCCTTGCAATCAACACTCGTAAAGACAACGGTCAGACCTTCGTGACACAGTTGACTCACACTGATCAAGTTGGCTTTCAACCTTTGTACAAGGTACACGTTTGTCAGTTGTGGTAGTCCTGTCTTACCGGTGTTTCCTTTCCCTTGAATCGCACCACGACTTCTATCTCCAAATGTGACTTTTCCTCCCTTCACCTTCTGAATAGTCTGAAGGTTGTCCAAAGTACCCGTCATGTGTCTTGAACTACCGTTGTCAAAGTACCAGGGGCATATATCTTCTTGTACTTCTGAGACAGATGCCATGTTACAACAGAAATCTGTTCAGCATGAGCTGACTGATGCACGCCTTGTACCAGTGAATTGTAGATCTGATTTCTTGACCCAGATCTGATTACTATGATGATTCCACGTGTACTTCCCTTGTTATCTGAGACGTTTCACCCTCTCCTAGAACTTGTAACAGTACCTTTTAATGTGGCCTATCCTTCCGCAGAAATAATATTCTTTCTTCTGTACTGTACCACCTCCAGTTTTGGGCTCTGATGAACCAGTGTATCCTGCTAAACCAAACTTGACACCTCCTGTCTCTGAATCATTTCTTCCATTGTAGCCCAGACCTCTGTGTGTCTTCTCAATGCGACTGTATGACAAAATCTTATCGAGTTGCTTTGTACCAGCGAATATGTGGATCTTCTTGTACTGGAGATCCAACTGAGCTTGAAGCTGTGTTGATACTTCCTTTTCATCGTACAGCTTTTTTCCAATCTTGTAGCTTTGGTTGCTAGAACAAGTTTCTCTTTCATCAATGTCAAACTTCCTTGTACCAGCTTCTTCTCAGCCTCTAGTTCACCTTGAACTACTTTCATCAGCTCCTCAAGACGCTGATTTTCCTTGATTAGACAAGCATTTTCAAAGTTGAGACGAATGGGAGTATCTCGAATGTCTCTGTAGCTTGATATAAGCTCATTGTCATGTTCTTCTTATGAATCTAACTCAGACAGCGTCTCATCCACTTCAACTATCCCAACAAACATGACAAAGTTGTTCAGCAAGGCATCATTATCGCTTGCTTCTTCTGATTCACCATACACCATCCTTGATCTATCATTCTTGCGCTTTGGATCAGTGGTGCATGATAGATCATGGTTTTTACCCATTTTAGGCAATGATATAAGTCCATGTTTTTGTGTCTTTTGGTGTTTTCCAATTGTTTTTAGAGTCTTTTCAGGTACTTAGTTGATTGGAGCATAAAATATGTTTACTGGAAGTTGTGGAGTATTGCGGAAGGAAGAGTCAAAGATGCGAAATTCGGATTGGAGATTTTAGAGGAGTATCGAGCGACGCTTGATATCTTGTCGCTCGATCCGAGGATTTAAAGAGGTGTCGATCGACACCATATAAGGGTGTTGCTTGTCACCATGCTCGCAGAAGCCAAAAGCCTGATTTCGAAGAAGTCTGTTCCAAGCCCAAAACCTCCAGATGTTCACGTCTTTTATGTTTTTGGTCGACTTTGTACTCCTATATATGTGTTTTTACAGCCATTGTTTAGGCTTATGCTTTCTTTTACTGATTTCTTAGATATATCTTTTAATAAAACCATGTTTTCTTCTATGATCATGTCTGAGTAATTCTCTTGTTAGGTTTAGGGTTATTCAAGGGTTGTTGATGATTTGCTAGATCTGATCTGAATTGCATAGGATTAATATCTTTAGAAGTTCTTCATCTTAACTTATTCTTATTGCTGATTTTAGCCTCGCGAACTGAAATTTGATCTAGTGTTAATTAATAGAAACGACAGTTTTATTAATTGCTTGAACTAGTTTTTGATGAGCAAAATTCCTTTTCGCAAAGACATTTGGTTTAGGGTTTTGTGAATAATTGAGCCTGAATTTATTGCTTGTTTTGATTCATAGGATTCGTAACGATGGTTGGCTTTCTAGAGTTTAGGCATAGATAATCTTTGCAGCGACAGCTGATTGGTTTTACATTCGTGTTCATGTTTAGGAACTGAGCTTCATAATCCTATCGTTAATTCATCATCTGCATATCTGATTCACCTGCAATATCCCTGTGCCTAGTGTTTCTCTTTATTGTTTTACAACCGATCTCATTACTTGTTTTATTTACTTGCATTCACCTTTTATTACTTAGCTTAATCTGAATTTATTGATCTATTGTGCAATTGATTCCCTGTGGATTCGACCCTAAAGTACTACTTCTGATCTCTTAATTTGAGAGAGTAGCTCTTGGTCTAATTTGAGCATATCAGTGCACTCTTGTTGAGTATGTCATGTACCTTTGCATTCTGAACACTTAAACTCACGTCATTTCAGTGTAGGACAATCAGTTTTGAAGTGGCCAAAACCCTTGCATTCAAAGCACTGAACTTCATTCTTTCGACCAGTCTTCTCATTCTCCAGTTGTCTCTCAACCCCACTGAATCTCCTTGAACCCTGACCTTGCTCTACACGTCTTAGAGCTCTATCAAATTGTCGTACCAGGAGTCCCATTGTATCAACTTCATCTTCTGATTCAGTCTCTTGCTTTGCTCGCGAGGTCAGTGCAAGGTTCTTCATCTTTTTGGTCTCTGATGCAACACCATCCAGCTCTGTTTTATGCTGAAGCAGCATACCAATGATTTCACCAAAGCTCATCTCTTGAGTGTTTTGAGAGACATTGATTCCTGATTTGTAGGCCATGAACTTCGGAGGGAGACAGCGAAGGAATTTCTTGACTAGCTTCTTTTCTTTATACTTCTTTCCAAGAGTAGCAGCCTCTTGTGCAAGAGATTTCAACTTCGCAGCAAATTCGGTGATAGTCTCATGCTCCTCCATCTTTAGCTTTTCAAACCTGTAGGCTAACATATCCTTCCTTGAATTTTGAACCTTCTTAGATCCTTCAAAGTGCGTTTGTAGCATATCCCACGCTTCCTTAGCTGTCTCACAGCCTTGAATCAGTTCAAAGGTTTTCTTTGTAACACTGCAGTGAATTGCAGAAAGAGCCTTGGAGTTGTACTTGGCTTTCTTCATCTCTGTCTCAGTCTAGTCGTCCTCTGGTTTGGGAGATCTGAACCCTTCTGCATCAAGTACAGTAGGAGCTTCCCACTGAACTACAACGGCTCTCCAAGCAAGTACATCGATGCCTCCAATGACTGATTTCATCCTTGATTTCCAGAAACTGTAATTTGTGTCATCTAGAATCACCTTCGTGCTGTAGAGTAGATTTTGGTAGCTTTCCATCTCTTCCTCAGGATCTCGCCCGTACTGTTGCAGACAAACGCCTGTTCTGATACCAAATGTAGATGTATCAGCTACTGGTACAGATACTGCTACAGCTCAAGAACACAATACACAAAGGTTTTCTTTTCCAAAACTTCACTAGATTGATATGATAAGATGAACTCGTTCTCGTCAATCCTAGTCTTTGTAGTTCAAAGATCATACACGATCTTAGAACACATAACTACCCTTTAACCCTTAGATTTAAGATATTGTTTTCTAACCCTAAACCCCTTTGCTAAAGTTTGTAATCTTCTATTGTGTTAGCCTGCACACACGCAGCTAACGTCCTATATAAACCCATAGGAATATTCCCATATTTGTTAAGATCTTGTATCTTTCCAAATATTCCATATCTTCCATAAATCTTCCTTAGATCTTTTCTTATCTTTTTCTTCAAGGAACGATCCCTTGGTCGTCACTCATCTTCACTTCATGACAGCTCTAAGTCGGCTCCATGTCTTAACTTAGCCACGGCCCAACTCCTCAAAGCCCACGTCCTTTGTATTAGCTTCAGCTCCGGTTGTACTACGTCTGGTACAACTGCTGGTACAGGACTTGCATCTTCAGAGATAATAACTGAGGTTGACTAAAGTCATGACTTTTAACATTCTATAATTAATTTACTATTCATCCGAGTATTAACTTTCCATTTCTCCATACTTTTGTTATTAATAAAATAAAAATTTTAACACAAAAACAATTCCTTAAACAGCGTGCTTTGAGTCAAAAAATCTTACATAATAAAACGGAGGGAGTATTCGTTAGATTAAAATGCATAAAGGATTTAGCCCACTATAACTATGATTTTTGCCATGTGGCATTTTAGTGAATGGCATGTCATATTAAAATTGTGAAAGTAAATGAGAGGATGACATGTAGTATTCGTAGGAGAAATCACCTCTCTAATAATATATATAGGGATATGTATGCAGCATTTTATTTTCCAAAAACAGAAACTCAAGAGTTTTACCAAAGAGAAATGTGATAAAAAAATAAAAAAAATGAAAAACTTAAAAAATCTAATAAGTTTAAACTTGACATATACTCATGAATCACAAACTCGTCAAAATTGAATATCCTAAATTTAAACTCAAATAGATATTGAGAATAAAAGATGTTTGATGCTCAAAAGTGAAAAATTGAAGTAATGTATATGATGTTTATCAAACAAATCATAGATAAAAATATATAATGTAATTATTGATCAAAAACTACATATACTTTAGCACAAGCAGAAAGCCAACCGTAAAAATCACAAGTTTTGTATTTTTGCTTTTTATAGACAATTCGCTGAATAATTATGAATTAAATAAACACTACACAAGAAAATTAAAAATATAGATAAAATAGGTTTTAATATAGTTTACGTAGCCGTTGTCAGTTATTGTGTGAGAATATTAGATAACAAAGATATCATTTCAATTTAGTGTTAGAATATGTGATACTTGATTGTTGTTTGTCCTCTAATAAGTAATGTATTAGTCGACAACAAACGATACAACTAAGATTAATGTGTAATTTGATTATGTAGTTGAAATAATGTTAATTATGTTTACAAAGGTAAATAACTTTAAAATTGTTGAACGATACTGCATGATATAAAATGTACAACTTGAATCAATAAGATGGTATTGTGCAAGTAATGAGAAAAGATTAATGAGAAGTGATAAAACATAAGTAGTTAAAAAGTTGGAATATAATTAGGTTGATTAACAATGTTTTGGAATTTTAGTTTGTTAAACAAATATGATAAACTTAAATGGAATTTTCATAGTCCATGATTTTGTGATTTGATTGTCATTATCATATCTAGTGACAAGTATGAAGATATTTATTTTCCGATATTTTAAATCATTTGATTGTAATTTTTTCTTATTAGTGTATCGATTGTATTTTGATATTTAACTTATAATTAAACAGTTAAAAGAATAATTAGTACTCATCAAACTATAAAAGAAAATTTAATTTAATGATATAACAATAGATTTTTTTTTTTAATTATGAGATTTGGTGTTGTGGTTGGAACTTGGAAATGAAAATGAATTGGAACACTAAAACATCGGTTAAAATTTCAACACCAAATTTAATGTGATGGTTGGGATTACTCTTGTAGACACAAAGTCGAGGTTTTAGAGTCTCTGATCTTATCTGTACGAAGAAGAGACCAAAACAGAGTCTTCTCATTTCTTCGACCAAACTCATCATTCTATAATTAAAAAAGATACGAGAAAGAAAAAAAGCCACAAAAGGAGATATACATATAAGACAACGAAAAGATGCATAACCTGAAACGATTTTATTTACATGATTCACATATCTCTTAACTCAAAAGAAAAATCAGAAACGAAGTAACCAAGAAAAGAAAAGAACTTTATCAAAAAAAAAAAAAGAAAAACATGATTATATGATCTTTGGTCAGAAACGGCGAGGAGAAGGAAGGAGAAGAGGAACAGAGGAGGAAGTGGGATGATGAAAAGGAAGAGAGTACAAAAGATGAAGTCGGATTCTCCTCGGAAAAGGCAACTGAGAAAATAGATGCTCCAAAACTCCGGCGAGCACCACCGTGTACTCTTTCATCATCTCGGCCATTATCGTCACTAGCAACATTTTTTCTTTTTCTCACAGTCAAATCTTCTTCTGCTTCTGTGTTTTTGGTTCTATGTTTTTGTAACGTAATTGTATTAATTATATATATAATAGGCGAAAAGGTTAGTTTAGTCAAAATCTAGGGGTGTCTTTAACCGTCTCTGCTCTTGGTTTTCTAGGTTTTGTGTTGTTTTTTGGTGATGCTTCTAGGTTTTGTATTTAGCATTTTTTCATTCATAACTCATAACTATTAAAATTAAAATAAGATTCTCCGTATATGACAAAAAAAAATCTCAAAGCTTTTTATCTAAATTTCACTTTGCTTGATAGAGTGATAGATGTTTAATATTTTTTTTTACTTTTGATACAAAAGCATAAAATATATAGAATACATAATTTAGCAGACCCTTTCCACTATACAATAGATACAAAATTTACAAATCCAACAATACATGTCTTAGTTTTTCACTCCTAAATTAACTCAAAATACATTTTTTTGCTGAAACATATTAGAATTTTAAATTTGTTGTTTTCATTACAAGTATTTATATTTTCTCAATAATAAAAACAATCTTCCTTATATATATTTTATTACATTTATATATTATAAGATATTTTTGACAAAAGGTCATTAATAAAATAAATAAACTATAAATTGTTCAATTAGAGTTAGAGGTAGTAATAAATTACAAAATGAAACGGATGCAGTAATAAACACAACAATGTTGCGAAAAAAGCAGAAAACGCACATAGTATTGCTTATGCTGGCCACTTCTTTAATATGCGGGACCCACTCCGGAGATGATATTTATCCGCTCGATGTTTATCTTTGTTTCCTACGTCCTTTAAATAATGGACCGACATTAATATTAATAATCCTTAAATGGTTGGTTTGGTTTTTGATTTTTGAAGATAAAGACAAGTGATTTTTTGATTTTTTGAATTTGTTTCTGTATTTGAGGAAGGTTTTAATTTATTTTTTTCGTCGAGGAAGGTTTTCATATGTTAAGGATTGGAGCGTTTCATTTTAACGGGTCCACTACATCTTTTTTATTGCTTTAACCGCAATTACACGGATTCTTACTAGTTTGATACCACTGCACGGTTTCAGAATGACAGAATTTGTGGAATGGTCCATGTGAAGTTGTCAACTACTAAATCTTTATATTTTTTTCTTTTGTCAACTTACTAAATCTTTATATCAATGTTTGAAATTATAAATGGTTACAAGTATATGTTGCGGACTAATTGGCTCATTGCGAAAGTCCCTAAAACTACTCAAAGAGGATTAGAGATAAGCCTCTTTTTTTTTCGTTAGGATTTAGCATCATACGTTTAGCTACAAACTTGGACCAACTATGGAATCAAATCCAGGAACAATAACTATCCCTTCATTGATAAAACGGATATTGATTTATAATCAGGGACAAAAGTAATTTAAACAGTACAAAACAAAAACAATACTAACTACTTTGCTAATAATTCTAGAGAGTTAGGCTTTGTCATTCAACACTACCCAAAAAAACAGACTAAACATGACTGATTATACAAAGAAAAAACACACATGGAGAATGGTCCTATACTATACATCATCAAGTAAACATTCCTGTGAAGGAATCCAATTGATGAAACATGAAACTACACTTGGCATCTCTGACTCTTTCCACATTCCTACTAAAAAAACTATCATCGCCATTATCATCACCATACTACTACACTGCACAAAGCTTCTTCTTCTCATTAGCTTCCCATGTTTCTGCGATGACGATGATGATACCTCTTCTCCCCTTTCCTGCATCTCCCATTGTTAGAATCATTATTGTTAATGTCTTTCATTCATGTCAACAAGAGGTATTTGGCGATTACGTTTTGAGGTAAATCAAAAGAAAATCTCGTACCTTGCTACGACTTGCTTTTTCTTCTCTGCGGTTTGAGTCCTTAGGCTTCTGATATCTCGTTTGCAAGTGGATTCTTCTCTGAGCAGTTCCCTGAGTCTTTAAACTAGCTGATTCCAACAGATTTTCAGGACTATGTACTCTTGTCTTATCTCTGTCAAGGAAGTATCTTTCACTCTCCTCTATCACCTGCAAAATTCATCAATAGTTGTCATTTGAGAGGAAAATGTGGATCTCAACATTAACCGGACTACCTTAGACATGGCAGATTGTACTTCATCTTCTTCATGGTTATCTGGCGTGAATGGATGTTCAATGTGCAGCCGAATTCTTCTAGGTGCAGAGACTTGGTTCACAATGAAGTCTAAATCCGTCTGATTCTCCCGAGACCTTGCCTTGGAACCAGATATGTCACTAGGACTAATTTTGTGGTCAACAGTGATTTGCTCAAAGGAAGATTGCTCGGGCGGATTGATATTAGAGTTAAATGGATCTATAGTTGCGTAAGACGTTGAAGCATACTGCCCTAAAACATTGCTATGATTTGGCGTCAAAGTCAGAGAGGACCCGGATGAAGATTGCATCTCTACCAGCTCCTTGTTATCGACGCGGTGTTCACTAATCCATCCGGAAGCTACCATCGAAGGAACAAACTGCTGTACATGAAAAAACAATATGGTTAGTCCAATATTAATAAATCCTTAGAGCTAAGTTTGATTACAACTATATTTAGGAATGGTTAAGAGTTACTAAACATTCTAGTTACCTGTGGACCGGCAGCTTCAACACTACCGTCTTTGGCAAATGGATACTCTGTAGACAAGAGTCTTGTATTTCCAGGCCAATGCATCATATTTGGAAAAGCAAAATCTCTCCCTTCACTAGAGGATTCATTATGGTTATGTAACACCTCATCCAACACATCTGTCAAGGATGCATCTTGTACAGCGGCACCATCCTGAAAATGTAGCCCATAATCAAAGTTTCCAAAATCGCTAGAATACATCGAATCCATGTTTGATCCAAGAAAACCATTGCTTAACTGCGCTGGATAATATGGTTTTTCACCGATGTGAGTAGAGCTTGGTCCATAATTGTCCCTTACAAGTGGATTTTCCTACAGCAAAAGAAAGCATAAAACGATTTACGATAAGATCCAACGAACACATTGTGATGAAAAATGTGTATTACCTCTACTAGTGCTTTGCCAAAAATACCGTCTTTGGCGCAAGATGTTCCGCCGTGATTGACAGAAGTATCATATGGTTTTTTCACATCACTACCCTTGTCGCTTGAACACTTCTCCGTATCATCTGATTTATTTAAAGTATGTACACGAGATGTCGTTGTTTCTTGGACCATCTCAGAAGATGTATCATCAGGAGAGTATCTAACAGTGTTGGGAGTGGAATTAACATTCTCTACTACCTCACAGCTATCGTTAGGCTTGTGGAACAAGCGACACAAAACATACGGATTCTGTTCCAAACACACACAATTAGAACAGATTAAGCACAAAAAAATACCATCAAAGAGCAAAAACAGACCTGGCCAGGTCCGGTGCCATCGAGGTCATCGTTCGTGGCACGATACTCGTGCATAATCCAATTAGTCCGTTCGCCTCTAGGAGCACGACCACGGTAAAATACAAGAGTCTTCTTCATACCAATAATCATTTTCTTGGATTTAATTGTTCTATCTTTCCCAGTAGCTTTCCAATAGCCAATGTCAGTGGCTCTATTCGAACGGTGTCCACTCGGATACTTCCGGTCACGTGGACAGAAGAAAAACCACTCTGGATCATCGGTTTTTATAACCGAAAGCCCTAAACAATCATCAAATTAGCAAAAACCCTAGAAATTCAACAGTATTCTCAAAAAACCCCATAGAAATCCAACGAGACTAACCAGGTAAGTCCCATGGCTCCCACTTGCAGACATCGATCTCTGGAATAATACGAACCTCTGAATCACGACCGTTGATTTTTAACTTCAGATAATGATTGATGAGTTCTTCGTCCGTTGGTCTGAATCTGAAACCAAGAGGTAACGTCTCCATCGACAACGTCGCCGTCGTCATCATTAATTCTCCGTCACCGTCACCGTCACCGTCCGATGTTGAATTTTTTTTTCTTTTTTTTTCTTTTAAGGAAACAACCTGAAGAAGAAGAGATGAGCTAACCACTTGGCTACTGTGGTCTGCCAATTGTGTGCCATTTTCGACACGCACGTGACGTCAAGATCTGTGATACTCCTATTTTTTTACCCTTTTGTCAATCGATGTAATTACGTGAAATGCCATGGCTCTATCTTTGTTCGGCGGTCAAAGCCTTTTAGGCGCCGTTGCTTGCTTTTGACCCGTCTCTTTCCGGCTTCAAAGGAGCCAGAGAGGGCCATAGGGCTACACTCATAATTAGATTCCTTCACGTGGTCTATAAAGTTATAAAAGAGTCTAAAGTTTCTCTATATATACATGTATTTAACTTTTTCCCATTTCTGGCATATGTTAGAGATACAAAAAACATGAATATGCTCAAGCATAGGAATACATCGTTGTTAGGTTTTGTCGTAATCAGTGAATTCAGTTATTCTTTCTTAACTTAACAATAATACATGAATAAGAAAGAATAATTGAATTCACTTACTTATTTATGTAGAGGAGTGTTATTATTAGGAAGATTTACATAACCATTGTAGAGGAGTGATTATTCTAATCAAAATTATACATAACCATTGTAGAGGAGTGTTATTATTAGGAAGATTTACATAGAGCCGTGTGAATAAGAGCTAATATAAAAACAATTATTTACGTGCTTTAAGATGTTCGGCCACATAAAGTTTAATAAAGCCTCTCCTTCCGACGAAAAAAAAAAAGCACCTCCTTCTGTAAAAGTTACGTGTCCGTAATTGCCATCTCCTATTATTGTATTTCGGCCCACCAAATTTTTACTATTTGATCATAATTTAACGAATTAGTCGATCTTGTATGGTGTTGTTTTTCATCTTCTTTGGGAGTATACCTCTTTATTTTTTTTTTGTATTTTCTTATAAATATTTGAAAACGAGTGAAAATGTTGAAATAGAAAGAAAAAAACTTTTAAAAAAAATCAGTTTTTCATATAATCATCTAATAGCCAGTTTTTTAAAAAAAAAATTTAGTCCACTAAAGAGTAAAATTCCACAAATAAATACCATTTTTTAGAAAATGATTGTTCTGAATTTGTTTTACTCCTCTATTAGCATAATCCTAGATGTCTGTTCCATTAATTGGTCAGAATGCCATTTTAAAACATAGGCTGTGAATGGAAGCACCCTGAATGCGGTTTTTTAGCATGTGCGGACCAAACTCTCTCTTCTGCTTCCAATCACAAAATTATAAGATTATAGTGTGTTTTTCAATCTATCAAAAATTTAATAATAAACAAATGAAACAGTATCAAAAAGTGAAAGTAAATTGAAAGTGCGGTGCGGTTTTGGTAACCTTCCTTTTTGATGTGGTTCAAAGTGCGGTTCGTTTATATTCTTTTTTGTTTTGAATTTAAAAAATCTGAAATATATATATATATATGGATATATCTGCTTTAACTTTTTTTTTCATCTAAAGATTTTATTATATGAAACATGTCGGATACATAGCCGGTTCCAAACCGGACACAGAGCCGGTGCCAAACCGGACCCTAAGCCGTAGCCAAAAGGCTCACGGATAGAACCAAGAGAAATAAAACTAAATTAGAACAAAGAGAAATGGAACAAAGGAAAAGGATAAGGAGTTCTCGACGCTAAAACTAAACCACTGAAATCGAAACAAACCAACAAACATTCCAAAGGACCAGGAGAGAAGTAACTGAGCCAAACATCAAGAGCTTCCATCAGACAAAACAAGACGATACAAAAACTCTTCCGGCGACAGCACTAGCAGAACGAAAGTAGGACAAGCAACGAACAGAGCATAGAAACTACACCAATACCACTTCTCCAAAGAAACAAGACCGTCGATAGAAAGTAGAATCAAGAAGAATCTTGATAGCCAATTAGGAAAACATTAAAGAGGAACCACAACTCTTAAACGCGGGCACTCGTGAACTCAGACTCCGTCATCTACCAACAAAAGACCGATAACCTCCACACAAGATAAGAATTGAAGAACGATCCACTGCTTCGTCGAATAACCATATATGAAGCATAATCCGCTCCAAAGACGGCTAGTAGATGCCTCCACAGCGAATTACCATCCGAATAACGAACCCAAACGACACAATCTAACTCACCTCTAAACCTCGAACCTGAATAAGATAGCACCAAGTAGAAGCGACAGAGACCAGAACCAACACCTTATTCCAATACCAAACTCTAACAAACAGAGATCAAAAGATCCCACTCTACAAACTACCAACACCAGGCAAGCGACTACCGCAACAACCGACTGATCGAGATCAAACCGGAAAAATCTGCAAGAGAAGACCCAAATCAAACCTGAAACGAGGAACGAAACGGAGACACCAATCCCAAACAATTAAACCACCATCTAAAAGATGACCTCGCCGAACGAGTTCAAGGACCACCGGTGCTTCCTCCCTAGCCGAAACCGAGACACCACATTCCAATCGAAACCAAGAGGCAATCTCCGAATAACCACCCGAACAAGAAAATAACGGAAAACAAAGAGAAAGACAAGTGAAAAACAAGCAAAAGGGACCGGATCCAGCGCTATCGGAGCCGCCGCTCACCGGTCCGGACGGATCTGATCGAAATTGATTCAAGAAAAAATCACCCTTATTTTCCTCTGTCGGCAAGGATTTTTGTAGGTGGTTTGATTTGGATCTTCTGCTTTAACCTATACATTTCTTTTAAAACAAAAACTTGTTTTAGTTATAAAAAATGTTAGAAAAAATAAATAAAATTTCCCAATTATAAAATTTATCCGCACATATAATATTTACCAAACAAACATTATTCTGTTCTGCTTTTTTTACACAAACCGCACTTGATCCGCTTTCGACACGAACCGCAGTTGTATTGTACCGCTCCGTACTTTTTTCTTATCCACACCGCTTAATTTTATGTTACCATTCGAACCCATAATCTCTTTGGTCAGAATGCCATTTTAATCTGTTAACGGACGACTTATAATACCCATTGCATATATATCAAGTAAGTCTATTTCAGTATATATACACATTGATATATCATGATTTTTACCCGTTTTTTTAACGTTTTAAAAAATTTGATATGCTCAAATTTAACCCTGACACTACAAGAAAACTGTATTTTAGCGTCGAAATTTAGCGGCGAATTTATTCCGACGCTATTTTAGCGCCGTAATGGCGTCCATAACACAATTCGACGCTAAATCGACGCTACTTAGGGACAACACATTTCGAAGCTAAATCGACGCTATATCGCGTCGATTTAGCATCGGAAGTCTAAGTTCGACGCTAAATCGATGCAAATTTAGCGTCGAATTTGGTAGGTAGATGACACATTTAACATGGGTTCACCTACTTATTTAGCGTCGTTTAGAAACGACACAAAAACGACGCGAATGCGATGCAAAATCGACGCAAAGGAATTCGATGGTAATGCGATGCTAATATTCGATGCAAAATCGATGCTAAAATCTCCTATATATACCCACCCACCACCACCGTAAGGAATCATTCAAGAATTTCAAAACAAAAAAAAATCTTTTCTCCCTAATTTTTTTTTTAAATGGGCGATATATACGAACTAAGACGCAGAATGTATCGACGTAAAGATGAAAATGGAAGCCTTTCAGAAGAGTTCCTCAACGGCCTTGAAATTTTCATGGCTCAAGCGAGTAGTGTGCCTACAATTCAACGGACCGGAGTGATGGTGTGCCCATGTCGGAAGTGCAAAAATTCGAGGCCACAGAAAATTGATACAATTGGTACGCATTTATTTAATAGAGGGTTTCAACCTGAGTATTATGTTTGGTTTTATCATGGAGAGGGATATGGAGATGAAACTTCGGGTAGTACTAGTTACCAACCTATGGATCAGGGTCAGGGTTATTCGAATGAACAATATGATCGGCATCAATTTGTTATAGAAAATGATGATCATCACTACAAGAAAACAGGGCCATTTGCGACGGAAATTTGCGACGGGATAAAAACCTCACAAATTTGCGAGACATTTGCGACCAATTTGCGACGACATTTAGCAATACAACGCAAAATCGTCGCTAATATTGCGTGGGAAAAAACCGTAGCAAAACCGTCGCAAATTTGCGATGGTTTTGTGTCTAAACGTACATCTCAACGCAAAACCATCGCAACTTTTGCGACGCATTTGCGTCAAAAAAAACTTTTGCGACGGTTTTGCGTCTAAACGTACATCTTGATGCAAACTCGACGCAAATTTGCGACGGTTTTGCGACCATTTAAGGGTTGCGAGGGATTTGCGATGAAAGTAGGTTGACCACGTTTTAATTGATTCTTACTTGTTTATGAGTGTAATATTTTAGCCGCAAATCAGTCGCAAAATTCTTGGAAAAGATTTGCAAATTAGTCGCAAACTGAAATGAACATTCTATAAAATCCACATTAATTATTCACATTCTATGCTTCAACAAATATGGATAACAATCGATCTTTGATTCCGGGTCCGGCTGGTGGGAGCAAGCAGAAGAACGGGCAAGGAAAAAACTTGAAGAATCGATGTTGGAAGAATGCAATTCTTATGAGAGACATGTACAGATGGTTAACTGTGTTGTCGAGGCAGAAGATCCATCGTTCACCGATGTCCTTTGGAAGACGACAATTGCAAATGTCAACAAATTAACAGGTATAATGAAATTTTATTATTATTAATATATATTAGTAATTACATTTAATTACTAATATAAGAAACATAAATAATTATATGTATAAAATGTTATTATTATTAATATAAGAAACATAAATAATTATATTTTAAAGTTTGTATATTGTTTAATTGACATTTAATTAAGTATATATAGTTTACTTATTCTACGTTGAATATATACAGGTGGACACACACGTGGGTGGACACTGGTAAAAGAGTTGGATAAAATAAAACCACAATGGCGTCACGTACCATATGTGGTAGTAGTGATTCATAAAATGGAACCTAATGGATTGGGGGACGCGATGGTCATACTAAAGGTAAAATGTATATATAAGTTATAACAAAAGATGTTTTTAACAAATTACATATTTAGTAATCGATAAATGTTATTTGTTTTCCCTGAAGGATCCTACCGGGACTGTACAAGCGAGTATTCATAGGTCCGCCATATCTGATAACAAATATGGGCCGCACATAAAGGAGGATTCGGTATTGGTTCTGAAGGAGACTGTAGTTGTTAAGTTTGATAGGGCGACACCATATCTTAACATTACTCTGAATAACATAAGCAATGTAAGTTACAATATATATTTTAAAGGTATTGTACTAAGTAGTATCATGCATTACACAAAAATCAAGTTATTTATTTGACAGGTTATATCTAAAAAAAACATGGGTACAACGTTCACAAAAGAAGGTAGTAGCAGTCGTGTTAATTGAAATCCAAACAATTGGTTATCCCAAGTAGATGACGAAGGGTCGACGACAGATGATGGTGAAGAAATTGATGATGAGTAATACATTATGTCATCAATAGAAGGAAAAAAAAAAAAAGTGTTTATGTTAGCAGTTTATTTGTATTACGTTTTTAAGCAATAATGTACTATATATATATATATATATCGATTGTTAATTAGTAATGTTAAAATAATAAAATAATGTAAAATATCATAATATTATATTAATATAAGTTTCAAAAAACTTACTTGTCACCCTAATACATTAATACTAATAACAAAAAAGTACGAATTAAATTTTAACTTACCAAACTATAAATACAAAATTTTCGTCGTAATAACTTACCAAACTATAAATACAAAATTGCGACGATTTTGCGTCGATTTGAATGTTTCAACACAACACCGTCGCAAATTTTGCGAGGATTTTGCGTGGTAAGATATTTTCTAATAATAGCGACTACTTAGCGTCTGTTTTGCGAGGAAATAAAATTTGCTACCATTTGGCGACGAATTTATTACAACACGTGTTTATGATGCTTACCTGACTATGGGTGCAATATTTTTGGTCGCAAATGTGTCGCAAAATAGAGGCAAAAATATCGCAAATTAATAGCAAAACCAACCAATTTTCTATAAAAACCTCGAATGTGTGATGAACGAATTCACAACAAATATTCCAATCATAATGTAAAAACAATCCGAGGAGAAAAATTTTTTTTTCTAAGATTTCTTAAAGAGAAATTATTGTGATAATTAATCGATTGAAGATGTCTTTGCATCATGAGGTCTACATGGTTCGAGCATGGATGTACAACGACCGCAAAGATCCAAAAACTGGCGAAGTGTCTAGAGAATTTAGAGAAGGGCTTGACCAGTTTTTGACCCATGCGATAAATAACCAAGGGGCTGTCGCAGGATATACCAACGACGGTAACGTGAAAATTTTCTGTCCTTGTGTGAAATGCAAAAACTTTGCTCCACATGATACGCGAACTGTTTGGAAACATTTATTTACGAGGGGGTTTTTACCTAACTACTATGTTTGGTTTTCGCATGGGGAGGATTTTGTTGTCAATGTTCTGGGTAGTTCAAGTACGAGTAATTATCGTGAGAATGTAGAAGGTGGTAGTAATTATGAGGATAGTAATTATCAGTATGGTCATGATAATTTTAATGAATCTGCATATGGAAATACATATGGGAATAGGTTTAATGATATGGTAAATAATGCATTTCAAGAAACTACTGCTTCGTGTAGTGATAATACTTTTGAAGAACCAAACCCGAGTGCTAAAATTTTTTATGATATGTTAGATGCTGCTAACGAACCTATCTACGAAGGATGTAGAGAAGGGCTTTCAAAATTGTCGTTAGCATCTAGGATGTTGACAATTAAAAGCGAAGATAACCTTAGTGAAAATTGCATGGATAAATGAGGTGAATTGTTTAAAGAGTATTTGTCAGAGGGTAATAACTCTGCAGAGAGTTACTATGAGATACAAAGATTGGTAGCAAGTCTTGGATTACCGTCTGAGATGATTGATGTCAGCATTGATAATTGTATGATTTTTTGGAAAGATGATGCTCAGCTGCAGGAATGTCGTTTTTGCTCTCATCCAAGATATAAGAAGACTAGTGGTTGCACCAAAGTCCCATTCAAGCATATGTGGTACCTTCCAATAACAGATAGACTGAAGCGATTATATCAATCAGAGCAGACAGCAAGGGCAATGAGGTGGCACGCAGAACATGATTGTGAGGAAGGGGTGGTCGCCCATCCATCAGATGCAAAGCCGTGGAAACACTTTCACACGGTACATCCAGACTTTGCTGTAGAACATAGAAATGTGTATTTGGGTCTTTGCACTGATGGGTTTAGTCCTTTTGGGATGTCTGGTAGGCAATATTCGTTGTGGCCAGTCATAGTGACGCCATTTAATCTCCCACCGGAAATGTGTATGCATCGAGAATTTTTATTTCTCAGCATTTTGGTTCCAGGGCCAAAGCATCCAAAAAGATCACTTTATGTCTTCCTACAACCTCTTATCCCGGAACTAAAGCAGTTGTTGCATGTTGGTGTACGCACATTTGATTCGTCGAGCCGTAAGAACTTCAACATGAAGGTTGTCCTCATGTGGACGATAAGCGACTTTCTGGCGTATGGTATGCTATCTGGATGGACAACGCACGGAAAGTTATCATGTCCTCATTGTTTAGATAAGACCGAATCATTTCAATTGTCAGCAGGAGGGAAAGCTTGCTGGTTTGACTGCCATCGTTGTTTTCTTCGAAGGGATCATCCTTATAGAAAGAGTAGGACGTTATTTCGAAATCAAGTTGTTAAAACCTCCCCCTTGGTTTACTTCTCAGGTGAGGAGTTGGAAGAACAAATGGATGGATATGGTGCGGAAGAAACAGTAAAAGTTGGAGGTAATTGGAAAAGTAATCCAGCAAATATGCATGTTGGGTATGGGGTATACCATAACTGGCATAAGAAAAGTATATTTTGGGAATTGCCTTACTGGAAGGAGCATCTGCTGAGGCACAACTTGGATGTCATGCATGTGGAGAAAAATTTCTTTGAGAATATTATACACACATTGTTGAATGTTGCAGGGAAAACAAAAGACAATCGGAAATCTCGTCTGGATCTCGCGGCTTTATGCATAAGGCCTGAGTTGCATCTAACAGGAGATGGTAGGGCACCTATTCCCAGTTTCCGACTATCACCTGCCGCGAAGAATTCTTTGATTAACTGGGTTAAGGAGTGGGTGAAGTTCCCAGATGGCTACGTCTCAACTTTTTCAAGGTGTGTTGAGCAAGGGGGGAAATTTTCTGGGATGAAGAGTCACGATTGTCATGTGTTCATGCAGCGACTACTTCCTTTTGCCTTTCAAGAGCTTTTACCGCAGGATGTACACGAGGCAATTGCAGGTGTTACGTTTATCTATGGTTATTAATATATACATACATGTATTTTGTAATTATTTTAATTAACTTACTCTGGACCGCTTTTGGCGTTTTAATTTAGGTATTGGAGCATTTTTCAAAGACATATGTGCCAGAACCTTAATGAAGGACGAAATTTCGAAGTTGAATTCAGACATTCCACTCTCTATTTGCAACTTAGAGAAGATATTTCCACCTTCCTTTTTTGATGTGATGGAACATTTGGTCGTACACTTACCACATGAGTTAGATTTGGGTGGTCCAGCCCAATTTCGATGTATGTACCCCTTCGAAAGGTTCTTCAAACATTTGAAGATGAAGGCGAAAAATCTCGCAAAAGTAAAGGGATCAATCATTGCTGGAAGTTTGACAGAGGAGACATCAAACTTCTCTACTTACTACTTTAGCCAAACCGTGAAAACTAAGAAAACCCGTCGTAGACGATACGACGATGGTGGGGTTAGCCGAACATATCACTTGGAGGGTGTACCAGATGTTTTCTGTGATGTAGGTCGGATGGGTGGAAAAGTGAAGGAATCAACGTGGTGTGATTTCAAGCATATGCAAGCTGCCCATACGTATATAATGCTAAATTGTAACTACTTTCAGCCATATGAGAGGTATATATTTATATATATTAATTGAAAATATATATACAACTAATTAATTAACGGGTGTACAGAATGTTAGAAGGCCAAATACGAGAAGCATTTCCTGAACTAAATGATGAAGAAGTTCAATTTTACCTAGAACGTGATTTTGCTGGCTGGATGCGGGAGAAGGTAAGAACCATATGCGCGCATGAGTTATATTAGTATTCATATGTATATATATACTAATTATTTCAATTTGACAATAGGTGGCGAAGAAATCTCGACAAAGTTGGCCTTTATGGGTACATGAGTTTGTTTTGGGGCCCATTGCAAGCATAAAAACGAGTAAGATGTATTGTACTCGCGGCTTTATTTTTCAAACATTTCAGCATGGACAAAATAAAGCCACTGCAAATTATGGTATTCATGTCCCGGGCGATACAAACTTCTATGGTATTTTGAAAGAAATCATTGAGATTGAGTATGCTGGTGTGTTGAACTTGAAAAGTGTATTATTTCGTTGTGATTGGTTTGATCCAACCAATGGTCTCGGGGTTATAACCAACAAATTTGGAGTTGTTGATGTAAAAGGAAATAGAAGCTACACTGACAAGTTAGAGCCATTTGTCTTAGCATCCCAAGCAGAGCAAGTAGTCTTCCTTCCTTACCCTCGTACTCGTGGACGACGGGATCAAGATTGGCTATCCGTTATTAAAGTTAACCCAAGGGGTCGAATTATCGGGGGGTTAGCAGCTGATGCTGATGATGATCAACCCCCAGTGCAACCTGCAAGAACCGAAGAAGTTTCGATCCCTACAGAGGTAACCACCGATTTGACAAGAATTGACCCACTTCATAGTGGTCTTGATGTGATATTCGAGGATTCAGAAGAAAACGAAGATGAGTTTGATGAAGACGAAGAGGAAGATGAGGACGAAGATGGCGGAGTAGAACGTTATGTTTCTGATCATGACGAAAAAGGTTAATAAAATTAATATTAATTATGTTTATATATTAAGTATGTATTTTCGAGTGTAGTGCAAAAATAATTTTTTAAAAAAAAGATATATAACAATTTGCTACGTTTTTGCGACGAAGTCGTCGCAAAAACGTAGCAAACTCCTATACCCTAAACTTTAACCAATCCATTAATTATATTGGCTCTTTTTTGAATATAAAAACATTTCATAGAGGCCCTAATTGATATATAACATTATTTGCATCCATGTGCTAATATTAAGAATAAGTAAAAAAACACTAAGGTTTAGGGTATAACACTTTGCTACGTTTTTGCGAAGAAATCGTCGCAATTTCGTCGCAAAGATTCAGATTTGCGACGCAATTGCGTCGACTTCGTCGCAAAAACGTAGCAAACTCCTGTACCCTAAACTCTAGCCAATCCATTATTTATATTGGCTCTTTTCGAATATAAATGTATGAGTCGTCTAATAAATAACAATCCCTCTATAATTGTTGAAATAAAAAACTTATTAAAACTTGATCGAGAAACACATATAACGAAGTATCACATACATGCACTTATACTAAGAATATGATCAATCTATCATTGTTGCCGGTTTTACGAAAAACATCAATAAGTTGACTACCTTTGCTTCATACATAGACTAAGAACCTAAACAAGTGTATATTTAACTTTTATGAATCGTAATTTTGGTCTAAAATATCCAGACCCCTAAGTAAACCCTAAACCTCGTTTGCGTGGGATTTGCGATGAAAACGTCGCAAATGCGTCGCACATGTTAATTTGCGAGGTATTTGCGACGACTTCGTCCGACGACTTCGCCTAAAAAACGTAGCAAACTCCTATACCCTAAACTCTAACCAATCCATTATTTATATTGGCTCTTTTCGAATATAAATGTATGAGTCGTCTAATAAATAACAATCCCTCTATAATTGTTGAAATAAAAAACTTATTAAAACTTGATCGAGAAACACATATAACGAAGTATCACAAACATGCACTTATACTAAGAATATGATCAATCTATCATTTTTGTCGGTTTTACGAAAAACATCAATAAGTTGACTACCTTTGCTTCATACATAGACTAAGAACCTAAACAAGTGTATATTTAACTTTTATGAATCGTAATTTTGGTCTAAAACATCCAGACCCCTAAGTATACCCTAAACCTCGTTTGCGTGGGATTTGCGACGAAAACGTCGCAAATGCGTCGCACATGTTAATTTGCGAGGTATTTGCGATGACTTCGTCGCAAAAACATAGCAAACTCCTATACCCTAAACTCAAACCAATCCATTATTTATATTGGCTCTTTTCGAATATAAATGTATGAGTCGTCTAATAAATAACAATCCCTCTATAATTGTTGAAATAAAAAACTTATTAAAACTTAATCGAGAAACACATATAACGAAGTATCACATACATGCACTTATACTAAGAATATGATCAATCTATCATTTTTGCCGGTTTTACGAAAAACATCAATAAGTTGACTACCTTTGCTTCATACATAGACTAAGAACCTAAACAAGTGTATATTTAACTTTTATGAATCGTAATTTTGGTCTAAAACATCCAAACCCCTAAGTATACCCTAAACCTCGTTTGCGTGGGATTTGCGACAAAAACGTTGCAAATGCGTCGCACATGTTAATTTGCGAGGTATTTGCGACGACTTCGTCGCAAATCTGTTGCTAAATTTGCTACATTTTTGCGACCATAGTTACGGTCAACTCTATTAATTGGTCGTACATTCACCTTGAGATTTACAGTTTGCGAGGCATTTGCGACGACTTGTTTTAATGTTTGCGAGGCATTTGCGACGATTTATGGGCAGGAAACGAAAAGTGTGGCGGCAAACATGCAGTGGGTGAAATATGCGGCCCAATTTGCGACCAAATTGCGACGTAATTGCGAGGAAAAGTTTTCCCTATATAAGCAATTCCAATCCCTCGCTTAATCCTCACAACGATTTTGCTCTACTTTCATCACAGACTCAAGGGATCTGGTGAAGATGGTGGAGGCGCCACATGAGTGGCCCGGATTTGTACCAGAATTACGTGAATTGGCAAGCCTTCGAGAATCTTTCCCAGAATTCGATCTCATCTACCGGCAACGGCAAAATAATACGAGAGCGGATTTGCTAGCAAGGAATGCACGCACGAGAAATGAGATTTTTTCTTTCATTAACACTTCTGTCCCCTATTGGTTTACTGATACTGAAAATGTATTTGCTTAACTAGTAGCGAAGTGTAATCCTGTGACAAAAAAAAAAAAAAAAATCTCTTCTCTCTCTACAAAAAAAGTTTCTCTCTCTACAAAAAAGTTCTGTCAACCTTCCAAATCATTCCCGTTCGATCCCTCGACCGTCCAAATCTTTCCCGACCTTATAAGGTAATTCTCTAAATTTTCTTTTATGATTTTTAAATTTTTCTTTCGTGTATAATTTATTAGTTATTATAATAGTTAAAATTGTTAATTTACTAATTTTGTTAAATTATTTAATGTTATCATTAAAATTGTTAAAATCAATATTAGTTTACATATTTTTTAAATATGTTATTACTAATTTCAAAAATTATAAAATTTATTTAGATGGCGGAGAACGAGTATACCTATAGCGAGTTCGTACAGACCTCTGCTGGTCGTGGTAGAGGTCATTCACGACCAGGAAAGCGTACACATCCCACACACGCCTCTGCTTCCCACTCTTGTTCCCACTCTGGTTCCCACTCTGGTTTCAGGATGCCTGAGTCACAGCCGACGCCACCTCCCGAGGCAAACCCTGGACGAGTTCTTTCATGGGATGACATGACCTTGGGGCAGCTTCTCGTGAGTCCCGGACGGCAGGTTCTTCCCCTTTTAGAACCTGAGCCTACCGGCAACGCTGTGTGGTAAGTAAACATTTTTACATAGTTTTAATTTAATTTTGTTTAATAATTATTAATATATTTACACATAATATGCTTTTTAAATATTTTTTTAGGTTTTGCAAAAATTCTGTCGGAAAGGATGTTAGAAAGATCATAGAGCGGGATTTCAAGATGTGCCACACGAGTTGGAAGTATGTTACCCCGGAGATCAAGGATCGGTGGTACAAAATATTCGCGGTAAATTTTTTTATATTTTTTTTAATTTTTATTTATTTATTCAATTTTGTAATTTTCTAACTTATGTTCTAATTTATTACAATTTGCAGCAAAAATACTATTGGGATCCCGCGATTAATGGTTTAGTTCGTGAGGAATTTGAGGAGAAAGCGAAGAACCGTCTCAACGACCAAATAGGACGGTGGAAGAAGAAGTGGCAAAAGAATCCGGATCCGAAGGTATGTATGCTATCTTTCTTCAATCCCAATATTTGGGTTGGCCTTATCGCCTTCTGGCAGTTGGAGACATCTCAGGAGATGGTTGCCCGGTGCTCGGCTGCTCGATTAACGAAGGTTGGTGGTATTGACCAGCCTTCAAAACACTGTTCGGGACAGATTTCTTATGCTCAGCATGCTGTTGACATTGTAAGTTATTAAATTTTTTTCTTTCAATTTTTACGGTCACAAAAATCTCAACTTTTAATATGTTTTTATTTTCAGGCCGTAGCAAAAGGAGTTCCCGCAACGATGCCAGAGGTTTGGGAGAAGACCCACCGCAGGCCGGACGGGACATGGGTTGATGAACGTATCCACAAGCTCCACGAAGATGTCATTGACCGAGTCGAAGAAATCTCAACCCAGCTTACTCCCGATGGTCAACCTACTCAGATGACACCGATGGCAATCAACCAGGTCGCATTACAGGTAAAAACTTAACATTTTTAAAAATAAAATTATATTAATATTATTTATGTAAAATTATAAACTTTTAATTTTATTTTGTAGATGGCTCCTCGAACCCGTAAGGGTAAGATGGCATTTACCGGATCTATCCGGACGGATGATCACGGAGTGCCATATTGTCCCGTTTCGAGATTTGCGACGGATCCGCAATTAGCCAAGAAGCTCCAGGAAACAAAACAACGGCTCGGCGAAACGGAAAAAAAGTTCGAGAGGCAAATGACCGTTTATGATAATATGTTCGCGGAGTTAGCGAAGACGAACCCCGTCCTTGGCGAGATTATGCGACGGGGACCAGACAACGAAGGAGGCACATCGACGACCAGGGATCTCCTCAATGATATTAATTTCGATTAGATATATGTATTTTTGGTTTTATTAGATTTGTTTTCGGATTTAGATTTACGTATTTTCAGTTTTAAAATACATTATTTTATGTTTAATATTTAATTTAAAATATTTTCGATTTTTTTTTTTTAAATTATAAATTTTTTTTTTAATAAATCACATCGAAAACAGACCCAAATGCGTCGCAAATAACAGACGCAAATGCGTCGCAAAAGTATTCGTCGCAAACATCTCGCAAAAACATAGTCGCAAAACCGTCGCAAATTTTAGCCGCAAATCAGTCGCAAAATGCCTCCGACGCAAAACAGCCGCAGAATGCCGACGCAATCTCGTCGCAAAAACATCGCTAAATTAGCGACGGATGTGCGACGAAAATTATATTTGCGGCGATTTTGCGACGATTTTTGGTTTGCGACGAGTTAGTTGCGACAAACCAAAAATCGTCGCAAATGGACAATTGCGACGGTTTTGCGACGATAATGGCCCTCGCAAATGCACCTGTTTTCTTGTAGTACATGATGTCGGGTTACAACATAATAGGTTCGAAGAAATGGTAACCGAAGCATTTCCTGGAGTTATGTCTACTCATGATGTTGCTGAGGAACCCAATTTAGATGTAAAAATTTTTTATGATATGCTTGATTCTGCAAAACTACCAATCTATGAAGGTTGTAGGGAAGGTCTGTCTAAATTATCGTTGGCAACTAGGATGATGACAATAAATTCTGATCATAATCAATCTGAGAGTTACATGGATGATTGGGCATCTCTTCTAAGAGAATATTTGCCAGAGGGTAATCAAGCTGCTGAGTCATATTACGACATACATAAACTAGTCTCTAGTTTAGGATTGCCCTCGCAGATGATAGATGTTTGCATTGACAATTGCATGATATTTTGGAAAGATGATGAAGATCTGCAGGAATGTCGATTTTGCCACAGACCAAGATTAAAGCCCCAAAGAGCTGGTAGAAAAGTGTCGTACCAGAGAATGTGGTACCTGCCCATAACAGATAGGCTACAAAGGTGATAGACTCCTCGTGAGGATCTATGCCCGAAGATCTCTTTGAACAGTTTTAAGGATGCGAAATGATGATGATGGATGAATTTCGAAAGAGAAGATGAACGGTTTGAATGTGAAGGATGAAGAGATAAATGGATCAATGCGTACTTCCGAGAGATTTGAACGATCTCTAAGACTAGAAAGCTTGCCCTTTGTGAAGGATAAAGATCCAAATTTCGGGTTCAAGAGGATGATCAAACGAGTTTAAGAAAAGACTTATGATTTAAAATGTTTGATGATTGAAATGAGAAGTGGCGAGCCACTTATATAGGAAAAGAGAAGTGTACATGCATACTCTCTTGAAAAAAACAACATAATTAAAGGTTTGACTAATAAATGAAAAATACATGCAAAACACATAGGAAATGATGAATTTTGACTCCAAGATCTCATAAAAACGTGATGGGCCTTTGATGGGCTTCCAAAAAGTCCAAAAAATTAGCCTAAGTATGATAATGAGGAAATGGTGAAGTATGTGGGCTTGCCTCATTAAAAACCTACTTCGGAAAACCCATTGGGACAAAACCAAAGGTAGGGAAAAAGAGTACGAGTCCACATACCTCTCATTATCATCCTTCCTTGGCTCGGATCACAACCAATGCGGTTTGATGAGCAACTAAAGGAAGTTGGCCGTTTAGTCTCAACACAAGCATAGAGACGGCTTGGTTGAGTTGTCTTGTACGTGACCTCGTCATCGGTCCACTCGGGATTTCTAATTCCTTAGCATCTTCAAGAACCTCAATGTCTCCAAGTTGCTCCTCGGCTACAAGCGGTTTCGTAGTTCCTTGGTCCGGGTCGGTCATGGTCTCATCAAAAGGTTATACCATTCAGAACGCACAGCTGCATCAATGAGGTGGCATGCGGAACATTCAACTATTGAAAGAGAAGTTCATCATCCTTCTGATGCAAAATCTTGAAAACACTTCAAATCGGTACACTCTAATTTTGCTAAAGAGAAGCGCAATGTTTATCTTGACCTATGTACAGATGGTTTTAGTCCGTTCGGTATGTCTGGCAGGCAATATTCTTTGTGGCCGGTTATATTGACACCTTATAACCTTCCGCCTGATATGTGCATGCAGAGGGAATATCTGTTTTTGAGTATTTTAATCCCTGGTCCGAGGCATCCAAGAAGATCAATTGATGTGTTTTTACAGCCGCTGATTCACGAGTTGAGCATGTTGTGGTCTCATGGGGTTCGTACTTTTGATTACTCTAGGAAAAAGAATTTTACCATGCGAGTTGTGCTTATGTGGACGATAAGCGATTTTCCAGCCTATGGAATGTTATCTGGTTGGATAACACATGGTAGGTTATCATGTTCGTATTGCCAAAATGAAACAGATGCATTCCAACTAAAAAATGGTAGAAAATCTTGTTGGTTTGATTGTCACCGGAGGTTTCTCCCTATGAACCATCCGTACCGGGGGAACAGGAGGTTGTTCACAAAGGGCAAACGTGTACGTATCCTCCCACCTCCATATCTTTCAGGAGAACAAATTGAAGGTCAACTTGATTATTGGAGAGCTCAAGACACAGCAAGACGTGGTGGTAACTGGCCTAATATTCCGACCAATCTCCCAGATGGATACCTTGAAGAACATAATTGGCATAAGAAGAGCATTTTCTGGGATCTACCGTATTGGAAGGATCAGCTATTGCGCCACAATCTTGATATCATGCACATTGAGAAAAAAAAATTCGATAACATCATGCACACCATCTTAAACGTTCCAGGCAGGTCTAAAGACAACTTGAAGTCTAGACTGGATTTGCCTCTTATATGCTCCAGAGTTGAGTTACATCTCACTGGAGATGGGAGAGCTCCAGTGCCTAGCTTTAGATTGTCAAGCGAGTGCAAACCAACATTCTTCAACTGGGTTTCCACCGAAGTTAAGTTCCCAGATGGATACGTGTCAAAACTCTCTAAGTCTGTGGAGCAAGGGAAAAAAATTTCTGGTATAAAGAGTCATGATTGTCATGTATTTATGCAGAGATTATTGCCTTTCGCCTTTAAAGAACTTTTGCCAACGAACGTGCATGAATCACTTGCAGGTATATTTTCTATGACGATATTTAAATATGTAAACAAATTATGTCTGGAAAATTACATTTGTGTTTTGGTTGATATTGGATTTTGGGTTTAGGTGTTGGAGCATTTTTTCGAGATCTGTGTGTGCGAACTCTGACTCAGGATGGAATTGAACAACTAAACAATAACATCCCAATATTGTTGTGCAACTTAGAGAAGATATTCTCTCCATCTTTTTTTGATGTGATGGAGCATCTTCATGTCCATCTTCCTCACGAAGCCAATTTAGGAGGGCCCGTTCAATTTCGTTGGATGTATCCTTTCAAGAGATTCATGAAACACTTAAAAAGAAAGGCAAAAAACCTAGCTAGGGTTGAGGGATCAATTGTTGCGGGCAGTTTAACCGAAGAAACCTCTCATTTCAGCTCATATTACTTCCCTCTAATTGTCCGGACACGAAAAAGAGCTCCACGTAGATACGACGATGGTGGCATCGCACAAACATATCCAGTTTCAGATGTCCCAGATTTATTATGTGCAGTTGGTAGGCAGGGCGAAATCATAAGAGAAGAAGACTGGTCCTCGTTCGAAGACTACAATTGTGCACACACATATATTCTCTTACAATGCGACGAAGTTAGCCCATTTCTGAGGTACATATTATAATTACCAACTATGGATTGAGGTCAAAAGGGTTATTTTCATACTTATATATGCTATGAAACATATATAGCAAATGCATTTGTTATAACCATATTTTCTATTAGTGAATTCATTCGCCAAGTTAACGAGGCTTTCCCAAATGCATCCGCCGATGAGATTGAAAAACGTAAAGATCTACACTTTGCTAAATGGTTGAGGACTCGGGTATATAAGTTAAACACAAAATTATATATATCTAGTTTCAATAAAAACCTATATGTATAATTTGTGTATATACTACTATATTTACAATGTGTATTCTGTATCTGCTAGGTTGATTATGGAGACACTTCATACCCTGTATGGTTTAGAGAGTTGATCCAAGGTCCGTTGGGGAAAGTTACGTCATCTCCAATGTATTTTACACGAGGTTATGTGTTTCATACGTTCGAACGTGGCAAAAATAGAGCAACTGCGAACTATGGTGTGGTAGTTCGAGCTGGGGACACGGATTTTTATGGCATTATCCAAGACATTATTCAAGTGCAATTCCTTGGTTTGGTTAACATAAAGTGCACCCTTTTCAAATGCGAGTGGTTTGATCCAGTTGTCGGGCGAGGGGTTCGAGTAGGAAATTTTGGTGTCATCGATGTTAATGGATCGCGTTCTTATGCAAAGTATGATCCATTTGTCCTTGCATCACAAGCGGATCAAGTATGTTTCATTATATATCCACGTGTCAGAAAAACAGGGATTCCATTGTTATATGTGCTTAAAAATAGCACCTAGACGAATGATAGTTGAATCAAACGACGCTCCTATACAAAATGAAACGGCCGTGGATCTAACAACTCTAAAAGCAGATATAGACAACATCATTCTTATAGATCCGCAAAATCGAGAAGTTGGAATACTTCTGAATGCTAACGATGCAGAAAACCCCGGAGACGAGTTCGCAAACGAGAGTGGAGAAAGTACCGATGAGGATGACGACAACTCAAATGACGATTCAGAGTGAAGCATATATGATTGTTTTTATTTCATTTGTATTTATTTTTTGAATACGTGTGATTGTTATCGTTTTATGTGATTGTTATCGTTATATGTGATTATCGAATTCATGTGTTTATTATCGTTATTATAGTTATCGAATTTTTCGAATTCATGTGATTTGATGCTAATTCGACGCTAAATGAGTTTTTTTATTTATGGTAATTTTATTATATACATATTAGTAATGAAATATCAATATGTACATTTAGTTATAAATTTTTAAGGAAATGTGTTTAAGAAATATGTAGGAAATAGATTTTAGGAAATTTGATATGAAAAAATTCATGTGATTGTTATCGTTTTATGTTGCGGTTTCAAAATATTTAAAGTGTTAAGATTGTTATCGTATATGTTATTGTGTATACCCTAAACCCTAAACATAAAAAAACTCATTTAGCGTCGAATTAGCGTCAAATCATATGAATGCGACGCTAAATCGACGCTAATATTGTTTAATACCGTCAATTTAGCGTCGAATTCATGTGATTTGACGCTAATTCGACGCTAAATGAGTTTTTTTATTTATGGTAATTTTATTATATATATTAGTAATGAAATATCAATATGTACATTTTTTTATAAAATTTAAGGAAATGGATTTAAGAAATATGTAGGAAATAGATTTTAGGAAATTTGATATGAAAAAATTCATGTGTAGGATTATCGTTTTATGTTGCGGTTTTAAAATCTTTAAATTGTTAAGATTATTATTGTATATGTTATTGTTTATACTTTAAACCCTAAACATAAAATTCTTTCAATTAGCGTTGAAATAGCGTCAAATCACAAGAATTCGACGCTAATTCGACGCTAATATTGTTTAATAGCGTCGATTTAGCGACGAATTCATGTAATTTGACGCTAAATGATTTTTTTTATTATGTTAATTTTGTATTATAGATTAGTAATGAAATATCAATATGTACGTTTTGTTATAAATTTTTAAGGAAATGAATTTAGGAAAGTTGTAGGAATTATATTCTAGGAAATTTGATATGCAAAAATTCATGTGATTGTTATCGTTATATGTAGCGGGTTTAAAATCTTTAAACAGTATCAAATGTTTTCGTATATGGTGCAAAAAAAATGATTTAGCGTCGAATGATCTATATTCGAACATTTAATTGCGAACAAATTAGTATGTTTGTCTCATTCGAGGTTACAAATGCATGTAAGGAATTCTATTTGAAAAACTATATAGGTTTACATATATCATCATAACCCTTTATGAACTAAATATGTAATTACGAAATTCAAAATTTAAAAGTATTCTGGTACATCAATTATTGAAATGGCTAAGATAGTTTTCGTACAAGTGGCGGATACCCTAAACCCTAAACCCCAAACGTAAAATTAGTTTTAGGTAACGTCGATTTAGCATCGAATTAGCATCGATTCGATGCTAATTCGACACAAAATGAACAAATTTTACGTTTGGGGTTTAGGGTTTAGGGCATTAAACAGATCTAATTATATTCATCTGACGCAAATTCGACGCTATATTGAATTAATTTGATTTAACTACAGGCGGTAAACGGAAAAATTTCAAAATTTTGTTTGTTAAACCAACGGCGGTAAACCGAATTAATTTTGATGTAGCGTCGAATTAGTGGGCAATTCGACGCTAATTCGACGCTAAATCAAATTAATTCGGATCGGTAAACATTAACTCTGCGTGGAGAATAGAAATTATATTTAAATGTAATCCGACGCTAATAGCGTCAAATTAGCATCGAAATAGTGTCGGTTCACGAAGTAAAAACATAGACCGACATCTTCTTCTCCGGTTTCTGCAATGCCTCTCCCTCACCTCTCTCTCTCTCCGGTCTCCTCTCTTTCTCTCTCCCCTCGCCGCCGTATCTTCCCTCACGCCGGTCTCTCTCTCACGCCGCCTCTCTCTCTCCCTCTCCTCTCCCTCTCCTCTCCCTCTCCTCTCTATCTCCCTCACGGCTCCTCTCCTCCTCCTCCTCAACTACTTCCGCCGCCGGCGGATCTCATTCCGCCCCCACCGCCGCCGGAACTCCTTCCGTCCCCGCCGCCGCCGGATCTTCTCCTTCCGCTGCCGCCAGATCTTCTCCTCCTCCGGTTCTCCTTCCGCCGACGATATGGTACATATATTTTTTTTTTAAATTGTTTATATATATTTGTTATTTGTAATAAATTAGTTGTGAAATTGATTTTAGAAATATGTAGTAAATAGATTAGGATATAGATTAGTAATTTTACAAATATTTGTAATTTGTAATAAATTATTTATGAAATGATATATAGTTGTAGTAATGATTTTAGAAAATAGTTTTATGAATTATGTAGTAAATAGATTTTAGGATATTTGATATGAAATAGATTTTAGGGTAAATGTAGGAAATAAATTTTAGGAAATGGAATTGAATTTAAATTTGAAAATTTATGGAATTGAATTTATATTTGCTAAGTTATAGATTTGAATTTAGATTTTATGAAATTTATTTATGTAAAGTCAAATAAAACAAATTTAGGAGTTTTTTAGATGTTAAAATAATTTTTTTAAATGAAAAACGAATTTACAAGTTATTTTTCGATAATTAGAAATAATTTCATAAATGTTAAATTTATTTCGAAAATATAAATTTATTTCCTAAATATAAAATATCTAAATTTTTCCAAAAATTATTTCAGCACTATAAATTTATTTCCTAAATTTTAAATTTATATTTTACATTTTTAAATATAATAAATTTGTTTTATTTTATAGGCTGATCGACGTCATCCTCCTTCATACGGCCAGTTATTTGGCGAGGATGCTTCGATTCACGGATCCGAGGGTTGTCGCGGATCCGGATCCGGATCAGGATCGGGGTCGGGTTCGCAGGCTGAGAACTATCTTCCACGAGCTCCGCCACGACCTCCGCTCCGAGCTCCGCCACGAGCTCTGCCACCGCCTCAGCCAGAGCCTCATCCAGAGCCAGAAGAAGGCGAAGATGATCATCTCGATGACCACAATGAGCCCCCTCCACGGGCAAACGCGCCTCTTATGATGCGGATTTCTGAGCTTCTCCGCCAACCTGGACGTGAGACACGGCTTATGATTATCCATCTGTTGAAGCCTCGTGGTACATTATGGTATGTTTTAATTTTTTTCAATATTACTAATTATATTTGTTTTGTGTAATTAAGTTTTAATTACAAGTTATAATTAAATTACTAACATTCTAATATTTTGTTTAATAGGTTTACGGATAACAAGGTTGCGCGTTCGGTCACCAAGGCAATCAAGGCCCACTTCACTATGCCGCATCCTAATTGGAGCATGACGCCGCAGAATGTTCGGGATATTTGGTTCGAGTCATGGGTGGTAAGTCATTTTTTATTATTTAATTTTATTTATTAAATTATTTGATTATAAATATATTCATAACATTATTCGTATTTTTGTAGCAAATGTGGCATTGGGAGGAACCTCATACTTTTGGAGTGCGAGCGGCGTTCGAGAAAAAGGCCCTAAAGCGTCTCAACAGTTACTTCACGAACTTGAAGAAAGCGTGGGGCAAGAAAGGCGATGAGGCGAAGCCGCTCGGGATGGATCCCGATGTTTGGTCGGGTCTAGTGCAGTATTGGGAGGATCCCAAATTGGTTGTTAAATCGGGGAAGTGTTCTGCATCCCGTCTCACGCCGGTGGCCGAAGGAGATGGACCTTCAAAGCATTATGCGGGTCAATCATCATACGCCACAGTACGACTGGAAATGGTAATATTTGTATTAAATTAATTTATTTGATTATTTATATTTTAAAATTTTATTTATTATATATTTCATTTTTATCTCTGTTTATTTTTGTTTAACAGGTTGATGGCGGTGATCTTCCTCCGATGGTTAGCGTGATGGAGAAAACTCATCGGAGGAAGGATGGGACGTTTGTTACCGCTCAAGCGGAACAAACGTTCAACGCGTACAATGCACGACTGGAAGAGCTAGATGAGTCTCGAATATTTTCGATAGACTTTACGAGGAGGTAATTTTATTAGGTTTTTATTTTGTATTATAACTTATTTATAATTATTATTTTATTGTATAACACTTTTATTTTTTAGGTTGCACCGAAGAAAAAAGGATGAACGATGGGTGTTGGATCCATCAAAGATGTCCCGGCAGCTTGTTCGCCTTCTCAATATTCTTACTCGCCGGGTTCGTCTCAGCCGCGTTTGACCGCTAAGTTGCAAGCTGCTAAAGCTGAGATTGCGGAGCTAAAGACCCATGTCTCGTCATTGAGCAGTCTCTTTGACATCATTACAGTGGATAACCAGACATTAGCCACTGCATTGCAAGGGATGAATAGTCCTCCACCGCCTCCTACACCTCCCGGTGCAACGCAATTCCACCAAGAGTTCGAAGATATCGTGAACCTAAGGACCCAACAACCGCCGTCGGATTAGCTTTTTAATTTCATTTGTAACGGATAATTTTATTTTGTATCGGATAATTTTTAATTTTTATTATAATAATTATAATAATTTTTTTTTTAAAAATGTTATCATTCGACGCTAAATCGATGCTTATGTAGCGTCGAATTAGCGTCGACACCTGATTCATTCGACGCTAATTCGATGCTACATAAGCATTGATTTAGCATCGATTTAGCATCGATTTAATCAGGTGTCGACGGTAATTCGACGCTACATCAGCATCGATTTAGCGTCGAATGAATCAGGTGTCGACGGTAATCCGATGCTAATTTAGCATCGAATTACCATCGATTTAGCATCCATTTAGCATCAAAACGTTTCGATGCTAATTTGACGCTACGGTAGCGTCGAAATGTTTTTCGACGCTAAATCGACGCTAAGAGGTTTTAGCGTCAAAATATGCCGACGCTAAATCAGTGTTTTCTTGTAGTATGAGCTACTCTCTCAAATTAAGAGATCACTATAGTACTTAGGGTATCGAAATCCACAGGGAATCAAAAACACAATAGATCTAAACGTTTAAGCAAGATAATATGAATGAAAAGCAAAGTAAATAATAGTAAGCAAGGTGATCGGTTGTCAATCAATTAAAAGAAAGCTAGACGCAGGGAAGTCTCAGAATTGCAGATATGAATAAACGATAGGAATTATGATGCACAATTCTTAAACATGAACACGAATGTAAAATCAATCAGCTGTCGCTGCAGAGATTATCTATGTCTAAATCCTAGAAAACCAACTGTTGTTGCGAATCCTACAAATCTAAACAAGCAATAAATTCAGGTTCAATTGTTCACAAAACCCTAAACCAAATGTCTTTGCGAAAAGGAATTTTGCTCATCAAAAACTAGTTCAAGCAATTAATAAAACTGTAGTTTCTATTAATTAACCTAAGATCAGATTTCAGTTCGCGAGGCCAAAATCAGCAATAAACACAAGTTAAGATGAAGAACTTCTAATGATATTATCCTAATAATTAAATCAGATCTAGCAATTCATCAAACACCTTTGAATAATCCTAAACCTAACAATGGAAATTACTCATACATAATCAAAGAAGAAATCATTATATTAATTGAAAGATATCTCTTAAACTAAGTAAAATAAAACACAAGCCTAAACAATGGGTGTAAAAACGTATTTATAGAGTACAAAACCGACATGGGCCTTATTGCAAACATCTGGACTTTCTGGTGCAAAATGGAAATCTTCCAATTCTGAAATTCTGGTCGCTGGAACAGTGGTGTCGAGCGACACCATCTTCTCTGTCGGTCGACACGACCAAATTCTTGGTGTCGATCGATGCTATGATCAGTGTCGATCGACACTGCCTTAAATTCTTCAATCCAAACTTGCGACTTTGACTACTCATTCCATTATGTTCCAAAATGCTCCAGTAAACACCAATAAAGCTCTAAACGTCTTTGTACCTAATAATAAACATAATAGACTCGAAAACACTAAAAACACTCTAGATAAAGGACTTATATCATGGTCTTAAAACGGGTAAAAACCATGATATATCAATGATGCGATTTAACAATTGTGTGTGTGATGATATATTTATACACAAATGTTTTTTTATTGTAAAACTATAACGAATACAATAACAACCAGAACTCAAAATAAACACATTTTAGTCCGCTTTGATATCATGATATGTTTGGTTTCCACGGTGAACAATAAAAGTAGACTAACAAAGCAATTTTGATATGCATTTACTTATTCACTGTCGATTGAATATTTTTTTGGGTTCACTGAAAACCGAAAGGAATTATGAATGGTAATAAAGAGTTGGCAAGTCCAACTTTCATCACGGAATGTACTGAACAACCGTTGAGGGCATGTCCATCAGTGATACTTTACAAGGTATCTAAACAATAAAAAAATTGATAAATAATAAAAAGTAGAAAAGGAAGTAAGATACGTCTCTTAAATCTCTAACAATAGAAACGTTTCTCCACTATTTTAGAGATTGAGTTGCCATGTGCTAGTGTAGGATTGGTTCAGCCTTTATTTAATAATGTAATATTTAAATAACTAATGAAATTAAGTGAAAATAATTAAAATAATATAACTTAGAGACTAAAGAAGAGTCTTAGAGCCGCTATCAAGTCTATAGGGCCCTAGGAAAAAAAATTGGGCCGTCATTAAAAAAATTTTAAAAGACTCGTGTGGGTTTTGAGCGTAGGCACCACTTGCTCACCTTGTTAGACGGCCATGTTAAGAGCCTAAGACCATTTTTATCGGTTAAGAGATTTCTTGAAACTCTTATGTAATATTATATTATCAATAATAATACTGTTTACTAATTTATTTAAATGTTAAAATACGAAAAGAAGCATAACCAATCATATTCTTCTACGTCTCAAATGGGTATCATAAACAAAGTTGTCAAAGCTCTGAATGAAGAACCGTCTCTCTTACTTTCTTTTGTCTTTTTATTATTTTTTTGTTTTTTTATGTTAAAAACACTATGGAGAGACTCTCGATGGAGCTGCTCTAACTATTTTTTGGATGGCCTTTATCAATGATGTATAACTATTAATAGGCGGATGGTCAAGTGATGATAGCGCAAGGATCACATTCGAACAGTACATGAATATAATCGTTGATCTTGGTAGGTTTGATCAATTGTCCGAACTTGCAAAAATTTGGTAAGTTTTGTGACTCTCAGCTCTCAACAAATAATTTAGCCATGGGTGATGCGGTACTAATCCTCGAACCTGTCATTCTCGATTAGCTGTCCACAAAATTGTTCATTGCTTCTCTTAAGCTGCGTATATAGCTCCTCGTCTTTGACTTTCTAGTGCAATGAGCATGGCCACATCTTTGATTATCCTGAACTTCAAATCTCAGAGCATCCACAATGGTGAACCCATTGTGGGCTCATAAAATATAAAATTATTAAAACACACACTTTCTCTTCCTTTTACTCAACTTTATATCTTTTCTTTCATTTTTTTATTCAACTTTTATTAATATTATACTCTCTTTAAATATAAAATTATTAAAACACACACTCATAGTCTCATACTCTCTTCAAAAGTCTCACCCCATAGAGACTCTCTCTCCAAAGTCTCACCACAATCTCCTCTTTTTACTCAAATTTTATTAATTTTATACACTCTTTTTCTTCCTTTTACTCAAATTTTACACTCTCTTTCTTCTTTTTACTCAAATTTTAATAATTTTATATTTTATGAGCCCACAATGGGCTCACCATTGTGGATGCTCTGAGATTTGAAGTTCAGGATAATTTTATATTTTATGAGCCCACAAGGCAAGTCTTTTTTCCTTTTTGAGGCAATGTATAGAATTTTTTTTTTTTTTTTGTAACTTCTTTTAATTTTGATATATGAAAAGTATTCATTTTCTATATTTTGAATAGAATATAAACTACCCAATTGGCAAAGAATGTTAAATAGTATATGCTTGGTCCTGCAAATTGCTGTCATAAAAAGAGGCTTTTCTTTTCCTCCGTAAGCAAACAACCCACCAAAAGTACCAATTCTTCTCTTCTCTAATTAGTCCCTACTAAGCCATGGCCGGAGATGTAGGAGAAATTACGGCGACTCTACTGCAAAAGACGGCGGGAAACGGTGGAGAAGAGGATGAGTTGGGGATAAGAGAGAAGGTTTGCAAGGAATCAAAGAAGTTATGGGTTGTGGCGGCGCCGGCTATCTTCACGAGATTCTCTACGTCCGGTTTATCTTTGATAACTCAAGCCTTCATTGGCCACATTGGCTCCACCGAGTTGGCCGCTTACTCCATCACACTCACCATTCTCCTCCGTTTTAGCAATGGTATCTTGGTTAGTACTCATCTTCTTTCTTTCTTTCTTTTTGAATTTTTTCTTCCTTCTTATCTTAATTATCATGTTCATTGTTAGTTACAATTTTTGTTTGGTACATAAACAAGTCTCAGCGAAATTAAACTCCATTAGCACTTACTTAGTGGATTGTTACATCTATTTTGTTTTTCGTTTGAAATGCAACCAAAACATTTAATTATTAATTGGTAAAATTAAAAATTTAGAAAAGTTGGAGAATACAAGAACCCCCTTTAACAAAAAAGTTGGAGAATATAGTGATTCTGTAAAATGTTTGGACAAAGACACGGTAAGAAATGACACAGATATATGAATGGCCAGAAGATAATTTAAAATAGAACTAAAGATTCCTTTTTTCTTATTTCTACTCTATAAACAATAATGTAGCAAATATACCATTTACTTAAAGACTAACTAGTGTGGTATCTACTAAGTCCATCTCCAATGTAATCTCTATTTTCTATTCTAAAATAGAGAAAAAATTAGCATTCCTCTATTTTTACTCCAATGTATATTTCTATATTTTCCCCTATTGCAGGGATATTTTGAATAGGACAAAAAAATCTCTATTTCTATCTCCAAATATATTAAAATGTAGAGATTTCTAATTTAGAAATGAAAATAAAAGTGGATTGGAGAGAAAATAAAAGATTATTATTTTTAACTCTATTTTGAGGAGAAGAAATAGAGATGGGTTGGAGATGCCCTAAGATCGTTTTAGAATTGGATATAATATTATTATAGACCCCAAGATAATTGTTATGCTTTCTAGATTATTCTAATAGTGTAGTATCCATTTACTTAGAAGACTAACGACGTTTACGACCTACAATAGACTCTAACATAGTCACCAGTATGCTGTCTATATTAGCTCGTCGTAGTAATGTCATACATTGAAAACTATAAAATGACATTGTTAATATATATTCGGTTAACTATATATTATTACCGAACATATATATAGTCTACAAAAAGTATACATGATATTTTTTTTCTACCGAAAATAGTTTACAATTTACATGAGCTATTTGAATGTATCTATATATATGAGCGTTCATAACATACATTTAATGATAATTATTATATTATTCATAACTTACTATGAAATGATTTTTATCGTGTAATAACGAACGGTAATGCAGGTAGGAATGGCTACTGCACTAGAAACATTATGTGGTCAAGCCTACGGAGCAAAACAATATCATATGCTTGGGATTTATCTCCAAAGATCATGGATCGTCCTCACTGGCTGTACCATTTTCCTCACGCCTATCTACATCTTCTCGGGCCCTATCCTCTTAGCTTTAGGTCAAGAGGAACGTCTAGTCCGTCTAGCTCGGATCATAGCTCTATGGGTCACAGGCATCAACTTCTCTTTCATACCTTCCTTCACTTGTCAAATGTTCCTCCAAGCTCAGAGCAAGAACAAAATCATTGCCTACGTTGCTGCCGTCTCCTTAGGGGTCCACATATTCTTGTCGTGGCTCCTCGTGGTTCATTTCGACTTCGGGGTCGCTGGTGCCATGACCTCGTCGCTCGTAGCGCATTGGTTGCCTAACATTGCTCAGCTCTTGTTTGTCACGTGCGGTGGGTGTAAGGACACATGGAGAGGATTCTCTTGGTTGGCTTTCAAGGATCTTTGGCCAGTCTTCAAACTATCCTTGTCTTCCGGTGGCATGATTTGGTATGGCTTTCTAATATTCTCAAGTTTGTTATAGTGTCGACTAGTAAAATATTAAGAAATGACTCGTTAACCATTCATCTACATATAAATTTTTTTAGTCAATTCATTTTGTAGAAATCATGTGATTGTAATCTATAATTTTGTCTTGTTTTTTTCTTTTTGAAAAAATAAGAGAGTACACTATGTCAGGGGGTGTATTCAAACAAAGATTTTTGAGTTTTTTATTTTTATTTTTGATGAGTTTTTAGATTATTGGATAATTTTGGGTGAATTTAGAAAATTTGTTATTAAATTTTCTGTAATTCCATTTATAATTTGTATATCTAACTAAAATAAATTCTAAAACATCTTAACGTCATTAAGAAATGCTTGATATATTTTTTTAATACATTACATTTGAAAGTATTTTTTTCAAATCACCAGTACAAAATATTGGATTTATAGAGACTTATTATACTTCATGTTTCCATAACATATATAATATGACATTTTAACCCAAATCATTTCAAATGCTAGATTGAATATGAGAAAATTTACATAGTTCAAAGTTTACTTGGCATGGGTACATTCATTCACCTTGTGTGGAGAAAAAAATCTCACATCAGAAAGATGGAATTGGACTTGACTAATATAATGCGTTTATAGATAATATTGTGTTGTATGCATATTTTTTTTGTAAAGAATTTTGTATGCATATTTTACAAAATAATATATTCCTTTTGGCCAGCTTGGAGGTATGGTACACCTCGATCTTGATTCTACTCACAGGAAACTTAAAAAACGCAGAAGTTGCTCTCAACGCACTTGCAATCTGGTAAACTATATGTATAAGTAATGTCTCTTATACATATACAAAATTTATATTCGGACTATGCTATTCTACTATATCTTTCGAAATCTATTGAGTCAAATTTTGTTTATACCATTTTAGACTATATATATTAATTTCATATGTCTAACTTTATATAGGATTCTAGCGAGAATAAATCAATTAACGATTTATTTTAGCTCGAGTCATTATGTATCAGTTGTTTAACAATTTTTGCAGCATCAATATAAATGCACTAGAGATGATGGTAGCTTTCGGCTTCATGGCAGCAGCAAGGTGCATACATATGTTTACATTATATACACAATATTTATTCTTATAAGATTGTTTATATATATATATATATATATATATATATATATTTGTTAATGTATACATTTGGAATTCGTTACTTATTAGTTTAAGATTATTTTGAAGATATATAATTTATGATAAATTCATAACTAATGGAAAAAAAATTAAAAAAATGAAGTCGACAACAAATGTGATTGAATCAAATATTCTCAAATTCTCTCGACATATATTGAAAAATCCTCATATTTTTATAGTTATGATTTTTATTTTATTTTGTTGGGTAATAATGTATTGAATAGTGTACGGGTTTCAAACGAGATCGGGAGTGGGAACTCGAAGGGAGCCAAGTTTGCGACAATGATAGTGGTTTTGACGTCACTTACCATAGGAATCATTTTGTTCGTTGTCTTCCTATTTCTAAGAGAAAAGGTTTCATACATTTTCACAACAAGTAAAGCTGTTGCCGCACAAGTAGCTGATCTTTCTCCACTCTTAGCTTTCTCCATCCTCTTGAATAGTGTTCAACCTGTTCTCTCTGGTATGCATTTTTCCCTTTTGATCTATCTATACTTTTATTTTAATAGTGTTTACCACGAGACATTCAATCAATGGAACGTTTCGTCATGTTTGTGTTTCCATGTATCTTAGATGTCTTAATAATATATAAGTTTTTTTTTTTTTTGAGATGATATATTTTGCACAAAAGTCTTTTAATAAATCAAATATTTGAGTGTGGAAGACTGATATTTAAGGGTTTCGAGTCTGTAGGATTTTATATCTTAAGTAGTTGGTGTGACAGCGTAAGAACATTTTGGACTTGGACAAGTATTCGAAAAAACATAGATGATACTAAATTTCCAATCACTTTCACATATAATGGATTTTTCATTAACTGTTTTGTTCGACTCGAAAATCCTAAATCCAAAGTTATAGATACAAAATGAGTGTACTGTATTTTTTGTTTAGCTCTACTATTCATGCATGTTGTACGTATAATATATAGTTAATATTATGATTGGAGCAGGAGTTGCGGTTGGAGCGGGATGGCAAAAGTATGTTACTTATGTTAACCTTGCTTGTTATTACCTTGTTGGAATTCCTTCGGGCATTTTTCTTGGCTATGTCGTCGGTTTGCAAGTCAAAGTAAGTCTACTTTTTCTTCTAATCATTATTAAACGATCATTAGAGCATTACATTACATTGGAGACAATGTGGGTGTGTCTCATAATATAAAATTATTAAAATTTGAGTAAAAGGAAGAAAGAGAGTGTTTTTGTTGAAATAGTGTGGTGTATTGAAATATAAAATTAATAAAAGTTGAGTAAAGAGAGGAGATAGTGGGTTTAGTTGGAGAGATTGTGTCTTGGGGAAGACATAAGAGAGAGATAATTGGGGTGTGTTTAAATATAAAATTAATAAAAGTTGAGTAAAAGGATGAAAGAGAAGGTATAAAGTTGAGTAAAAAATGAAAAAGAAGGTATAAAGTTGAGTAAAAAGAAGAGAGAATGTGTTTTTAATATTTTCATCTAATTAAAAGAAGAAAAAAAACAAAATAAAATAAAATAAAACTTTTGAGACTTTTACACATAAATGTCTCACTGGATAGAGTCATAGAAATTTATGAGATTATCTCTAAATTGTTTCTGCCACGTATTTCTATATTACTGGTTTATTATTTATTTAATAATTTAATATTTAAAAAATTAATAAAATTAAATAAAAACTATTAAAATATTACAAGTTAGAGACTTTTACCGGTTTAACGGTTATTGATGCTCTTATTCTCTTGTTACTGTTTTTAGTCCAGTCACAAGATATATATTTTTTTTCTTTTGCATTTTAGGGTGTTTGGTTAGGAATGATTTTCGGAATCTTCGTTCAGACCTGCGTGCTTACCATAATGACTATGAGAACTGACTGGGATCAACAGGTTTATAAATTGAGAATTATTGTATTTTTATTAAAAAAAACACACATAAACTATTGTTATAACAAATTAAGCAATTGGGTTGTTTTTATTGTTTATTGTTATAATCATTCAGGTGTCTACATCGTTGAAACGTTTAAACCGTTGGGTTGAACCAGAATTCAGAGGTCGAAACCAAACTTCGCAAAGAGAATAATTGTGGTGAAGATCGAGTTAGAGCTTGAGCTTGTTATCAGCTTTTACATTCTCATTTCCCTCTGAAATGTATACATTTATGTATGCATGCGCATGTTTAAAATTAATTCAAATGCGAGACATAATGTTAACGAATTCTGACCACTATAAATTAGCTGTCTTTATATTACTATAAGAATTTTCACCTCTTTTTTTTTTGTGTGCAAAACCTGATTATTCTACTAAAATTACTTTTGGCGAGGCAGCCATATTGGCTTCTCTTGGAACAAAATAGAAAGAGATTTCTTCAAAGTTATTGGATAGATTAATGATATCGTGTAGAATCATGTGAGATTCCTTCGATTAAGACTCCAAATTGATTGCATTCATTAGTTGTTGCGAATCGGAAGTGATAGAAGTTGTTGTACCCTTATTCTCTAGCTTGTTGACTAGTGAATTTAGCGAGAGATACCATTCAGGGGAAGTTTCTTATGACTCTACTTGTTATACAGATAACAAGTAGCGAAATATATATACCGTTCGGAAGAAGGGACTTAGACTAACATAGTTTTCTTTTCCTTTTGTAAAACAATGTATGTTTGTCTTCTTTTTTTTTTTTTAAAGAAAAACAATGTATGTTTGTCTTATATGAATGTTTTGAGTGTTAGGCTACCGAAGTCATCATTATTTTGTATATCGCTTTTGAAACCTAAGTATTAATGTTAACGGAGAAGATTTATTAAAACTTGGATTTTATATGAGTACTAGTTTTGTTCGGATGTACAATCGATCAAAAATTGTTTTTGATTGTTTGAATTTAACAAATTGCTCTCTTATTGGTTGTATTGTTTTGAAATTGATGATAAATTATATTTTATTTTAAACTAAAATTTTAAAATAAAATAATAAATGAATTCTTAATCTATGTACAAAAAACTTAAATATCAAGTGATACGAGACATGGGAGGTATAACACTATAATATTCGTTTAAGTTAAAGAGAATAAATTAATCCCAGACAACTATCATCCGTATTTTGGTAGTAGTAAATCAACATATTATGGTTGTATTAATAAATTAAATTTCATTACTTCTAATTAACTTTCATGTTTGTTTGTTTTTTTTTTTAATCGTCTAGATATTATATCATCATTAGATTATATTTGATATAATCCTATTATGATAATATTCAACTACATGCTTGTTTGTCTATGCGAGATGAGGATGAACAACTTCCACATATGCCTCTATGATGCAGTTCTCCATGTACGCTCCTATGATGGACAAGGTTTCCTCAATGAACTACTTTACATGTACGACATCTTCCATGATAGACAAACTCTCCCCGACAATCGGCTTAGCATGTACAACATCTCCAATGGGCAAGGTCTCCTCGATGAACGGCTCTACATATACGACATCTTCCATGATGGACAAACTCTCCCCGACAATCGGCTTAGCATGTACGACATCTCTAATGGACATGGTCTATTTTTTTTTAATCGTCTAAATATTACATCATCATTTGATCATGTTTCTTTGTTTGAACTAGTTTAATCAAACTTTCAAATTATGATATTAATTATTTTGAAAATTGTCAAAATGAATAGTTGTTAGCGGAATCTGTATTTATGAGTCAAACTTACAACTATTGCGAATTAAAAGTAATTCTATATATGTTTTTGGATTCTAGTTAAGCCAAACTTCAAATTATATATGAAATTCTTTTTTTAGATAGTTTGTTTTGTTGGTGTCGCAGAACAATGAAAAAGATTCATTTGTTTCAATTTGGTAAAATCATAAAAACATATATATTCAACACTCATGTTACTTACTTTCCAAATACTCATTTATGCAAATTACGTAGGCAACTATTTCTTTTCTCTTATAGTAAATAAACAACCTCAAAAATAAAGCGATAATTATAAACACAATAAAGAACAATCAACTAAAGAAACAAAACCCTGTCCTCCTCTCACGAACGCCTTCTCTGCTTTCTGTTCGATCTGTCCTTTTGGGATGGCCGTAACTAGAGACGAAGCAGCGACAACTCTTCTGAATAAAACGACTGAAAACGGCGAAGAAGAGGATGTTTTGGATACGAGAAAGAAGATTTGGATTGAATCAAAGAAGCTATGGGTCGTGGCGGCTCCGGCGATTTCACTAGATTCTCTACGTTTGGAGTGTCTTTGATAAGTCAAGCCTTTATTGGCCACCTTGGCCCGACCGAGTTGGCTGCTTTCTCCATCAGTTTCACCGTTCTCCTCCGTTTTAGCAATGGTATTTTGGTGAGAATATACTCCCTCTTCTATTTAATTATTAGAGACTATTATTATATGAAATGATTTAATATGACCTCTAATTGCTAAATTATTATGGAATATTTACTATGTTGGTGATAATGATTATATTCCCGTCACAATGTTAGGATTGGATTTTTGTTTTTTTAATAATTGGGACAGCTTTGAAATGGCACAACGTTAATTAATACTATGATGACGTCAATGTTTACATAGACATGTTGTCCTTATTATCGTAGCCGTAGCTTGTTTTGGTTTCTTCTTCTACGGATCCTAAATTTCACAGCCACAGTCAGCACTTTATTAATTAATTTGTTTCTATTTAATTGGCCTTTCCTCGCATTTTATAAAAAGTGAATATATAACATTGTCACCAAGTTTGACAAGATTCATTTGTGGTCCAATTTGGTTGCCACAATTGTCCAATTGTCTTTTGGTTTTTTTTTTTATAAAGACATAGTTGTCATTGTCACCGTTGAGATTCATAGATTTGTGTAACACCTTCACCTTACCCTTCTCTGTTTCGGTGTCCCTTTCTCTGCTCATTTTTAAGATGTGCAGTGTCCCAATATGATGCAACGGTCAATTTGATATTCTTTAAAAAGCTAATTAGCCCAATAGTTTGTTTCAACTTTCTCTTCACTCTTTCATACTAAAATTTCTAGGTTAATCACATTTAATTGTAAAAAATTATTTGATAAACGACTCCTTAAAACCCGAAGATATTTCACGAAAATAATAATAGTAGTTACAAACTTAATTACAGTAAAATTGCATTAACAAGTCTTGCATAATTCCGTTCTAGCAGTTTTGAATGCATGTCTACATTTTTTCTTCTTCTTTAGTTCTAACTTTACATCATCCGAATCCACCATTTCAACATAAAATTGCATTTAAGTACATAACATGACTTTGTAAAATCGGGTTTTCTGCCTAATATGTATTATATGTCTTGAGTTTGGTTATAACTCCCAATAAAATATATTTCATGTTGAGAACAAACTGTCATTAACGACATTAACTATATGCAGCTAGGCATGGCTAGTGCACTAGAAACACTATGTGGTCAAGCTTACGGAGCCGAACAATATCATATGCTTGGGATTTACCTCCAAAGGTCCTGGATCGTTCTTACATGCTGCGGCATTGGCATCACGCCCGTCTACATCTTCTCGGGTCCTATCCTCTTAGCCTTAGGTCAAGAGGAACGCATTGTTCATGTGGCTCGCATCATAGCCTTATGGGTCATAGGCGTTAACTTCTCCTTTGTACCTTCCTTCACTTGCCAAATGTTCCTCCAAGCTCAGAGCAAGAACAAGATCATTGCCTACGTGGCTGCTGTCACTTTAGGGGTCCATTTCTTCTTGTCGTGGCTACTCACGGTTTATTTTGACTTGGGGATCACTGGTGCTATGACATCGATGCTCGTGGCGTCTTGGTTGCCTAACATTGCGCAGCTCTTGTTTGTCACGTGCGGTGGGTGTAAGGACACGTGGATGGGGTTCTCTTGGTTAGCTTTCAAGGATCTTTGGCCTGTCTTGAAACTATCCGTGTCTTCTGGTGGTATGATTTGGTATGCTTTCTTAATTTTCTTAAAACTATTTTAGTCTTGCCTCGTCTTTTTTAAAAAAAAATTCTCTAGTTAGAGAGATAATAGGCATAAAGTATTTCTTCTGCTCTGAATTCAATTCACACTCTGAACAATCGCGTTACTCGTTGGGGAAACCATATATAACTGGACTGCGTACGGCCTAAGTAAATATCCGTTAGAGTACTCTTTTAGTGAGGTTAGCTAGTTACCATTGGAATTAAACCTCACATCCTATAATGTGTAGGTAACTAAATATTTATATTATTTTGTAGAATTATTTTGGTGGTAATTTTATATACATAATTTATATACTTGATTGCTATACTGTAAATCAGTGATAAAGACTAACTAAGTACATTTATTCACCGTGCCAAAAACAAAAAAAAATGAAATATTAATGTCTTCATAGAATAATGTATTATACAAACTGTATTTAAAAAATTTAAATAATATAATACTTCCGTTTTCGACCCTATCTATGTTTCTATGATGACCCAAGAACACGCTCGTTCTTCAGCTGTAGAGAAACTTTTGAATTGCGAGGTGCCATTACGAGCTTCTAACGGTAATTTTTTTGCGATATCAAATTTGAGCAGCTTGGAGCTATGGTACAACACGATCTTGGTTCTGCTCACTGGAGGCTTAAAAGACGCAGAGGTTGCTCTTGATGCACTTTCAATCTGGTAAACAATTTTTAATCTTTCTGTCTCTTGTCCCTCCAAAATTTGATTCAGACATATACGTTTATCTTTAGATTGTTAAATCTAAGGAAAATGAAATTTACTGCACCACTAAAATTATTAATAAATTAATTAATTTATGTTTATTGGTCAATTTTCACAGTGTCAACATAAATGGACTCGAGATGATGGTAGCATTCGGTTTCATGGCAGCCGCGAGGTACATACATATAACTAGAATAGGACCCGTGCTGTGCACAGGTTTAATTGTAATCGTGAATTTAATTTTAAAATTATTTGATTTAAAATAAATAAAATAATTTATAGGATGTGTTGATATGATTTTTAAAGACGTCATTTGTCATTTGCCTGCTACATTAGTGAGGTCTCTGAATATAGTAGCAAATACTCACTTTTCGTGTTTTTTTGTTGGTAGAGTTATTTTATCCGTTTGAAGCTAGGAAAGAAAAAAAGAAATACATAATTTGATTTATATATAATATAACATGTTTGATATAAACTATTATAGACAAATTAGCAATTTCTGATATAATTGGAATATTTTGGAATACTGTAAACTGCATAATTAGAATTTGATCTTTAGAGATGCATAAACTTACATATATGTACTTTGTCTGATCTTTAGAGATGCATCACTGATGGATATCTCAGCTTCATCTTTTTTCTTTTTCATGATGATCTAGGTGTGAGTCAATGTTTAAGGAATTAGATATTTTGAGTTGTTTTTATAAGATAATGGAATAGTATTATTTAGAAAATTTCTTATTGACGGACAAATCTTAACAAAATATACGGAATGACAAATAAGTAATGTAATATATAATTGAAAATAAATTATCCAATTTAGAATCATAATTGATTTGTTAGTTATTAACTTACTATTTATGATTAACCAATTATGTGATATAGTAGGTATGTTTTTGTTCATATATAGAATACGAAGTTTTTGATTATCCTAAAATATAGATTATCAAATTAGTAATGTAAAATAAGGTATAAAAATATGTTTAGAATTGTAATTGATATGTTAATTATCATTGTTAACTTATGAGATTTGATATATGGGACTGATTTTGATCCCCTTGTAAAAGTGTTATCATGAAAATCAAATTAAAATATGTTATACTTACTAAATTTGTGGGATTGTGATGGTAAAAGATTTGGTAGTTATTGTATAATTAGAGGAAATGTAGTTTATACGTGTGAAATTTATTTTATTATTCTGAATAGATAATTGGAGATATTTTATTTGATAAATGGATCATTGAATTTCTACATATAATCATACATTCACATAAATATATATATATATATATAGCTAGATAGATATATTTTTTTCTTACTACATTGAGAACTCTTAAGTGTATGACTATATATTGGTGCTCTATTTAACTATCTTCTCTTATTTATTTTATTTTTTTTGGAAACCTGTATATGTAGTGTAAGAGTATCAAACGAGATTGGAAGTGGAAATGCGAAGGAAGCCCAGTTTGCAACAATCACAGCAGTTTTGACGTCACTATCCATAGGAATTATATTCTTCTTCGTCTTTTTGTTTCTAAGAGGAAAGATTTCATACATTTTCACAGTAAGTGAAGCCGTTGCTGCACAAGTAGCTGATCTCTCTCCAATCTTAGCCTTCTCCATTCTCTTGAACAGTGTTCAACCTGTTCTTTCTGGTATCAACTCTCATCATTTTTTCACTTTTACTTTTATAAGTTCCACATTAAGAATGTTATAAATTTATCTGTTTCCAATTGGTTTTGATACACCATTTATAATTCGATAAACATATATCGTTTCTCGAAAATGTATTCGGTCTGGTTTTGATTTTTAATTCGATTAGTAATAGATTTAAGCAATATCGTGGTACCTAAGAAAATCTAATTATTTATGGAGAGAGTTTGGTCATGTCCTTAATATATTGAATTTGACTGTTTTCGTATAATATTCGAGTAGTTTTAGCTTTTACGTATGTATTGCGTAAAATATAGATAGAATATTTTAGTCGAATATTTGAATGTTTTAAACTAATATTTTGGGTTTCTGAATATACATATATAGGATCATGTATTGCAAATAAATGTGTAAATTCGATCGTATATTAAACTAGCGTATATGTTGAATTAATATAAACCGGAACAGGAGTTGCGGTTGGAGCGGGATGGCAAGAATATGTGACTTATGTTAACCTTGCTTGCTATTACCTTGTTGGAATTCCTTCTGGTGTTTTTCTTGGCTATTTTTTCGGTTTGCAAGTCAAGGTAATTAAGTCTTTTTATCATTATGATCACTTGCTAAATATTACATTGTTTGTCTCTCTTTTTAAGTTTTGTTTTGTAAAATTATTCGTTTACTATGAAGTGTTAAGGTTTAGTATAAAATAAAATAACCATTTTTTTCTAAATCTCAGGGTGTGTGGTTAGGAATGCTCTTTGGAATTTTCGTTCAAACTTGTGTGCTTACTATAATGACTCTAAAAACAGATTGGGATGAACAGGGTTGCAAATTTTGTTACCATATCTTTTTTAAATGGAATTCTAAGATACTTAATCAGGTATCTTTGATTAAGAATTTAAATATTATGATTGCTATTTTTTCAGGTATCTTCATCGTTAAAACGTTTGGACCGATGGGTTGAACCGGAATCTAGAGATTTAAACCAGATTTCACAAAAAGAATAAGAAATTTGGTCTCGGTTATTAAACCAGTTATGGTTTCGGAATTTATTCATTATAATTAAATGTGATTGCTTACCTTTCTCTCATAATATGACTATTGTAGTTTGATATACTCTAACATTTTAATAGTTTAATATTACTTTCTCAATTCTTTTTTTTTTTGGGGTTAGAGCATTACAAATGATTAAAAGAAATAACGTGACAAAAAAAATGATTAAAAGAAATAGATACACTAGATACCCAAATTTTACTCCTTTGTTTGCTATAAAATAACGAATAGCAAAATCGTAAATAAATTACTAATTTTTTTTTTAAATCACATACGAGAAAATATATCATTAATTTAACGATTTACCACTGAACTTTTTGAAAAATTGTGGCAGGATATTTGGTTAGAAGCCCATACTATTAAAACTCAAGATCTCTGTCTATTGGTAACAATATATTCTGACTATGAATGGTTAGTGATTTTGTTGTTTTTAGACAAATTGACGATCTCACGTATCTTTGAGCCATACACTATTTCTTGTAGTTTTTTATCCACTACCACCTCCATCGGCTGCGACTTTCTGCAAGAGGCGTAAGCAACTTTTCGTTTTCCAATAAATAAATACCACCAATAAACAAACACAACAACAAATAAAAACATAACATTATTCCCTCCGTTTCAATATGTATGATTTTTTAGAAAAAAATTTTGTTTCAAAATGTATGATGTTTTCAATTTTCAATGCAGTTTTTAAGAACTAATAAATATGAATTGTAAACTTCAAGATACATTAATTGATTTTATTGAGCTACTATTGGCTTAAATTTATGGAAAATTGTTTATTGCAAAAAACAATGTATTAATAGATCAAAATTAATGCAAAAGTTCTAAAACAAACAAAATTTATACGGAGGGAGTATAAAATAACACATATGCTTCTCATAAACAAACAAAATATCTTCTCTCTCTATCTCTCTACCGCCTTCTCTGTTCTTTTCATTTCCTCCCTCCGGCCAATCACATAAAACAACAGATCCAAACGATGGCCGGAGGAGGAGGAGAGCTCACGGCGGCTCTGCTGAAAAGGACAGCGGAGAACGGCGGTGAAGATGATGAGTTGGGGATGAAGGAAAAGGTTTGGATTGAATCCAAGAAGCTATGGGTTGTCGCAGCGCCAGCGATTTTCACGAGATTTTCTACGTTCGGAGTATCGATGATAAGCCAAGCTTTCATTGGCCATCTTGGCCCGATCGAGTTGGCCGCTTACTCCATCACTTTCACCGTTCTCCTCCGTTTTAGCAATGGTATTCTGGTGAGTTTTTAATATGAGTTTTTTCTTCTTTTTTTTTGCTAAAAATATTTAATATAATTTAAATACTCATCTTCACGTCATTCTAGTGAAAATGGTGATCCGAATAAAAAATATATGTGGTACATTCTGTATCTGTTATTCAAAAATAGCTTTCAACAATGTCTAAACTGTATTATAGAAAGAGGAAGAAAATATTTATAAAAAAGGAAGCAAATCTGATGGCATAAATAGTTACATTATTATGGAAAAAAATAAGTGGCCCTTAAAAAAATATAGTGGTCTGAATTCTTTGCTTGATTTTAGGTTGTTTGTCTCTCGGACCGGGTCTGCTCTGACTCTCGTTTAATCTGATTATTATTATATATTGATGAATGCCAAAATATATTAGATTTCTTCCAACTACTTCCATCTAAACGTCATACTACTAATTAAGATACATAAAATACTAAAATTTGTAGGTTGTAGGCTATGCGGAAATTTAAAAAATTTAAGATACTTAAAATACTAAAATTTTCAAAACACTAAAAACTAAACAATATAGCCCAATCTTTTAAAAAAAAAAAAATTTTAAATTTGGTTTGCCTTTTACTTTCTAGATTAGTTTGTTTCTTTGATTTTCAGTTTGGTTCATCCAAACAAAGCAAGTTTGACAAAAAAATATCGGTAATGAAATTCAGAATGAAACCTTTATAAAAAAATAAAGGTTCAGAATGAATTAACAAACTGCCTTGGCATGTATATATGACAGCGAAAATACATAAAGTAGCTAACAAATTTGGAAGATTGTGTGGGAATAGAATAAGAAGAAGGTATCCTTATTCTTATCCTAAATTGTGTCCTTGTTTTTTATTTTGAAAATTTCTTTTGAAAAAAGACTAAATTGTGTATTAGTTACTATTATTTTACTACTTCAGAAGAAAAGGTGTAGAAAAAGTTTTACAGTTTGTCGACAAGTTTGACAAAGATTCATGGCAGTCCAATTCGGAGGCCACCAAAACCAAAAGAGTCGATATCTGAGGCCTAGAAATCAAATGTTGTGATGTTAGTTTTCCGTAAAATGATGTGTTTTGATTTTTCCTTTTTACTTGCTTTCTTTCTCATATTTTTCGTGTTGTTATCAGACCAATAAAAAAACTACTATCCAATCATATTTTGTCGAAGCTCTCTAGCCATAGACTGAAAAGATACTATCCAATCAAATTTTTTCGAAGCTTAGTTAAAATGTTAACTGGTTTATATGCATGAATTATATATTGAACTAGTTGATTATACGTGAAATCGGAACCGTTAAGTCTTTATTAGAAAATTCCAATATATATGTAGAGAACTAAATTTGGAACCTACTTAGGTTATGCTAACTTATAATACACTTTTAGGAATTAAAACCACTAGACTAAAAACGTTTAGCGAATTCAATTAACGTTGGGTTCAAATGTTATGTTTATGATTTATTTTCTTACAAATATTTTTGCTTTACATTTATATTTTGAAACTAATAATGGTGGTGATCGCGTTGATTAGGAATATTATTTCATACTTTACCATACAAATATCTATCGTGTAATAACGAATGAAGAACGGTATTGCAGTTAGGTATGGCAAGTGCACTAGAAACATTATGTGGTCAAGCCTATGGAGCAAAACAATACCATATGCTTGGAATCTACCTCCAACGTTCATGGATCGTCCTCACAGGTTGCACCATTTGCCTCACGCCTGTTTACTTCTTCTCGGGCCCAATCCTCTTAGCCTTAGGTCAAGAGGAACGCATTGTCCGTGTGGCTCGAATAATAGCTCTATGGGTCATAGGCATCAACTTCTCCTTTGTGCCTTCCTTTACTTGCCAAATGTTTCTCCAAGCTCAGAGCAAGAATAAGATCATTGCCTACGTGGCTGCTGTCTCCTTAGCGGTCCACGTCTTCTTGTCATGGCTCCTAATGGTTCATTTCGATTTTGGGATCACCGGTGCTATGGCCTCGACACTGGTTGCATTCTGGTTGCCTAACATTGCGCAGCTCTTGTTTGTCACATGCGGTGGGTGTAAGGATACGTGGAAAGGATTCTCTATGATGGCTTTCAAGGATCTTTGGCCAGTCTTTAAACTATCATTGTCTTCCGGTGGAATGCTTTGGTAAGCTTAATTTCCTTATTTTCTTAAAATATTAAGGAATAGACCATATATCAACCAAAATATTTACCTAGAAAAGAAGAGATTGGTTTCCAAATTGATGCATCTAGTTGGTCAATGTTTACTGCAACACATATTATTAATTAACCTAGGGTAGTTGGCCTTAAGATAATTTATTAGTGGAGGAAACAGAAGAAACAAGAAAAAAATTGGTTACATAAGAAAGTTCAATTAAAATATTAGTATAGGTGAGATGAATCTAATCAAGTCAAAAACGACATGATCTTGATATAAGTAGACGTTCAATGTGGGGTAATTTTACAATATTTCCTAATTTTTACTATTCTGTGATCCTAATTTTGGACAGCTTGGAGTTATGGTACAACTCGATCTTGGTATTGCTCACAGGAAATTTAAAAAACGCAGAGGTGGCTCTCGATGCCCTTGCAATCTGGTAAATTAGCAAAAAAATAACCTTATGTGATCTCTTCCCTCCGTAACAAACACTATTTCAAACATCTATACATTTTATCTACGTGATTGTTATTAGAACCAAAAGTATAGTCTCAATACTAGACACTAATAAGGGATATAATTGATTTTCCTTTTTCTTTTTCAATTATTGTAGCATCAACATAAATGGACTGGAGATGATGATAGCCCTTGGCTTTTTGGCAGCAGCAAGGCGCGTGCATATATATTATATATCAAAACCTACATGCATACTTTACTTAATTGATGGTACTTATTCTTCTTCATTGTAATTATGTACAGTGTGAGAGTGTCCAACGAGCTCGGTAGAGGAAACGCAAAAGGAGCCAAGTTTGCAACATTGACATCGGTTTTCACATCACTCTCAATAGGAATATTTTTATTCTTTGTCTTCTTATTTCTAAGAGGAAGAGTTTCTTATATTTTCACTTCAAGTGAAGCTGTGGCCGCAGAAGTTGCTAATCTTTCACCACTTTTAGCCTTCTCAATCCTCTTGAACAGTGTTCAACCCGTTCTCTCTGGTATGTATTTTTTGCTACTTTACTCGTAACGGCTAAGACCATTGATAACCGGTCTTTGAACTAACTAGCATGGTTAAACCGTAACAGGAGTCGCAGTTGGAGCAGGGTGGCAAAAATATGTTACTTACGTTAACCTTACTTGCTATTACCTTGTTGGAATTCCTTGTGGTGTTTTTCTTGGTTATGTCGTCGGTTTAGAAGTCAAAGTAAGTTGAAACAAAATTTATACCATCAATTACTCTAATTTTTTTCTGGTCTTGGAAACAAAAAATTGTTTAATAATCGGAAAATAATTTTGTTTCTTTTAAATTTAGGGTGTATGGATCGGGATGCTCTTTGGAGTATTTGTTCAGACTTGTGTGCTTACCATTATGACTCTAAGGACAGACTGGGATCATCAGGTTTGCAAATTAATTTGTATATAGATTTTTTTATTTATTGTTTTTCTTCACAAAATATTCAGCTTCTTCAAGAGAGATATGAGTTTGGAGCTTATACTTTTTTTTACCAAACAAATTTAGGTGAAGACGTCGTTGAAAAGTTTAAACCGATGGATAGTACCAGCAGAATCTAGGGATGTAAGCCAAACTTCAGCAGAGGAATAGTTAATATATAGTCTATAAATTCTTGTAAAAATTATTATTAGTCTTTGTGATCAAAGTAGTGAAACTTACGAAGGTTGTGACAAAGACAAGAATGTAACAATTATTGTTTGATTCCATGTATTTTTATATATGTACTGAATTGATATTTGTAATATTCTAGATTACAATTCGCGTTTTACGCATGTTTATTTGTTCAAAAATTAGTCACCCCAATTTAGGTTGTTTTTGTTTCTCCTAGAATAAATTCATGAGTTCAAACTGAACGAACGTATGAACCGTTGGACATAAAAAGTAAAAATACACCATATCTGATTTTGGTTTTTAAGACCCAATATCGAAAAAAGTTTAAAATAACTAAGATTTCAACTACAAACAACTCTGCTGACATGAATATTACTAATACAAAAACTATAGTCACATTAGCCAAACATTGTGAGATTAAAAATTCTCGATAATATTTTTTGTTTTTTTTAATATAACTTTAGATTTAGACTCATTTCAGTACAAAAAGTATTTCTATTATATTTTAGAAAAAATTAATGTTTAGTTTAGAGTTTTGGTATAAAATTTTTGAAATTGCTTTTAAAAACCTCTTAATTTTTCCCAAAACGAATTGGGCCTAAAACGAATCGGGCCCAAAACCTTAACTTTAGGCCGGCTAATGACATTTTAACCTAGGGTTTCTGTCTATACCTCTTATTAAAAACGCTGCCGCCGTGAACAGCTTAGAGAGAAAACTGAGAGAGAAAGGAAAAATCCAGTGAGCGAAGATGAAGACGATCCTTTCCTCGGAGACGATGGACATTCCCGATACCGTGACCATCAAGGTTCACGCCAAGGTGATCGAAGTCGAAGGACCTCGAGGCAAACTCGTCCGCGATTTCAAGCATCTCAACCTCGATTTCCAGCTCATCACAGATGAGGAGACTGGAAAGAAGAAGCTTAAGATCGATTCATGGTTCGGAACTCGCAAAACCAGCGCTTCCATCAGAACCGCTCTTAGCCACGTCGATAACCTAATCTCCGGTGTTACCAGAGGTTTCCGTTACAAGATGAGGTTTGTGTACGCTCATTTTCCCATCAACGCTTCTATTGGAAATGATGGTCGATCTATTGAGATCCGTAACTTCCTTGGAGAGAAGAAGGTATTGTGTTCTTAGATCTCTAGATTTAGGTTTGTGCTTGTGGGATTTGTGTCTAGTGTCACTAAAGTTGTATTTCAATGTGTTTTTTATTGGGAATATAGGTGAGGAAGGTTGATTTGTTGGATGGTGTGACCATTGTTCGATCTGAGAAGGTTAAGGATGAGATTGTTCTTGATGGAAATGATATTGAGCTTGTCTCAAGGTCATGCGCTTTGATTAACCAGGTATATCTCTTACTAGAAGTTACCAAATTCATGTTCAATGATATGAAATGTTAGTCTATATATATTTATGGGTCTCTCATAGACTTGGCCAAGTTTACATTTTGATTGAGGAATTGGGATTGTTTTGTTTGGGTTGGTGTTTCATTTTGGTACAACATTTGCTTAGTTGAACTGCATTGATTCATTTATGTGCTTGGACCAACCAAATTTGTAATGTACTTGGCTAGGCCTAGTGCATATTGATGGTTTTCTTTTCATTTAGGTAAAAATCTTGAGCAATTGTGTCAGAATTTACTATTCGTTGATGTTTGTAACTTTGAATTTTGGTATCATATATTGCATTTTGCATAGTGAATCTGTCTTGATTCATCGGCCGCCATTTGTAATGTGTATTTGTTGATTGTAATGTGCAGAAATGTCACGTGAAGAAGAAGGATATCAGGAAGTTTCTTGACGGTATCTATGTTAGCGAGAGGAGCAAGATTGTCCAGGAGGAATGAGTAGTGATATTCTCGTAGCTCCCCGACTTTCTTTTCGTTTGGAGTTTTGCAACTCGGTCTATCCTATGTTTCTTTTTTTGTTCGAGATTTTATTTACTTATTATGCACAAGTTTCGGAGACTATCTTGTTACCTTCTCAGCTTTTTTTATTTTGCCTAATCAAATATTTTCTGGTTATTTGAGATTGGTCATTATCTTGAAGAATGGGTTAGCTTAATACTATCAACTTCCAATTTGGTACACAAATTTGAACAATTGTCACCAAATGGAATAAAATGTTTCTTTATTGATTGTTTTGAAATGTTGAGTTCGAGTTTTCCAAGTATTGTTTAGGTTAAGTTCACACACACAACACACTGAGACCGAACGTAAGGAAAGCAAAGACATGATATTATACAGTGGTACGTTCGTTGAAGTTTTAACGTGTTTGAAGCAACAACATATTGAGAAGCTGGAGCGGTAAACATCATGTTGTTCTTTGATTCTTCCGCTACTACGTTAACCTCCACGAGTACTCCTTCGTCTTCAGTTTCGCTAACATACTCATTCGGTTGCATATCTCCAAGAGACGAACGAATCTTCTCCAACTCCATAGACACTTCTCTCATGCTTGGTCGTTTCTTCCCTTTCAAATTCAGACACTTTCTAGCAATTTTCGCTGCTGCAGTCACTTGGTTCATCTTACAACCATCTCTTATTCGAGCATCGACAATGTCCCAAAGTCTATTCTCTTTCATTGCAAGAATGAAATAAGTTGCTAATGTTCTGTTTTCTTGAGACCGCAAGAAAGAAATCGACTTTTCTCCAGTGATTAACTCCGCTAGCACAACTCCAAAGCTATAAACATCACTTTTGTCTGTGAATTGACTTGACTGGAAATATTCAGGATCCACATATCCAACCGTACCTGAAACTACGGTTGTCAAATGTGTATGATCCACTGTCACTGATCTTGAAGTTCCAAAATCAGATACTTTGGCTCAATATTTCTCATCTAGCATTATGTTCGTAGACTTGACGTCTCTGTGATAGACTGGAGACGATGCAGACGAGTGCAAGTAAGAGAGAGCTCCTGCAACATCTACAGCAATACGGAGACGCACTTCCCAAGTAGCCATCGTGTTATCATCAAACTCCTCATGAAGATGTTCGAAAAGATTACCATTAGGAATAAATTCGTAGACGAGAACAGGGACATCTGTCTCAAGACAACATTCCAAGAGTTTCACGATGTTCCTATGGTTGATCTGCGAAAGGATGACAACCTCATTGATGAACTCTTCTAGCTTATCTTCGTCAACGGCTTTAGACTTTTTCACCGCTACAATTCTACCATCAACAAGCATTCCCTTGTACACGCGCGGTACCTTGACCACCCTGGCCAAGAATTCTATTTGAGCCAAAGTTTTCGGTGGCTTTTTCCAACTCCCTTGAATCGAACACTCTTGTCTTTTCGACATTGCCTTCTGTTGAAGTTAATTGTTGTTGCAACAAGAAACCTCCATTACGTTTGAAGAACTTCTTCTTTTGGTTCAGCCTCCTTTGCTCTTTAATAAATTTGTATAACCCGTAAATCACACCAATAAAGATCAATGAACCAAAACTCGAGCCAACCCCTACAAAAAGAAAAATGTATACCAAATTACTTTTCTCGACGGCTAGGATAGATTTTGTATTAAATGTTGATCATCACCATTGCTTTAAATGGATGCGAGACGACTTACCTATAGCAAGTGGTCGATGATTTGTGTACACACAATCATAGGTTCCTTGGAAATTGACACAATTGCCTTTATTACATCTCGTGGGCATTTCATCAATGTTCTTTGCTAGGCATTCATTGATATCTGGTTACCAACAAATAATTACAATTCAAATGAAAATATGATCCCATATAGTATAGGCTTACTTTGATCATACTCATTGAAGATTTGAATAAAAATATGAGCTAGAGACACAATTACTAACCTGTGCATCCGCCTGAACGGTATGGGTTGCCTTCGTAACCCCTACCGCATGAGCATCTTGCATAGCTTAGATAAGCATTGTAGTCGCATACGCAACTTATCAAGTAAGTCTTTCTAAATGAAGATGAGTTTTGTGATAGAATCATGTACTCTTTCATATCATAGCATCCAAGAGACTCCACAAAAGAATGATTCGCCGTATGGATGAACCATCCTAGCTCAACCGTACTATATATTTTAGAATGAAGCTTTTCCGGATCAGATCCATTCGACAAAACATATGCCTCGTCCGTTAAAAAGGCTACTTTACACCCTCCCCTTGTAGTGGTATCATCTATTCCAACACCAACAATCTGTTGAATCATGTCTGGCATGTTTGCCTTGCAGCATCTAATACCGTTGCAACTTGTTTCACTCATAATGCTTGTTTCACTCGTAGTGCTTGTTGTATTGCAATACTCGGAGCTATAGCCGTACTTGTTATTACAACTGACTATGGTAAGATAGTCTTTTGTAGGCGTATGGTATTTTTCGTCGCAACTAGACTTGCATCCGACCACGCTTGGCTCGACATGCGTTAATGACGCGGTGTTGTTGCAACCAACCGCTATCAGTGTGTTTCTAGAGCTAACGTAAAAAGGAGTACCCGTCAAATTCAAAAGTGATCCAATTAAGCTCTTTTTCTCCATTGCTTGAGCATCCTTTTGAAGTTATTTGGTTTTTGACGCGGACTGACCCGTATGACTCAGGGGCGTTGGAATAAGACGGTAGATGACCGGGAAGAGAGATATTCACAACTTCCTTCCTAATAACGGATAGAAAAGGGACGAATTTCCCTGTATTGTTAGAGGTGTTACTATTAACACATTCAATTTCGTACCATTTTTCGAGATAGCAACCCTTTCTGATTCCAAAGGGATACGGGATCTCGATTCCTCCACAGTCACTTGGACAAGAGCTCAAAGCTGTGAGATATGCATAATCAAGGATAGAAAAAAGTAGAATAGAGAAGAAGAGTATCAAAACGGAACAACTATTATTAGAGCTCATGTTTATGATATGGTCAAGAAAATATTTAATTTTATGTTTCCTTAGTGTTTTCCTTTAGTAAAATAAGGGTATTTATGAGGTTTAAGTTGCGTTTACTTGGAAACAGTCAAACAGCAGTTCTTCGTCTTAGAAAATTATTTTGTTCGTTATGAGAAAATTCTAAATCTGTTACGTTGTCTCTTTCTCAGTCAAATAAGTTGTAAAGTGTATATATTTATGATTTATTTAATCATTCGTTTTCCCACCTGAGAAGCATGTCGCATGGACTCTGGATTGCCGACAGATTCAAGGATTTATGGAGAAACAAATGTTATTCCATGCAAGGCACGGGTCCTATAATATATGGGCTTTGGGTTTGATGTAAGAGCATGTACACCCGTGATATTTCGTGGGTATCATAAGATAAAAAAATAATAAATCTCTTCTTTTTACTTAATTTTACTCAAAAAAATACTCTTTTTCTCCATTTTACTCAACTTTTATTAATTTTATATTTAAAAACACTTACTTCCTCCTATTGATACCCACCCCATATGCAAGGCACGGGTCGATACCTAGTAATTTCATACTTGATGATCATTAGATTATGTTATGTTACTTAAACTCATATTTGATTATTACATAAGTTTTCTGGTAACAATTATTACACAATTTATTTAATAATTGTTGTTAGCTCAACACAATAAGAAAATCAACGTTGGTTGTGTAAATTGCAAGATAGTTTCATATATAATTGTGTTATGACATTGAGAGATGTAATTTTGGGAGTTGGCTCAATGAAAATCCTTCATATTTTATGGTATACCAATCTGAAGTTTACTAAGTTTGGGAGCTTAATGAGCTATTTCTATTTCTCTCTTAAAATCTTTATTTCAATAATGCTCAAATTGAGCTTGAATAAACTTGCTTTGGTTTTTCTCACATCATCTTCTCCTTGTTCCTAACCTCTTCTCTCCAAATCGTTCACTTTTCTTGTTAACTAGGAGCAGACCCGGCTGAGTGGTCCAATGGGCTTTGTGCCCAATTTTTTTTTCCAGAAATTTAAGGTTTTTTGTATAAATTTTATAAAATTTAGAGATTTTTTTTACAAATTATTCAAAAATATAAAACTTTTTTATAAAAAAAATTAGCTCGAATTGTGGGCCTGTGCAAGTGCCAAGGTGACACAACCTAAGAACCGGGGCTGACTAGGAAGTTATAGGTCGAGTCCCGTACATTCCTAGACTCGGGTCAGCATTCAACAAATTACTCGTCCCAGCTAGCACTCCATCATGTGACCTCTTAGATTTCCCAAGGTACCTTCCAATCAAGCCATCGACCTTTCGTAAAATCATTCATTTTTTCTTTTGTTGGGGTTTCTTGATTATTATCTCTGGTTCGGATCAGGGGCGGTTCCACATGATGAAAAGGGGGGCACGTGCCCCCAGTTAAATTTCAACAATTTTTTATATATATGTAATTATGTGAAATGATTGGAATTTTAGTGATTAAATTGTTCTAGTGCCCCCACTAATTCCACGTCCAAATCCCATAATGCACCCACTATTTACATATTTTTTTACTTTTTGCCTATCATAAATTTTGCATTAATTAATCGAGTCATGTTTCCATTTTCCCATTTTTTTAATTAGCTTCTTTATTTGCAATTGTTTATGTATCTAGTAAACTTTATTTTTCAAATGTTTTTCCATTTACTAAATCTTTACATCCTTCCAAAATAATCCTCTGCCTTTTATAATTAAAGTAGATCTCTGATTTTTTTCAAGCCACAATTTATATTTTTCTATATCATAATTTTCTTTCAAGACTAAATATCTATAGAATAAAATTTAAGAAAACAAGAAGTTTTACAATGTTTTTCAATAAAATTCAAACGTATTATTAGAATATATAAAATATAACACAATCATTTCTATATTTTTTGATGGAAAAAAAATATTATTATAACATTTTATATTTATTTTTTATCATGTTTATTAAAAATATAGTTTTCCCAGTCCTAGATCCGCTCCTGGTTCGGATACAAGAGAAAAGTACAAGAACTCAGTCATGGAATACAATGCAATCATAGACCCCATGACTTGAGCATTATGGATGCATTGGCTCCACCGTTGGCTCCACTCCGAAATGAACCCATAATCAATCATTACCATGTGTTTCCATTAATGTGGTATGTGCTCGAATCCTGGTTTTAGGTCTGCATTGTTTCCTAGATACATACTTGCGACAACTATCTAGCTATTCTATCGGTTTGATAAAAAAAACTATCTAGCTATTCCAAACATCAATGATGGTGTTAGGCGAGACGCGAGAGACAAAAGGAGATTATCTTTCAAGATTGAAGCATATGTGAAGTGTTATTTTGTTATATATATATTTATTAAGTTGTTATCTTCGTTTTGCTACTTAATTTGGTCAGGACTCTACATACTGAAGAGATGTTGATACAATTGTTGGAAACATGTGGACCAATAAGTGGAGTTTATCACCTAATGATATTATCATTTCGGTTTGGTCCAAATTAGGCATGATAGGATTTGGTTATAATTGATTATATACAACAGACAAAACAATACATTTGTCTCTGTATAAACACGTAACAAGGAGGGAAAGAAGTCATGGAAATTAGGTCACTCAAAGTTCACACTCATATTGCTTGCCCTGTTCACACTCATATTGCATTGCCCTCTACTTACAAATGCTTATCAAACACTCACGAACGGTCTCTCAATATATAACCAAATGTGTACGTGATATACGCGTAAGTATGGCACGTGAAGAATTCTTGGACACAGTCGATAAATCAAGTCTCGGTTTTGTGGGACATGAAAATTTCTGACATTATGCTCGACTTGTCTAGAATACTATGCTCCATTTGTTATTCTTTTGATATTGTACCAAATCAATCACATAATGTAATTGGACAAGGACCCTTGTAATTTAATTGCCAGTGTCCAAAGTTATGGGTACCCACGTGAATTTTCTTTTGTAATTTTTCTTATCTTGACAAGTACCTTTAAATATTTTTTCAGTTTTTTTTGCTCTCATGCATACACATTTGCATAATTCGACTTTATTTTCTTTTTTTCAACGGCAAGGAGTTTGTATGGCAAAACGAAAAATTAGGCTAGTCAGCCTCCAACTTTATCTCAAAAGTTTTTAATTTTTCCCTCTCTTTAGACCACATCTAATAAGTGTGGTTCTTGGCTTTTTCCTAAAGAATAGACACAAGTTGTCTTTTTTTATACAAAAAAAATTCAGACAAATCTGTTTCTTTACCACTATTTTTCCTGTGATGGTGGTTCCCTTTTCCTCGTGCTTTGTTCTCCACTATAACATTTCTTACATTTTCTAACGTTTTCACCTTGATTTTTCCACTAGCTACAAATGATTTCATACCTTTTTCTTTAACTAAAAGTAGAACAAAAGTTACAAAGTCTTTTGCACTTCTACAGAATCAATATTCAAGAAAATGGCGAAAGAGAATAGTGGCCATCACGCAGCAGAAGCAAAGAGAAAGAGACTCACTTGGATTCTATGTGTAAGTGGACTATGTATCTTGTCTTACGTTCTTGGAGCTTGGCAAAACAACACTGTCCCAAATTCTTCCTCTCAAGTCTTCTCAAGAATGGGATGTGACGAAACGAAGACTCAAACAAATCCTTCTTCTTCTAATGATGATAATGAAAATCTCTCTTCGTCCTCCTCCTCGGAGCCAGTCGAGTTAGACTTCGAAAGCCATCATAAACTCGAGCTCAAGATAACGAATCAAACCGTAAGGTATTTTAAGCCATGTGACATGTCTTTGAGTGAGTACACTCCATGTGAAGATCGAGAAAGAGGAAGAAGATTCGATAGAAACATGATGAAATATAGAGAAAGACATTGTCCTTCAAAAGATGAGCTTCTTTATTGTCTAATTCCACCTCCACCTAATTACAAGATTCCATTTAAGTGGCCTCAAAGCAGAGACTATGCTTGGTATGATAATATACCACATAAAGAGCTAAGTATTGAGAAAGCAATACAGAATTGGATTCAAGTCGAAGGCGAGAGATTCAGATTCCCTGGTGGTGGTACCATGTTTCCACGTGGCGCAGATGCTTACATTGATGATATTGCTAGGCTCATTCCTCTAACTGATGGAGCCATTAGAACCGCTATTGATACAGGATGTGGCGTAAGTTTAATTTTATTATATTAGGTGATTCAATCTTTGGTTTCTAACTTGAAACTAATTAAAAATGAGTTGATTGACTCTTATCCTTTATGTACTAGTCTTTCTCGTTTGGAACTGGCTTTTTTTTTTTTTAAATTCGGTTTTATTATCTTAAGATGACTCAACTTTGGCTTCTAAACCAATTAAAAATGAGTGGATTGACTCGTGTCTTTTATATACTATTGTTGGTCGATACAAGATGTAGCTTAAGTTTTGAATTTATTAATTTTAGATGACTTAATATTTGGCTTCAAACTCAAAACTAATTAAAAATGAGTGGATTGGTTCGTATCCGTTATAAACTAGTGTTGGTTCCTTGCATTTCCGATATGGAAGTTTTAACGGGATTTTTTTTATTTGGTTTAGGTTGCGAGTTTTGGTGCTTACTTATTGAAGAGGGATATTGTGGCAATGTCTTTTGCTCCAAGAGACACTCACGAGGCTCAAGTTCAATTTGCGTTGGAACGTGGAGTTCCTGCGATAATCGGGATAATGGGATCAAGAAGGCTTCCTTATCCAGCTAGAGCATTTGATCTTGCTCATTGTTCTCGTTGTTTGATTCCTTGGTTTGAAAACGGTAATAAAAAAAATTCTTGATTTGGCTAATGATGGTTTATTGATTGATGTGGAAACTTCCTAACCAAAAAAACATTTCTTGTGTAGATGGTTTATACTTGACCGAAGTGGATCGAGTTTTAAGACCGGGCGGTTATTGGATCCTATCGGGCCCACCAATCAACTGGAAGAAATACTGGAAAGGATGGGAAAGAACAAAAGAGGATTTGAATCAAGAGCAAAATTCAATAGAGAATGCGGCAAGAAGTCTTTGTTGGAAGAAAGTCACAGAGAAGGGTGATTTATCAATCTGGCAAAAGCCTATTAATCACGTTGAGTGTAAAAAACTCAAAAGAGTTCACAAATCTCCTCCTATATGCAGCAAATCAGATCAAAACGATTTCGCTTGGTAACATTTTAAACTCCTCAAATGCCCTATATATATCTCTGTTTTTAAAAACTTTTCTTTTCTTGCTAAACAAATTAATATTCTATATTATTCATAAAATGGTACATGTACAATTAAATAATCATAAATTAAAATTCCTCTGTTTTTTAAAACTTGATGATTGATTTTTGGTAATAGGTACAAAGACTTGGAATCTTGTGTAACGCCGTTGCCGGAAGCAAATAGTCCAGAGGAATTTGCAGGAGGTGCATTGGAGGATTGGCCGGACCGAGCATTTGCGGTCCCACCTAGGATTATTCATGGAACTATACCGGAAATCAATGCAGAGAAATTCAGAGAAGACAATGAAGTGTGGAAAGAGAGAATAGAATATTACAAACAGATAATACCTGAGATTTCAAAGGGAAGATTTAGGAACATAATGGATATGAATGCATACCTTGGAGGATTTGCAGCAGCAATGGTGAAGTATCCATCTTGGGTTATGAATGTAGTTCCAGTGGATGCAGATAAGCAAACGTTAGGGGCGATATACGAACGGGGATTTATAGGAACATATCAAGATTGGTGTGAAGGTTTCTCTACGTATCCAAGAACTTATGATCTTATTCATGCGGCAGGATTGTTCAGCATCTACGAGAGCAGGTATATACTTGAGTGTTTCTTTTAGTGTACATTTTATCTTATTCAAATCAACCTCTAACCTAAAATATGATAAAACAAAATTTCTTTTTTAGTTGTAAACGTGAATGTCAAGCGCAAACATAAGGAAATCTTTATGTTTGTACGTTTGGCATTTGCGTGTTTACAGTTTGCAAAATTATTATACCAAAATATGAGGTTGTTTAAAAAATTAGCGGGGAACTAATTAATATGGGCCATAACTCCATAATGAAAAATGCAATTTAGGCCATAAAATAGGAAGTAGTGTTGGTGAAATATTATGAGCATTTTGCTCTAACTTTCATTGTTTTTGTTTAGAACTGGCTTGTATACATGAAAAAGTTACAAAAAACACGTTTACAACTTAAAGAAATATAAACTTTAACTTAGAAAAGGAAAGAATATGCATGCATATATTGCAATTGAAAATGATTGAGATTTTACTAATTAAAGTGTGTGTTTACATTTGCCTTCGCGTTCGCGAAATAGTCTCACAATTGTTGTTGTATTGTTGTTGATGATGAAAGGTGTGATATTACATTGATACTTCTCGAGATGGATAGAATACTGAGACCAGAGGGAACAGTGGTGTTTAGGGACAATGTGGAAACGTTGACAAAGATTCAAAGCTTAACCAATGGAATGAAGTGGAAGAGTCGGATTATGGATCACGAGAGAGGTCCCTTTAACCCTGAAAAGATCCTTGTCGCTGTTAAATCCTATTGGACTGGTCCTTCCTCTTAGCCTAGTTCCAACTTTCTCGGAACTCATCTCTACTTTCTTTTTTTCTCTTGTCATTCCCTTTTCTGTTTTTATTTGTTTGATTAAGGAAAAAATACTATGATTATTTAGGAAAATGGGGGAGAAACATCAATTTAGAGTTTTCTAAACACGAAAAATTAGCATTTTAAAACAGAAAAACAAGAAGTCACTTTTTGAAGATTGGCGATAAACCTGATAAATGAGTGTTGGACTTTTAAACCATGAGGTTGGCTCACAACTCGTTTTCTTTTCTTTAAACCTCACAAGTCATTATTAATTAGGCTATTATTCCCAACTTTTTTTGTTATAATTTAAACAAGCTTATAAATATTTTTTGTATACATTGCTTAAATTATTTCTAGAAAGAATGTTTCATGAATTATAATCTCTTCTATCAAAAATATATAGCATTTTCTCTTAGCTTATAAATTATTGGTTTACAACTTTTTAAGAGTTAGTTAGTAGATAAAAAATGATGATATCTGATTGAGAAAAATGTAACTTGGAGGAGCGTGTGCAAAAATACGAAAATGCATGTACGCTCATGCTCTTGGTTTCTCGGCAAACCATTGTTATTTAGGTCGATTTTATTTTCGTTCCAAAAGTTGCCAATAGTCTAAAGGATTCTCTTGCAAAAACAGTCTTTGGTCTCTAAGCTCTATTTTGAGTTATTCGTAATTTTATTGCATTCTTGAATCAATGACGAAAAACAAAAAAATGTTGTACACTCCAAATTTCCATATGGTATTATATACTTGGTGAGATTCATACAAAAAAATATATTTTATTGAAAAGGATATACATATCCTATATATATATTAATTGAGGAGACACTAAAAGTTAAAAATCCTAGGTGTCATCCAAAGAGTCTTAAGGAACATATTAATCATATGTGTCATTCAAAGAAGGTCTTAAGGAACACATTAATTAAATCAACCAATCAAAACATTTTAATTTGGCATAGTGGAAATATCTACATATTTCAATATTTTTAATATATATGCGGTATTGATGACAAAAATATATACTTACCAAATTCATTAAAATACCAGAAAACTCAAACCTATTCAATTAGTAGTATTTTGGTTAGTGATAAAGTTGTGTTTAAACGGATTTTATAGAGTTATTGAAAAACATTTATTTTTGTAAATATAAGATGTATATCACTGGATTACATTCTTTGTCATACATATTAAGATAATGTTTCGCTTTTTAGTTTTGTTATTGTAAATCAATTTCTTTCATTTTTATATTTTGTATACACTTAAAACGTAAAACCTATCACATATTAAGACACTCAAGATTCAAAAATCGATCGAATAAATTTTTTAGTGGACATGATTATTTATCTAATATTTTTTTGGTTTGCATGATCAGGCTCGTGCCTATAGGGAATGAGAAAAGACAATGACCTTAGGGCCCCTAAAATATATATAAATTTTGGGGTCTCCAGTGCAAAGAAATAAGCCATAGTCCAGTGGTAATACTATCATTAATCATAGACAAGTTCAAATCCTAAATATGTACTTTAAGAAATTTTTTTTTTTTTTCTATCTTTCTTTGTTTGTTAATTTATTAAATCCTTTATTACACTATTTTTTACGTCCTTATGAGAGTTTGGTAAGAATTCTTACAAGTAAACGTTTTTGGCATTTTATGTTGTTTATTTATATTGTTTCATTTTTCTATTTTCTAATAACTAATATTGTTTATACATATATTCACCAAAAAAAAACAATATTAGTTATTAGAAAATAGAAAAATGAAACAATATATTTTAAACTGTACGAAATATATAGTTTAAACTGTACAATATATAGTTTTTAAACTGTACGAAACAAAAAAATGAGGCCCCATATTTTAATTTCGCCTCGGTCTCTAGAAGTCTTGGCACGGCACTGTGCATGATGTAAAACAATATATTTTTATTCTGAAATAAAGTAAAATTTATATTCTCACGCTTGGCATGTGTCAAAATCTAGTTCTTTGGTAAATTCATATCTTGTTAATTGAAATCCATAAAGATTTGCAATAACAATAACAATCCATATAGTGGTCAAGTGGATTTGCATTAAATGGAAAATCTATCATTATGTTTAGCAATCTCATGTAGAAAACTATTAAATATTCCCTCCGTTTCACGAAGATATATTTTTTTAGTTTTTCACACATATTAAGAAAAACAATTATTATCTTTAAAAAATGCATTGATTTTTATAATAAACAGTTTTCAAGACATCTCAACCAATAGTATTTGAAACTTTTTCTTAAAAACTACAATATTATATGGAAATCTATCTTCATGAAACAAACTAAAAAACTCAAAAAATCTATCTTCGTGAAACGGAGGGAGTATCAGTTTTGAACCATGTGGAAATCCAAATGTGTTCTCAAACCAATACTCTTCCCGTTTTAATTTAAGTGTTGTTTTAAAGTTAATTTTATGTTTTAAAATAAATGTCGTTTTATAGTTTCAATGCAACTTGTTTTAAGCATTGGAACTATAAAACGACACTTATTTTAAAACATAAAATTAACCTTAAAACGATATTTAAATTAAAATGGAGGGAATACATAAAATTTGTTTCTTTTTTATAGATTTTTTAATTTTATTTTTTAGGACGCGATGTGGTGGAGACTCGGCAGGGTTTTGGCACACGAGGAGAGATGCGTGCAATTGATCCGTATCTATACTATATAAAAGTTGATGTTATAGCGCTTCAGGCCGTCCACATAGAATTTTAGAAACCAAATTCTATTGGTCCACGTCATTAATCGGATAAAATAGGAAATATTCTTTTTTTTACAAAAAAAAAACTTGATAATAATCAATTTCCTTTTTAGAAAGATGACCGACTCTTTTAATTCCATAAGTCCTATTCATTCTAAAATTCATATTTTCATCTTTATCCAAAAAAAACCAACAAGAAAAAGTTACAATTAACAACAAAAAAATATAATTTTCCCTTATCATATATTGTAAAAGAAAATTCAAGAAAATTTCACAATTAACAACAAAAAAAGATACGGTAATTCAAAAGTTCCTAATACAATTGCAAAAAGGAAATCAATTATGGCTTATATATAAATACTTCATCCCCTCATCTCAACCACCACAAATATGGAAAAGCAATACATAAGTAGATGATACTCCCTTATAAACGGAAAACTTTATTCTAGATTCATACAATATGTATATAAAAATAGTTCCATGTCTAGTCAATTCTAATTATTTTTTCGGATATTGCTTTTGTTTTCGTAGGTATTGGGAAGGCTGGTTCAACCATTGAATATGAAAAAACACTCACTGTAATAGAATCCTAGCTGCTAACTTTTGTTTATCGTAACTTTGTTTTTTTTTTTTGTAGATGGTGAAGATTTTATGGGTTTGATTTTATTGTACGCATGACCATTGATAAAGTATTTAATTTTTTTGTAGATTTTTATCGTTACGAGTTACGAAAGGAGTTATGAATTTTTTTCCTTCTTTTATTTTTTGGGTTTCCATTGTCCATAATATAGTTGCTATTTAGTGCGGTGATCTCTCATACACTCAGTTGTTATATATACTCACATTAATCTCTCTAATTGTTATGGTATAATATAATTTATTTATATAGTATAGATTTGACAGATAATATAAGCCATGTTCTTTACTCGACGCAGCGACTGCGATACCGACCAAGCATAACAGTTGTAAACAAGAGAATAAAAATAGTTGTAAGAGGTGGTGAGAAGAGATCTGTCGCCAGAGATGATCGCAGCTGAAGAGGAAGGTGTCACTGCTATTTCCAGCGTCTAATCGGCTACCGTCGGCGACTCATCAACTGTCATCCCCGACTCATCATTCAAGCTCTGTTTGTCGTTTTACTTTATTGCTATATCTCTACTCCATCTTTTTGCTTTGTCGTTGCCGCTGCGACAGCAACAAGTAAAAGAACAGGGCTATTGTCATATAATCCTTCTTCACTGTCAAATACAGTATGTGGTATAATAGTATAATGATGCGCTATAATTATTACATTAGAGCTAGCTCCATGGATATAGGGTTTCTTTCTTGCTTAAGCTACAAGTTATTGGGCTTGAACGTTGAGATTGCTTTGTTATATATACGAAGCCATATCGTTTGGAAATTAGGTTTCTATTTTCTTCTTAATTCCATCTTATTGCTTTGTTTAGTGATGTGGTTTGGTAAACCCTAGATCTTCTTTTGTTTTATGAACATATGAATCATCCTTTAACTTTGTTATGTTGAGTTCATGAATTTAGTATCAAATTCGTTTCGTCAATGAATTCTTAGTAACCGTCCCTTCTAGAACCGTCATTATTGTTCATGTCATTCTTTTGATTTCTATACTTCAAATAAGTAAACTAACACAAAAATCAAATTTCTATTTTCTATTTTTTATTATTATTAGGCTTGGGTTCTAAACCTTTTAGTGTGATAATGGGTTGGTCTAAGACATTACGGACACAAGCTTGAAGAATAAACGTCCATTCCCTTTTGCGTAGATTTTTGGTTAGTGTTTGCTTTCTCTTTCTTCAAATACTTAAATAGTCTTGCTATTGTCGTTGTGTGGCTAGACGTTTTTGTTTCTTATAAAAGGTTTTATAGAAAACTGAGGGTCTTTGTCTTTGTTACAATAGTGATTATGGGTTAGTCTAAGACATTACAGAAACATGTACTCTTCATTGGTAGTCGCTTCAAGTATGTTTTCCAAGAGGTAAATTTGTCGCTTCATTGGTGGAGATGAAGGAATTAGAGATGCTAAGCTTCCATTATGCAAAAACAATTTCTAAAGTATAAAGGAAATAATCATGGGCGGAGCCAGCCTAATAATAGGGTGGGCAATTGCACCCTATGAATTTTTTTTTTGTGGTGTATTTTTGCCCAAAACAAATTATGCCTTTTTTTTTTTTTTAGCATGTCTTGCACCCTATGAAATATAGCTGGATCCGCCACTGAAAATAATGGTGTTTAAGGAAAGCAATTTTTGAAGATTAAATATTTATATCACTAAGACTAATTATATTTTCCATAAGCGAATTTTGTAAACTGTGAACAATAAAAACGTGTTGCCTTATGCATCTAGATGAGAAATGAAAAAAATCCAAAACTAAAATTTATGTTTTATATACTAAAACTGTATTTTAAAAATCAACAAGTTGAGATATGATGTAAATTCATTGGATAAAATTTATGTTTCATGGATGCGATTGTATATGTTTTTTTGTTTGTAATTCTCACGGTTTATGATGTGTTGCACTCTTTAATTTTGTGTAGACAAAAGAATAATATATCTTTACTAGAAAGGAGAAAATGAACCATCTTTAGTTTTTTTCGTTAATTTTTTTTCCATAATGTGTTTCTATTGATTCTTAATATTACTGTATTCTTTTTTTTCCGAAACATTAATTTGGTTGTTTTTTTCAAATAGGTTCTATAATATAATTTATTTTTTGTTCCACCATAATTTGAAAGTTTCATAGTTTTATATAATTTTCCTATAGTTCAGCGAAGCTTATATCTGAGATGTTTGTTTAGACAAAATATTATTATCAACGACAAGCCGAGTTGATGATAAGAAGGTTTGGAACGAAGATGATATTTGTGACGAAAGAATGATCGACGATTTGATTGTGAAAAAGACCAAAAGAGAGGAGGTGGGAAGTGAAATAGGCATAATGAAAGAATTTACATTCTACGATGAGTTGATGAGTGAAGAAGAAAGAGGAGATGCATGAGTTTTGTAATGAAAAGGGTTTGTAATGATGATAGAAATTGTGAGGTTGGATCATGCATGTGTATACTACGTTTAAGAGGTTTGAAAAAATGATATGCTTTACAAGTCCATCTTTGACTTCGAAAGAGGTTAACTAGAAGCTTGATTTAGAAAACTCATGCTTGATTTATGAATCTTAAAGCTTTCTATATTTCCTATTTCGGTGATTTTCTATATGTTTGTGGGGTTTTAATGGCACTTTTTTTAATTTACATGAGAAGCAGTAAAAGATGTAATGAAAGTGGGATTACAACGCATTTTTAATGTCTTTTTCAGATTATGTAATGCTAAAATATATTAAACTCTTTATTAAAAAAAATCTAGTTTATAATTAAGGAGTCTTTCAATTTCCGATTCACCAAAATACCTCCAACCTTTTTTCTCCTCCTTCTTCCTCTCGTCTCCACGAATCCTCTCTTCTGGTCCGATCTCATCTTCGGATCCACACACATGGAGGTTGAAGAAGAAGTGAGACGCGTCGTCGAACAGGTTAAAGAGCTTCACGATTCCGCTACCTCTTTCGTCTCTTCTTCTTCTCAGGAAGAGCTCTCTCTTCAAAAACGAGCATCCGTCGTTGAATCCTCCGTTCGCCGCCTTAACTCCACTCTCGTCTCCGATAAACATCTCGATCCCAAGCTTTTCGAAAAGGCATTATACTCTCTCTCTCTCTCTCTCTCTCTCTCTCTCTCTCTCTCTCTCTCTCTCAATTTCTCAATCGATTTTACGAATTTGTTGCTCTTTTGTTTTTTGTAGCTAGAGGAAGATCTGCAACGAGCTAGATGTATGCTTGCAGATGGAGACACTTCGTCTTTTCTTCCTTTCAAACCCCAAGGTTTTTCTCGAATCTCAGATTTGATTCCATTGTGTATGATTTCAAGACCTGTGTGATGATATGATTGAAGCAGGACGATTTGTGAGAATGTTTTTGGGACCTGTGAATGTTCGAGCTACACGGAAAGATATTCAGCTTAAAGTTAAAGAAGAATACAATAGCTACAGAGTTTAGTATTCTTGTGTTTACCTTCCATTGATATGGATTTCGATGTCGATTTCGATGTGTGTAATAGGTTTTTGGTATGGAAACAGGATAGGACTGCTCTTCTTTTTCTTGTGTTCCCTGCAATACTTTTGACTCTAAGATCTTATGTGTGGGAAGGATGTTTGCCTGCATTCCCTGTTCAGCTCTATGAGGTATTTTGAGTTACTTGAAACGTTGTTTGGGTTCTTGTATTGACATGTGAAGTTTTCTTTAATTAGGCTTGGCTTTTATTCCTTTATGCTGGTTTGGCTATGCGAGAGAACATTTTGAGAGCCAATGGGAGTGATATCCGTTCATGGTACTCTTTTCCTATCCCTTCTGAAATTATTATAATTTGGTCCCTTAAGTTGCAGTTAGGTAGTGATATACTTTTGAAGTATTCTAGGTTGATGCATTTGTTATGCTATTCCTGCAAGTCACTGGATTAGTGTCGGATAGATTGGTTACTCTTCAAACCTGTATCGAACGCACTGCTGAACACTAAGCGTTAGAATTGAGTGGGTAATAGGAATATCTATGTGAAATGTACTGCAGCAGGCTTCACGCTGGTTGTTTTTCCTTGCATCAGATGCGAATGCCATTGAAGAGAGAGTTTATTTATGTTGTCAAGTAGAAATTTGGTCTCTTTATCTTGTAGAGGATAATAATGAGAAACTTCACTCGCCTAATGAGTCCTCAGTGAATTGAGGACTATAATCTGAAGTTAATGAAGTTATTGAAACTGGTTTTATGGCTTGCGACTCTGGTAATCTTGTTGAACTATCTTCCTGTTGGTTGGAAATGACTTAATCCGCTGGGCTGAAATGATTTTGCAGGTGGCTTTATCATCATTATTGTGCCATGGCTATGGCCCTTGTCAGTTTCACTTGGGAAATCAAAGGTCAACCAAACTGTGTTCAGAAGCAGGTAGTGGTTATTATCATATATGCCTAGTAAAACTAAAATCTAGCAAGCGAGTGTTATGGATCATTCTAAATTATCTGCAGAAAGGAGTCCGTCTTTTCCTCCAATGGGCTATGATGCAAGGTGTTGCGATGCTTTTGCAAAATAGATACCAGCGCCAAAGATTATATACTCGTATTGCATTAGGAAAGGTACCATACTATATGTAATTTTATTTTGTCCTAATTTCACCTGCCTCTATGAAATGGCTATATAAATGTGCATTCTGGTCATCTTCAGGCTAAGAGGATGGACGTTGTTTGGGGAGAAACGGCTGGAGTGGATGGGCAGTTATTGCTACTATGTCCTATTTTGTTCATTTTGCAGGTATAACTCTATTATCGTTGTACGAAACCATTTATACAGTTACGCTAAAACATCTTCAAGTTTCATATTTGTTATAGACTATAGGCCAGCCTTGTACAGTTAGCTGGTGAAATTTAGCTAATAGTCTTATAGTTGGATTCCATAAGGATATAATACATATTTGCAGACATTTTCTTAGTTAAATAAACTTCAAGATACACTCGCAGACCGTAAGAATGGTCCAAATGATGAAAGATCTTTGCTCGCTCCCACTAACCCAAAGAAAACTTCAGCATGTTATGCTCTACAATTTGTATGCATGTGTTTAGTTCATAATCTTCTTATCCTATTGTTCCTAACATGCTTCCACTATATCTAATAACAATCTCAGGGATTTGAAGCATATGTTGGACTACAGTTGCTCAGGACAGCGCTAACTGGAGTAGTTGGCGAATGGCAGGTATGATGTTTTCTCTTCGGGCAGAATTTGTGCAGGATTCACATTGACACATCTCGTAGATAAAACCGAAAACTTGATGTAGACAAATAGTTGAGCAGAACCGGTGTAGAGAAACGATATTGGGAACTTGTGAATATGACAATCCAGTCTCTAGTAGTTGTCCTTGTTTCGCATATCTTAATATGTTTGTGGAAGTGTTTATCGAACTGTTTTTCTGATGATAATATGAATTCTGGGGCAGGTGTTGATTTGCGGCATTCTTCTGGTAGTGATGGCCATTGGAAACTTCATAAACACAGTAGAGACACTAATGGTGAAGTCGAGGTTCAAGGCTAAGATGAAAAGAAGTAAAAGCAAAGCAGAGCTCGATTAAAATTAAACTTTCTAACTTATATAACTACAGCTTCATAGTTCCCAACTTTGGACCTTTCTCCATACTATTTATTTCTTGATAAATTTTGTTTTCTTGGGCCAAAAGTGACCTAATAAGGGTCTTGAAAAAGAAAAGAAAAAAAAAACAGGAAAATGCCCTTTCTTTGAGTAAATGGAAGTGTGTGAGTTTATAGTTGATGGATTGAATTGTGTTTTGTAAATTTGTTCAACTAACATTTGTTGGGTTTCTCTAAGTATCAGATCTTCATGATTTGATAAGTATCTTTGTGCTTTATAATTTCAAATGGTAGCTCCCTAGTCAAGGTTCCAAATCAATAACATCAACAAAGGAACATAGACCAAATATGGTTTTGTAGACAAGAAAAAGAGAAGAGAACCTAATCAAAAAGGAAACTGCATGTGAATGACTTAAAACACAGATCTTAATCTTGGTTTTAAAGGTGAGATAACATGTGAAAATGTTGATTAAATGTTAGGTTTTTCTGGCTACCATCAATATACATAATTAAACCCAAAGAAAAGGTAGAACCTCTAATTAATAAAGAAAAGAACAAATGCACATGGGTAGGACAGCTTGGTGTTGTATTTTATAGTTTATACAACAAGAGTAGAATTGTAATATCCCTATAATTATATAAATGCAGTAATACATTTTGATATATAAAATGTAAAAAAAAAAAATGATTGGATTTGGGGAGAGAGAGGGATTGCACGTTGGGGCAGCTGTGCAAGACACAAAGAGGTGAAAGCAAGTTGGCAAATCAAAGTGGTACTTACTCTTTCTTACCTGTAACCATTTCCTCCATTATTACTCTCTCTTTCAAAAGATACAGAATCTTTTTTTCTCTCTTTCTTTTTAATCTTTCTTTGGTGTGATCATGCTGTCTCAATCCATGTCTGTTTGTATATTCTCTCAATTCTTATCTTCCATTCCAAAATAACCACTTTTTTAAAAAAATAAAAATTTGGTTCTAAAGATATATTAATTCTAATTTGTAATCAATAATTCTGAAAACAGTTTTTAATATAAAGCTAAAAAAGGAGGAAACAGAGAGATGATGAACAATGGGTTTACATGAGAGTGGCACTGGCACGAGTCTTGTCGTTGTAAGTACAAAAGCTGCACATGCTTTTGATTATAATCAACAAAATAAAAAAAAGAAGAAAGTTGAAACAAAAGAACAAAACTTTGAGCGACCCTGTTTAAGTGATTGTGACACAAATGAATAATGGCTTATCGGATTTGTCTTTGTGGGCGCCGCAAAAAGGATATAACATAACTTTAAAAAAAAAAAAACACACCACAGATTCTTTCTTCTCTTCTTCTCTCAAAACTATGGCTTTGAGTTTGTCCAAAAAAAAAAAACTATGGCTTTGAGTAAAAGAAGAAAAAAAAAACAAAGTGAATTTTGGGTCTTTGAGTAAAGAAATAAGCCAATCTTTTTCCATCTATCACAAATAGTAAACATTCACATATGTTTATCTTGTTTCTTAAGTTATTATCTTTGACTGATAATTAAAAGTACCTTAAGGAAGAAAAAAAAGACTCTTTATTCCCCAATTAACCAATCAACAAATGTTTGCAGAAGAAAAAGAAAAAAAGTGTGAGACTTGCTGATGAATTAAAACTCCAAAATCTAAAAGACCTTTAGCTAGAGTTTTTTGTTCATGTGGGTCTGTGTGTGATGAACAATTGGTGTTGAAGTAGAAAACAATGAACATAGAAACAAACAAAGAGAAGTAACAAAAGGGAAAGAATGTGGAAAAAAAAGAATCGTATTTACTGAAAAAATCAAGATTTGATTCTTCAGTTTATGGTGTCAGAATGTGTGTGTGTTTTTTTTTTTGTGTTTTGAGTTTTTGGGTGTTTGTTTAGAAACTATGCACACATAAGTACATGAATTTTGCGGTGTGGGACGACGATTCGGAAAAAATCTACTGAACCATTGTCAAGAACGGTGGCTCAGTGTGGCCATTATTGCCTCCTCTGTTTGTAGGGCTTTGAAATGCAATCTTGTAAGCCGCGGATTTCTCATCTTCGTCTAGTTCTTCTTCATCAAGCTCCTCTTCCTCCATGTTGTTATACTTGTGAGACTCTTCAATCTTTTCATACTCACCAATCATTGATTCTTCTTGTTGCATCAAGTCTCTCATCACAAGGTCTTCTGGCTTCAATTCCATTAATTTAGATTCAGTTATTAAAGAACACACAAAACCAATTCACATTTTAAAAAATGTAAAGTTTTTTACCTTTTCGGTTCCTTGTGGTTGTGGACTTTCCTTTATAGGTTCTTCTTCCTCACTTGAACCTGACCCATGAGGTTGTTGAATGTTAAAAATTCCTTCTTGCGGCGGCTTCATCGTCGTAGAGACCGGACTCTGTTGTGGTATCGTTGATGTAATTTGATCTTGAGGTTGTAGACCAGAAGTGCTAGAACCACCACCACCACTACCACCACCGAGTACTTTGTTACGGTAAAGAAGATCGAGACGGTGAAAATAAGGACATGTTTTAGCATCTTGAGGGCGTTTCTTGTTGCTTTCTTTAACTTTCTTGTAGTACTTGTTAATGTTTTCCCATTTCTCTTTACATCTTTTAGCGTTTCTATTATATCCCATTCTCTTCATTGAAGTTGAAATCTCTTCCCATAATAGTCCTTTGGGTACATTATCTTGATACCTTGGTTCCATACCGCTTCTCAAGTTTATAAGCGCTAAAATCTCCGCCTTTGGCCACCGTGACGATGACGGTGACAATGATTGTTCCGGACTCATGATCATATCCTGTTGTGGTTGCTGAGAAGGAGGCGGAGGAGAAGGAAGAACCTGTTGTTGTGGAATCGCCATTATTGGTTGTGATTGAGATTGAGCTTGTTCTACAGCTTGTGGTGAAACGCGTTTAGCGGCTGGTGGCGGTTGGGGCGGCGGCTGAGGCGGTTGAGGCGGTTGCGGTTGAGATGATAAAGAAGGAGGTAACTGAATGGTGTGGCCAGTGATTTTCTGTATTAATGAGATGATGGCAGCGTCACGAGAAGCAGAGGCCGCTCGTTCTTGAGACATGACCTCGTGCTCTCGAGCTAACCGAGACATTTCTTGACGTTTCCAAGCTTCTTCACGATCAAGACGTTCTTGTTCTCTCTTCTCAAGCGCTTCAAGAAAGCTCCGTTGCATCGCCGCTTGCTTTTGCATCACTTGTCTAACCAAACTTTCGAATAGTTCCATCATCTTACCGCCTCCAACTCCGCGGTTCCCACGTTTGCGTTTGCGGGTACTAGGGCCCGCGGCTTGATCAACGTCCATATCGTCTTCGTCGTTGTCATCATCAGACCCCATTCCCGAAGCCGTCGACGAGCTGTGAGACGAGAAAGCCACCCCGGGAAAAGTGGGAGCCACCAGAGTAGGAGGAGGTGGTGGAATTGGAGTGGTAAAAGAGACTGTGTGTGTAATTTGTTGCGGTTGAAGCGGTTGCGGTTGCGGTAAAGGAAAGACGGAGAAATGTGAAGAAGAAGAAGAAAAAGGATTGGCGACTGAGAGAGGAGTGGCGTCGAGGGAAGGAGGAGGAAGAGAAGGAGGAGGAGGAGGTGGAGAAGTGTTGAGAGCTTCAAGCTGAGAGAAGAATTTGTAAGTTTTACCATCATGACGACCACCCCGAGTTTCTTTGGTGCGTTTGTAATATTTCTGAACGTTTTCGAATTTCTCTTTGCATTTCTTTGCACTGCGTTTGTAACCAAGCTCCAACAACTTCCTGCGTTTGTAATAAAATTAATAGAATTACACATTTTTTTGTTATTAGCTGGAAAAATTCATGGCTACTGTTCGATCGAAATTAATAATAATAAACAAGAAAAAAAAAGTCTTGGGATTTACAAAATCGAAAACGTCCCTGAAACTCATGAACCACTTCTGTATAAACAAACATTTTAAAATTTTCTTGGGGATGGTGAAGATGCTTTGATCTCGAATATATTAATAAAAAAAAAAACCAAAAAAGTAATTATCGTTTGGAAACACATGCAAATGGATCTCTATGTGTTTAGTTTTTCCGATTTGAAAACAAAAAATTGATTAATGAAGAAGAATTGTAATGACCTGGAAACATGTTCCCAAAGAGGAGCTTTGAGAGTAGCATCACGGAAAGTAGAATCCATATCGGATCGGATCCTAAGAAGAGCAAGTGTTTCTTCTCTTGGCCATCTGTTTCCCGATGAAGAAGACGAGCTTCCTCCTCCTCCTCCTCCTCCGCCGCCGTCATCCGCGGCGGCCGAGAATCTCATAAGCTCTTCCAAGTTAGCCGGAGGTCTTGAACTGATCGGTGAAGCTTCCTCCACAACTTCATTATTACCACCACCACCACCTCCTCCTGCTCCTCCTTGCTCCATCTCTCGATTCTTGTTTTCAATCTCTATAGCTTAGAGTTGCCTGATTGAACCATTTGGTGATGAATCAAGATTAAAGAAGCAGTCTCTTTTAACTGCAACTAGCTAGGTCTTTTGGAAGAGAGAGAGAGAGATGAGGATTACGAGGAAGATGATGATAGAATAGAGTGAATAGGAGAATGAAAGCCAAAAGAGAAGTTAATAAAGCTGAAGCCTCTTCTAACTTTGCAGCAAATTATTGTTAAACCCACTTTTCTTCACTCTCTTTTCTTTTTCATTTATTCAATTTTTTTTTTTATATAAAAAGGGTCCACTGTTTTTTGTTACATTAAATTAAAATGTATTTTTATTATTTGATAACGAAGGAAAAAAATAGGAGGCTTTAAAAGTTAAATTTGGATCCGCAAACATCTCATTGCCAGTGATCCGATTAATTTTTTTTTTTTTTTTTGGTGGTAATTGTAAATGAAAATAAAATAGCAATATAATAAACACAAAATCATGTGTCTCCCATGTTGTTGTCCTCTCCCACCATCATGTCTCTGGTGTCCACGTGGCGTTGTCTTATTGGTAGGGTATGTGACAATCAGATTTCCTGAAGGACAGAATTGGAATTTCCAAAAGTTTTACCCGATTTGAGCTGGACCAGCCTTGACATCTCCCCCCACTCTCTCCCTCCAATTCAACAGTTTCTTTCTCTTTATTTTTAATAAAAGAAAAAAATTATTTGTGTGAATATAGTTATAGAAACAGACCAAACAATAGTAAAATGCTAAAGGCCAAGGCCAAGGCCAATGCCAATGAATTTCTTTGATTATAAATCACTCACATAATCAATAGCCGTGTTTTTTTTTGGATAAAAGGATAATATAAGAGAGAATTGAAAAAAACTCTTAACTTATAGCAATTTTATTTAATTTTTTTTTTGTTTGTTCAACAGCAATTTTATTTAATCTAAAAACACAATCTAATGCAATGTGTTATGTATAATTTTCGTTGCAAATTAACCCGCATATTGAAATTTACAGTGTTAAGTCGCAAACAAAAATTAAAACATATTCATTTCACGTTTAAGGTGGTTTATTTATTGACCAAAAATGTAAAATAAATCACCGTTTTACTTCCGCACATTAATTTTGGAGACATAGTGGTAACTACAAATAAAGAGTCATTTCATATTCACCAGTGGATCACATGGGTAACACTGTCACAGTTGCTACCAAATATTCTGCTAAGTTTGCAGTAAATTTAACGGCGAGTTTAATTTTGTAAAAATTACATCAAACGAGTTTGTATTTACACTAAAGAAATGATGTTTCATTTGAAAGTACAGTGGCTGCTGGAACAGAGTCATTACTATGTGGAACAAGAAAAATACTGTAACTTGATTTGAAATTAATATCGCTAATATTTATTCTGTGTGGATGCACATTTTTGTGTGTTTTGAGGAAGATATTTCCAATAGAGGAAAAGCATGAGAACAGAGGAGTAATTATCATCTTTGGAAGATCTGAAAGACATAAATTTAGTAGAGATTTAATAAATAAATTAAGAAAGCGTTAAATCAATAAATTTCTTCGGTTCTATTGGTTTTGGATACAAATAATATAAACTTTTCACTGTAATTTGCTCAGTGAAACATAATTTTGGTGTTAAAGTTCCTTAATCTTGTTCTTACATCTTTTTTTGATCGAACTTGTTCTTACATCAACGATAAAATTATAGAAGAAAAAACCCTAGGGTTGGTTCATTGGTTGTGTTTAGTTGAGTGATAAAGATTGGTTGGAATATTTTAGTGTCGAGTAATGAAGCAAAATTTGTTGAAAAACATTGCTTAAAGAATCTCTTGTAAATGATTTGATGACAAAAACACGCTGTCAAACCTTGTTAAAATGGTTGTGTGCTTACATTGTTTGGACACCATAGTTTCACAAATATTTCGCGGATATTAGCGCGCTTTTGAATCAAAACTAAAAAGTCTATAAATAAAAAAATAAGTGCAATATCAATTCTGTTTTCACAAAAATATAAAATACATTCTTTTAACTAAATATTGAAATGACAATAACAATGCCATAAAATGCAATATTACATATCTAATAAAAAGACCAGGGTACAAGTTTACAACAATTAGGTAAATAAAGGAATAAGTACATTGGAGATATACTAAAGTGTGTGGTGAAGAAAGATAGGAATAAGAATAGGACTAGGAGTGATGAAATTATTGACTAGGAATTGAATAGCTTCTTCATATCTAAAATTAGCTGCAAAAAGACGTCGGACAGTTACACTGTCGCATTATACACTCTTAAATAGCTCTCACCTACACACACAAATTTATAACTGTTTCACATTTCATTTTCATTACCAAATCACGCTACACACATAATATACACCGCTGGGTTTTAGTTATTTTAAAAAGAGGAAACAAAATATATACAATTTCTTAAAATCATGAATTAATTGAGTAAATAATATACACAAATTAAAGCATACTAATAATAATAATAATAATAATAATAATAATAATAATAATAGAGAAATTAAAGAATAAAGAGAGCAAGAAGAAGAAGAAGAGAGAAGGTGGGCGGTGGAAGTGGAGAAGTTTCTTGAAGGGGAAAGAAACAGCTGTATTCTCTTCCTCTTCTTCCCCACTTTCACATGCTTCCCTTAACCCCTTTTTCACTTATTTATTACTTATTACATGTGATGTGTTTTTCTTTTACTTTAAATTATACTATGTATCTACCATACTAATAATGATAGTAATACTTTTCTTTATTAATAAGTTTAGTTAAGATCAAAAGACAGTATAATCAGAAGTGGTAGTAAGAACATGCTCGCGGAGTTCCTTTCCTTCATTTCTCAATCTCTCTCTCTAACCCTATTTCTTCTTTTACAGAAAACAAGAGATCTAGATCTTAGGTTCTTTTTCAGATCAGAACCCTCGTGGATTTAAAATAGTGTTTGACATTAATAAAGAAATGTTAGTTAAAAATCAACAAACGAAGGTAAAATCAAACAATATATCTTATTGGTGACAAACAATACCAAATCCAAAACTTAAAACATATTAGGAGATGATGGTATATTAAAAGATAGTGGAACTGATTGGTGACCTAAAACGAGATAAATTTTTTATCGGTAAGCAAGAACAATAAAATTGCAGATTATGCATGCAAAGATGTAAGAAATAACGACAAGAGAACACGGTATAAAATACTGTGTAACGCGTTTGGTACCACTTTTGTGATCGGTAATTATAAAAACGGTATATTTTGTACCAGTTTTACGGTACAAACTACAAAATTCCCAATCACACCTTGTACTACCACATCTATCTACGTACCACAATCATCATCGAATAGATTGTATAGAATATAATACTCATGGTATGGTAGAAATAGTGGTATAAATCACAATACAATTAAAAATCTTTGAAAAAATAAGAAATGGTGGTACAATAAATAAAAAACTTAGGATCTTATTTCTTAATTTTTTTTACTGAATGCTTACACATTATACAAAGTGGCTAATCAAAGGCAATGTCTTCTTATACCAATAGTTTCCGGTTGGATAATGTCATTAGGACGCAAGCTGTCAAAAGTCGTTACTTTCCCCAACTTGTGTTATACCAGGACTACGAAAGAAACACGTCAACTTCATTTTGACGGGTCACAAATTAGTTAAAACTTAAAATAGTCCGGCGATAATTTCCGGCTCGAGATATCCACACCAACTAAAATCAAAATTCCGACTCTAAAATCAAAGATTCTATTTTTTCCGTTTACTTACAATCATATATATATACGTTTTGAGTGGTAGCCAATAAATACCTCAAAAAGTCAAAGCCAAAGAATTACTTACTTACACTTAAAAATCCAACTTTGGTATAACTTTTTTTTTGGTCACTGCATTAACTATGAGACCCCTTAAATAGACACAATGATGCAACTGCACTCTCATCATAATGTCCATTCAGGGCTTACGACAAAACAACTAGTAACCTGGGCTCACTTGCCAGTGTGTCAGAGAGTTCCATGACAAGTCAACTCAGACCATAACACTCTTGATTTAAACCTTCAGTTTTTTTAGAACACACACACACAAACACAGATCTTAAAATCTATCCAACCCATAAGACATTTCCTTAAATCCGCACTAAATCCAGAACCTATGGACCACTTTTCACCTTTCCTAGTGGCTTATATTTTTCTTTTTAGATATATAAAAACACAATTTTATGTGGCTATGAAGAAGATTGGTATTGTAGTAGTAGATAGGGAAAGTAAACAAAAGAACATCTTTCACACAGACCATAAGCTATCACACAGACCATAACCTATCACAAGAATAAGACTAGATACAGAAAGTGAAAGGCTGCTTATGTTTTGGTGGTGTGCTAAGCTCAGATGTTGTACACAACTCAACATGAAAGATTCAGTTCTTGAAATCCTCAGATGTACAAAAATGATAGTGAAAAAGGAATAATTTGGTGGTAGCCCCTTTTAGGTCAGACAACAACAGTTCAAAACTCGGATGTTACCTATGTACAAGCACAGGAATAGAGCTGAAACAACATGTTTAGATCCAGGATCCACCATAAGTGTTCATTGAGAACTAATCCTGGAATCCAAAATTATCTTTCCACACTGCCCAACTGTTAATCTGAGAGGCTCATTAGTAGTTGGGGTTGCTCTGCAACACAACCGCCGTGGCGCCTGTCATAGAAGTAAAAAAGAGTAGAAGAATCATCAATTGCAAATCATAAAGAAAGAACATAAACATTATGTGATCAAAGGATAAACAAACAAAACTCACCAAGTGCCAATTTTTGTTCAGAGGAAAGCCTAGGACCTGGATCTTTTCCACCTTATGCAGTGGAAGAGTGCGTGGAAAACATAGAAGCTTCCTCTTCAAATCATCCTTTACCAAGGTTCTCGAGTACGTTCCGAGTGTAGCATTGCCTTCTTGTCCTGCCTCTTTCAAGAAAAAGCGGATAGGCTTGTTACAGAGAGATGAAATCGGAAGCTTTATGTCAAGATCAAACTCATTCGGGTGTCTTAAACCGTTCCAAGCAGAGAAAGAAAGTTCAGCTCGTTCAAGATCCCGTGGTAAGAGTATATTCGGGAAAACTTGTACAACATAACCAAGAGATATCGAAAACGTTAACCGGTGAGTATGATCATAGCAAATCGATCGCTGCAAAACACTCCTAGGGTCCAAATCCATAGCTTTTGTAAAGAGTTTCAAACTATCTAATGTCGATAAACCCGGATAAAGAGGATTAACAGCTTCAACGTGATGAATCGATACAAAAGGTGCAATCGGATGTGATGACAAAAGACCATGAGCATCTCCTTTAATATCCCACTGGTGAAAGCCAGGTTCTTTCGACAAAGGAACTCCGAGTTCCGTAATACAAGCGTGAAGCCGATCATCACTACCGTAAAGCTTCGGATATCTATCGATACAATCATCATGGATTCGAGAGATAGCTTCTGCTAACGGATAACTAATAGCGATCCCACCGCCTCCATACGCCATGTTATGACTAAAGTACGAGTTAGCAGAGTGACTCTCCGACGGATTTCCGATATAAACCATCTCAGAAGGATCATACTTACTCAACACAGCAAGAAGATTAGGTACATTGAAGATAGTATCATCATCTCCAAGAACAAACCATTTAACATCAGGAAGCGATAATCGAAACGACTCCATTGCAATACGAGAGATTCTAAGTCCAGAAGGATGACCAGTAGGATTCGTATAACGAAAACGAGAAGAATCTTCAGATACAATGATTCGAGGAAGAGAATCATCACCTTCCTTAAGAAGAATCTGTTCTTCAAGCCAAACGTGACCACGCATTTGATTAGGTTTCCACCATAATCTCACAAGCTCCTTACGTCGTTCCCAAAGCTGTGAAGATCCAGCGATACCAAACATCAATTGATTCAGAGACAGATCAATCTCCGAGAGAGTACGATTTCTAGGTTTGAGAATCTGAATCTCGGATTGATTAAGAAACGGAGGAGGGATTTTAGATTGGAGAATCGGATGGTACCGTCGATTCCAGAGATGTGAATCTTCCCAATCCTTAAGGAGATGCCAGCAACGGGAAGTGGTTGGAGAGAAGACGAGAGAGAGCCAAGCGACGGAGGCGAGGAGAAGAGCGGAGGTTGCGACTAGTGCGGTGGCGAAACGGCTGAGACGGCAACGACGGATTCGAGGACGAGAGATTGGAGAAGAAGAATAATAAAGGTAAGGGATAAAAGAGAGCATGACGGTGAGGATTAAACGCATCGCCACAACCGTACATTTCCGCCGCCGGGCGACGCAGAACGGCGGCGAAACAAGTTTCCGGTTAGGTTTTTAATTTTAAAATTAGGGCACTCGGTCGGATTCGATCGCCACGGAGGAGGAGCGCTACAGGTGTCACTGTCTCTCTCTCTTTCTCCGTCGCCGTCGCTTTCAGATTTGAGGGTTTGATTTTGATTTTTAAAAATTTGGGGGCGGGTTTTGGTAAGGAAAGTTTGGCTTCGTTTCTTATCGGTAATGGGCTGGATTTAAATGGGCCTCATTATGGGTAACGTAAACGTCACGGTTCTGTGCCTCATTTGAGTACACAAGTGGCATTTATTAGATCCAAGCAACAAGATTCTTGATAATCTTCTTTAACTTACCAAAAAGGCTTAGTTTTAGAGGAAGACTTGTGCACTTTACATGGTTCAAACTAATTTTGTTTTTGTTTTGTCTTTAGACTTTAGTCTCTGGAGTTTGGACAAAACTCAAATACAGGAGTTGCGTCTTGTTCATAAAGGAATTCTAAAGTGAAGGAGTCTCCTGTCTTCACGCCATTAGTCTCACAAAATCCCTTCCAACCACATCCAAGTGCCCCAAGTCCATCTTTTGTCAATAGATACGCAAACCACTTCATTCTGTTTTTACCCAACAAAGTTATCTTCCCAAGCTTGTTGATGCCATTAGCCTTCATGAATTGAATAGGAAGAATCTGCAAAAGATTTGAGTGAACACATCTCAATACAAATTAGAATCAAGACAGAAACTAACCCACCTTTTGAAACAAAGAGTTGTTTGATGAACTTACTAATTTACAATCTCTGACATCTTCAAGTGTGAGTGTGTTAGGGAGTATCCCCCTTTGCTACACCAATACAAGAGGAAGAGAATGAGGAAACTTGCTGATCAAGGTAAGCCTGAGGAAACGGTAATATTGGCAAGGACAAAGGACACGTCAGAGGACTGATCCAACTGGGGATGGGAATTGGTTATAAATGTTTTGGCTGTTAGCCTCTTGGATCTTATCTTGTAATTTCATACTTTTGGTGAGAGAGAGAGAAGGAGAGAAGGGCTCCTAAACATCCCTATTGTCTTTACGTTTGGTGTGTGTTTTTTGGAGTTTTGTGTAAGAACAAGTTCCTTTTATTCAAAGCAGAGAGTTTTATTGAAAGTTACATCTTTTACCCTAACAATTGGTATCAGATTCATTCGATCCTACCTCCACGATGACCAACGACATACCGGTTTCTCTGTCGCCGATAACAGAGGTTTCGACCTCCCGAGAGGTCTCCCGACCAACCTCTGAAGTGGAAGAACCTAACTCACCAGTCTGGTCTCGTGTCCTCGCCGCTCTGGAGCAGATAAACCACACGCTCAACCACAAGCTGAGTGCGATGGACCACAAGATGGAAGCGGTGCTTTCCTTAACGGAAACCATGGGATCTTCTCGCAGTTTCCCCACCCCTCATCGCAACCCGGAAAAAGCTCCGATGTTCACTCCTCCACCACCGCCCGTTCCGCGTCCTAGACCATGCACTCAGTTGTTTCCACCGAGAGACCCTGAACCTCCCGTTGACACTCCGCCGCAACAACGCCAACCGCCGAATCGCCGTTTGGAGCTGCCCGTCTTTGACGGTACTGACATCGAAGACTGGATCGACCGCATCGAGCAATTTTTCGATGTCGGTGCTTATACGGAGCAACAAAAAATGTCAGAGGTCCGTTGCTGTTTTTCCGGCCGTGCTCTCAAATGGTTCCTCTGGCAAAAGGACCACGACCCCTTTCACAGCTGGACTCACCTTAAGCAGCGACTCCTGTCTCAGTTCATGTCCGCGTCTCAGATTCCAGCCGGTGAACGTCTGATTCAACTCCGGCAAACAGGAACGGTGGATGAGTACTGTACGGAATTCATCAGCTTGGCCTCGAACGCTCCGAATCTCCAGATCGAGATGTTGGATCTAGCCTTTATGGCTGGGCTCAAACCCTCAATCCGGGCTCAAGTTGACAACTTTGAACCACCAAACCTGCAACGTATGATGTTTTATGCTCGCAAGGCCGAGGTTTGGGAGAACACAGTCTTGAGCTTAACCCCAGCGAATCAATCGAGTCCGATGACCAGAGGCGACGGCTCAAACCACCAACGCAAATCAAACCCATCTCGGTTCGTGGATCTCCAGTTTGGACATGGGCCTCAGTCTTCCCAGCCCATTACGACAAACCCAACTACCACTCGCCCTACGACAGCGTTTTCATCCTCCAAGGACAAGACAAACCCTATCTCTCACAATCGCTTAGTTCCTCCTCTCCGCCGCTTAACTCCGACGGAAATGGCGCTGCGTAAGGCAGCAAATCAGTGCTACCGCTGCGACGAGAAGTGGCACCCTCGCCACCAGTGCGCACAACGCGAGCTCCGACTCCTCATCGTACAATCGGACGGGACAGAGAGTGAATGGGTCGATGATGAGATCTTTCCCGATGATGCCATAGTGCAAGAAGCGGTGGCCATCGCCGAGTTATCCCTTAACTCCTTGGTCGGGATCTCGTCTCCTCGGACACTCAAGCTCACAGGTTCGTTACAAGAGGAAACAGTGGTCATCATGATAGATACAGGCGCCACGCACAACTTCATATCCACAGCTCTGGTTCGACGTCTTCAGATCCCAATCGACTCCACGGGTGGTTACGGCGTCGTGAAAGGTACTGGTCTCACAGTCAAAGGCCAGGGCATATGTCACAACATCCGTCTCCAACTTCAAGGAATCGACATCACGTCTTCCTTCTTGCCCTTGGATCTCGGAAGTGCAGACGTTATCATGGGAGTTCAATGGCTAGAGACCCTTGGCGACATCAAATCCAACTGGAAGTCTCATTGGATTCAGTTCAAGATCAATGGCGTCAAGGTCCGCCTGCATGGCGACCCGAGCCTCTGTTGTTCTTCTGTGTCCTTGAAAGCGCTTTGGAAGGCGCTGGCTGATAACGGTGAAGGTATGGTGGTGGAGCTCAGTGCCTTACAGGCCGCACCTTCCCCGCCAGTTCCAGAGTTCCTTGAGGGTGTTCTCCACTCCTATTCTCAAGTCTTTGAGGAGCCTACCGGATTACCGCCTTCCAGAGGCAGGGAACACGAAATCACTTTACATCCCGAAGCCGGCCCAGTGCGAGTCAGGCCGTTTCGATACCCACAAGCTCAAAAGACTGAGATTGAGAAACAATTAGCCTCAATGTTGGCCGCAGGTATCATCCAGGAGAGCACCAGCCCCTTCTCCAGCCCTGTTTTGTTGGTCAGGAAGAAAGACGACAGCTGGCGATTTTGCGTCGACTATAGAGCACTGAACAAAGCTACTGTAAGTGACTCATATCCAATTCCCATGATTGACCAGCTTCTTGATGAACTTAATGGCGCGGTCATCTTCTCCAAATTGGACCTACGTTCTGGGTACCACCAAATCTTGGTCAAAGCTTCAGATGTACCCAAGACGGCGTTTCGAACACACGATGGACATTACGAATTCAGAGTCATGCCATTCGGACTCACCAACGCCCCAACTACCTTTCAAGCTCTTATGAACGATCTCTTCAGACAGCATCTGCGCAAATTTGTCCTCGTCTTTTTGATGATATCCTCATCTACAACAGCTCTACTCAAGAACACTCCAAACACTTGACAGTGGTACTCCAACTTCTCCTAGATAACCAGTTGTTTGTTAACTTAAAGAAATGCAGTTTTGGCACTGAGACAGTGGAGTATCTCGGACATGTCATTTCTGCGGCGGGTGTAGCAGCTGATCCTGAAAAGATTAAGGCGATGGTCCACTGGCCAGAGCCAAGAAACATCAGGGCGCTCCGAGGATTTCTGGGTTTAACGGGTTACTACCGTAAATTTGTGAGGGGTTATGGAGCTTTGGCTAGACCTCTGACGACATTACTCAAGAAGGATCAATTTTTGTGGAGTTCTGAAGCCAGTGTCTCATTCAAGGAGCTTAAGCAGGCAATGGTCATTGTTCCTGTTCTGGCTCTCGCTGATTTCACCAAGTTATTTGTGGTGGAATCCGACGCTTCGGGAGTCGGATTAGGAGCAGTCTTGATGCAAGAGGACAAGCCCTTGGCTTACTTCAGCAGAGCTCTTACGGACAGAGAAAGGCTGAAATCGGTGTATGAGAGAGAACTCATGGCGATAGTATTTGCAATCCAGAAGTGGCGTCACTATCTCCTAGGTCGCAAGTTTTTGGTTCGTACTGATCAACGCAGCCTCAAGTTTCTCCTGGAGCAGCGGGAAATCAATATGGAATATCAGAAATGGCTCACCAAGCTGTTGGGGTTTGATTTTGACATTCAGTACAAGCCTGGCTTGGAAAACAAGGCGGTTGACGCTCTCTCACGACAGGAAGGTACCCTTCAACTCTTCTCCTTGTCAGTTCCTGTCTCCATTCAGTTGGAGGATATATGTGCTGCAGTTGACAAAGATCCTGAGCTCCTCAAGCTGAAAGAAGAACTGCAACAAGATGCTGCGGCCCATCCCGATTACTTTGTGGTACAGGGTAGACTCTTATGCCAAGGGAAACTGGTCGTGTCATCCACTTCTCCTCTGATACCTCTGATCTTACAGGAGGTTTATGATGGCAAGCTAGGAGGGCATGGAGGTGTTTTAAAGACTCAAAAGAGAATTGCGGATGTGTTTTTTTGGAAGGGTATGCTTCAAGAAATTCATAAATATGTGGCTTCATGTCTGATCTGTCAACGCCACAAGTATTCAACATTGGCTCCGGCGGGTCTCCTTCAACCTCTACCAGTTCCATCACAGATTTGGGAAGACCTTTCTATGGATTTCATCACTGGTCTTCCCAAGTCCTCTGGCTCTGAAGTAATCATGGTGGTCATTGATAGACTCTCCAAGTATGCTCACTTCACTTGCCTTTGCCATCCCTTTGATGCGACCATAGTAGCGGCTGTCTTCATTCAGGAAGTGGTTAGACTCCATGGGTTTCCCAAGTCGCTGGTTTCGGACAGAGACACCTTATTCACCAGGAAGTTCTGGCAGGAACTCTTCCGACTTGCGGGTACCAAACTTTGCTTCAGCACTGCGTATCACCCGCAATCCGATAAACAAACCGAGGTCACTAATAGAGGATTGGAAACTTATCTGCGCTGCTTTACCAGTGAGAAGCCTCACACTTGGGCACAGTTTCTTCCTTGGGCTGAGCTGTGCTATAACACTTCTCATCATTCAGCCATCAACACCACTCCCTTCATGGCAGTTTATGGCCGTCCTCCACCAACACTACTACGTTTTGAGAATGGCTCAACCTCAAATGCCGATTTGGAATCCAGACTTAAGGAAAGGGATGCAGTGCTTCAGCTCCTTCAACAACACATGCTCCGGGCTCAGCAACTTATGAAGAAGTATGCTGATGGACATCGCCGTGATGTGCACTTCTTGGTGGGTGATAAGGTCTTCCTTAAGCTCAGACCTTACAAACAAAAATCTTTGGCTCGGAGGGCCAACGAGAAGCTCTCAACCCGGTTCTATGGACCCTATGAAGTGCTGGAACGAGTGGGTGCGGTGGCTTATAAGCTTCTCCTTCCTCCAGAGGCAAAAATTCACCCCACCTTCCATGTTTCCCAACTGAAACCAGCTGTGGGCACCTCCTTGACACCGAGTGCCTTACCCCCGCAACTCACCACATATGGATTCTTGATTGCGGAACCTGAGTTTTGTGTTGCGGAGCGAATCAACCAGCTCGCGGGCCAAGACAAAGTGTTGATCAAATGGCAAGGCTTACCTGAACATGATAGTACGTGGGAATGGAGAGGTATCATTCACGAACAGTTTCCTAACTTCAACCTTGAGGACAAGGTTGCTCTGCAAGGGGGGGGGGGGGGGGGGGGGGGGGTATTGTTAGGGAGTATCCTCCTTTGCTACACCAATACAAGAGGAAGAGAATGAGGAAACTTGCTGATCAAGGTAAGCCTGAGGAAACGGTAATATTGGCAAGGACAAAGGACACGTCAGAGGACTGATCCAACTGGGGATGGGAATTGGTTATAAATGTTTTGGCTGTTAGCCTCTTGGATCTTATCTTGTAATTTCATACTTTTGGTGAGAGAGAGAGAAGGAGAGAAGGGCTCCTAAACATCCCTATTGTCTTTACGTTTGGTGTGTGTTTTTTGGAGTTTTGTGTAAGAACAAGTTCCTTTTATTCAAAGCAGAGAGTTTTATTGAAAGTTACATCTTTTACCCTAACAGAGTGTCAATGTCACGAATCGATTTTGGATTCCTGATGATGACTCTGTTATCTCCTCTCTACTGTGTTTGGCTTTCCTGCTATTGTTTCCACTGTTTGGTTCTGTGGAAACAAGCTCTTTTTCACTAGCTTTTGAACAATACTCTCCCATGTCTTCCTGATCATCATCATCACCAGCTTCTTCTGTTCTTGAGTGTTGATGCTTCTGCGTCGAAATGTAACATGCGTTCAACATGTTCGGTTCTACGGGAAGAGGCTCTTTCTTGATAGCTTTTGAACAGTACTCTCCTTGTTGCTTTCTACTACGTGTGGAGTATGTATTGGACAAACTGAGCATAGGAGTTCCATTTTCCCAGATTGATTCCAACCTGAATGATTCACCTGTCTTTAAGCCATTTGCTACCACAAAATTTCTCCAGCCCTTTCCCAAAGACATTTGTTTTGTGCGTTCCTATCGAAGATTTGCCAGCCACTTTGTACCATCTTTTCCCAACAGAGTTATAATCCCCGGTTTGTCCATGCCATTTTCTCTCATGAATGACAATGGAAGATACTGGAAAATATTTGAACATAGAATTACAAAAGCCACTTTCATTTTGCAACAAAACCAACACAAGTTTTTGTTCAATGAACTCATTTGTCTACCTTATCTAAGACCGTCATCAGAGCTGTGCCTATAGGCTTAGGAAAAAGGCATTCGCCTAGGGCCCCCAAATAATTTAGAAATTTTAGGGCCCCGATTTTTGAAATATTAGTCATAGTGTAGTGGTTATACAAAATTTGATTAGTCTACCATAATATTTCCACCTGAGTTAGAAACTCCAAATTTGTCCTATAAAATTTTCTTTTACTGTTTTTATTTTTATTTTTTCCAGTATTACTGTTTAATTTTTAAAAACCCTAAAATCTATATTCTTCTTTTATGTGTTAGTTGTTTTTCTTCTAATTCTTTTTGTATTTGGGCATTTTGTTTATGATCAATTTAATAAAAGAGCTCATAGAAAAAGATCCTTTTTGGTCATATATATATATATTTTTTTTTTTGGTTTTAAATTTTTTTATAATTGTTTTCAATTAATTAATTTTATTGTTTAGAATTACCGTTAAAATATTATTGAAGAGGTCCAATTTTTTAATTCGCTTCGGGCCTCTACAAGTCTTGGCACGACACTGGCCGTCATGCGTAAGTGTTAATGTCACAAATCGGTTTTGGCATGGTGGAGTCGAATCTCCACATCTCAAGTTATTCTTCTTTATCCCTTTTTTCCTTATCTTTTTTCCGTTGCTAGGTTGTATGGGAAGAGACTCTTTCTCGCTAGCTTTTTCTCCTCTACTCTCTGTAGGACAGAAACTGAGCAGAGGCATTTCTCCTTTTCCAACTAGTTTGAACACAAAGAGGCCTCCAGCTTCTTTACGGTTTTCATCACAAAAGCTTCTCCAACCTCGGCTTATGTAAAATGTATCAGATGATTTGTTGAACCTCAAATCCAAAGCCCATGCTCTTTCCCCTCCATCTGTTAAAACAATCTTGCGGCATTCTCTTTGAAGACCATTTGCGCTACTGAAATCTTTTGGAAGATACTGCAGAAAAAGGATTTAGACATTTTCAACATTTCTGCATGACAGCAAGCTGTAGTGTAGTGTCATGACTAACCAAAAAAGATTCAATATGCACAGAATAGGAAAATATGCAAAATAGACCATTCCAAATGAAATCAAACAAGACCAAACAGTTGTAATAATTTGAGAATATACCTACAGTTACCTAAGATGTCTTATCAAATCCAACTGAACCATTTTATCTCAAATTTTCTCCCAAACTGAACCACAAGAGGATCTAAACTAAAACTTAAGGTACCAACTTTATAAAACAACAGTATGCAAGAAAAAATAGAGTATAATCACCAGAGCATCTTCGTGTAGATTTGAAGCAGTGACAAGGGCCACAAAACAATCAGCTTCTGTTTCCGAATTGTTCTTCTTTCTCGAAAGTTCTGTATCAGTAACAAACTAAAAACCTTGGATACATTATATTTTAAACTGAACCAACTAATCTTGAGCACTGAAACAAGATATAACAAAACTGAAATTACCCATGTCTTGCTCATCATCATCACCACCATATGCTTCTGTTCTTGAGTGCAGTCGCTTCTTCATCAAAATGCAACCTGCGTAAAACATGTAGAGAACTAAGAGAGGTATTTCTATAAAATGCACACAAGACTAGTTTAAGGCAATTTACATATTTTGGAGGACCACAAAAAAAAAAATCTTTCTTCAACGGCTCGTTGAATGTCCTAATTTCCCAAAAAAGGTTTGTTATCATCACAAATCAATCCTTTAAATTGCTTTGTAATCGCAGTTTCTCCAACGGCTTGTTGGAATTCCCTAATTTCCAAAAACCTGAATCACAAATTGCTTTGTAATTGCAGTTTCCTCTCACATAATAGAATTCATTTCGCACTTCTCCGTCACGGTACCGTTTGTTCTCCATTCCAAACGCAGATTTAGGTCGTAGAAGAGAAACAGAACCAAACTTACCGGTCGTACCCTGATCATTGTTGCTGCTCTGAGCTGGTAAATCTCGAATCGCACAGTAACTCGGAAAATTGTAGCACCATCTCTGAAGCCGTTACTTTCCACAGTGCGTCCGATTGAAGCGCCGCCTTCTACTCACGCTTCTTTCTTCTGGAAGCTTCCAGAAAAATATCTACAGAAATCGGCAATGTGTCGACTCCGATTTTAGATTTTATTTGGGTTAGCTTATGGCGTTATGGGTTTTGAGCTTCTAGTTTCAGTCACAGAAAAAGATCGCGGTTTTTAATGCAACAAAATGGTTTACATATGGAAATGAACGAAGAAAAATATAAATTAATATTTTTTGCTAAACAGTAATATAAAATAAATTATGAAGATAATTTTGATAATATACAGTAGAACCTCCATAAATTAATACTTTATAAATTAATAATCATTATAAATTAATAAATTTTCTCGGTCCCGAGTCGGGTCAATGTAATTAAAAATTAGCAAAATTCGATAAAATGATAAGATAATATTTTTTTTTTAAACTCTTATGTAAAATATGGTCCCAATAATAGTATAAATTAATAATTATAAATTTTATATGCATATATATAGATATATAAGATAATTTAGTAAAGTATGACTATATTGTTATATATATATTTTTTTAAGTTGAAATCTTGTTGGAACTAATCTCTAACTTTTTTTTATTGCATCTAAATGTATGGTATTGTAAACTTAATCTTCATCAAGTTGAAAAATTTTATACGTGATAATAATTTTCTTATAATTAAATACTTCTAAAACTATGATCGTTTTCAACATCATCGTGAATAACAAAGTAGCAACAATTTTGTTCTTGCTTATAAATAGTCAAATAGATTATTAACTTTCATCTTATAATGATGGTGCATATTAGTAACATGATATATATAGAGTAAGATGAATATGTAAAAAATATATAAACAATTAAATAACCTTAATAAAAGAATTTATATGAATTTTTACGTAAAGTTTTTATTTTAAATATAAAAAAAATATCAAAAAATCATGGATTAGAAAAATCTCTCTTTAAATTAATAATTATTAATTTACTGATAAATTAATAATTCTCTAAATTAATAAATTTTCATAGTACCAACATTATTAATTTATAGAGGTTTTACTGTTGTAGACAACAATGAATGCTAAACAATGAGAAGTACTAAGAGCGTGCACAATGGTGATACTCAAATGGTATCATTAACAATATTTTAGTGTTAATTTTTATATTTTTTTATTGTTTGAGACTCATTATAAAACTGTTAATAAATCTGTCTCCAATGGTGAGACCGGTGTCGGTCTCATAAAAAAAAAATGTTTGCAAAATAGATAATAATCAAAGTAATGTATATATATACATAAACATAAGATTAAAAAAAAAAATTCCCTAGGATGCCACCAAACAAAATTTTTGTTCCTTAGATATCATTAATTTTTAAAAGTTTCTTAAATACCACTTTTTTCAAAAAAAATTCAAAAGGTTTTAGGGGGTAGGGTGTAGGTTCTAGGTTTAGGGTTTAGTTTTGACCATTAAAAACTAATTTTAATTTTGTAGTATTTTGAAATATTTGAAAAAAGTGGTATCTAGGAAACTTTTAAAAATTGGTGGTAAGATTGGAAAAAAAACTTCAAAAAGTGGTATTTATGAGAATTGCCCTTAAAAAAAGTAATATTATATTCCTTAAAAACGTAAAAAAAAAACAGTTTCTAATCGTAAAAAAAAAAAAACGCATCGAATCCCAGATTGCCACGTGTCCCGTGATACATATCAAGCAGAAAACTGATAAGAAAATTATTTTTTAATTTTATTTGGGCTTTTGATACTCTAAAAAAATCACCTGTGCAAATGCTCTTAATTCAAGAGGGGGAGATTCAAACCTATATAATGAGAATTTTTATGTTGTGGACTATGAAGATGCTTTCGTCTTGATTTATAATTAAGATAACTTGATTTTTTTTTTGTGTAGATTTTGAATTCTTTTTTTCTTTGGCCAATGCTTGGTTACTTAGGTGTTCATGTCCGTAAAAGGATTTGGATTACATAAAGCAGACTTCAGTAAAGAGTCAGCTGCGACGTTCAAGGTACGAGATACATGTGCAATCTCAATTTGGTCTGCCCCTTTGATAAGGGTGGAGATAAAAAAATTCACAGTCCGTATAAACTTAAAGGTTTAGTGTTTCAGCTAAAACCGCCTTCCTGAGTGCTAGTCATAATGATAACGCCTTTGCTTCAAGAGCCGAAGGGATAAAGTTCATACTCTCTGATCCTTGAAGAAGAGTTCTTCCCTCTATGTCTTGGAGAAGCCATCTCAAACCTCTTTGTCGAGTTTGAGGGTTCAAAGCTCCATTGATATAGCATGAGCTATGATATGACCTTTGACTTGAGGACCTTGGTTGGATATTCTGCTTTCACTACAAGAAAACGGGCATATTTTTGACGGAAATTTTTTCCCCTCGGAAATCCGTCGGATAGTTCCGACGGTATTCCAACGGAATGCTGACACAGAGGGTTTCCGTCGAAATTCCGTCACATTTTCAGACGGTATACCGACGGAAATCCACTCTCTCAGCTTTCCGTTGGAATACCGTCGGTAATAACCGACGGAAGACAGACGGATACGAGATGTCGTTACATTCCAACGGTATATCGATGGAATTCGGACTTTCCGATGTCGGCAAAGTTTGATTGGTCAGCGTGTACGGGAGGACGGATTTCTGACGGCATTCCGACGGTTTCCAATGTCGGCAAAGTTTGAGTGGTTCCCATATCGTCTACGGTGGATGATAGGATTGGTGGGGTGTTATGTCGAAGATATTGACGGAATTCCGACGGATTTTTGACGGAAATCCGTTCTACATAAGTTTGCAGAATTTGTCATTCCATCATAACAAAATTTCGAGTACCAAACAAAATTATAAAGATGAGTTCATATTTTCGGTCATGGATGGACGAGCCAATGATGGAAGAGGGGTCGAACTTATTAACGACCGAATACGCTCAAGGTATTTGTGAGTTCATGCAGTTACCTAGAAATCAAGAGGCGGCCAACAAAGGTCAGAATATCAAATGTCCTTGTTCTAATTGCTGTAATAGAATTAGTGTTGCGGTTCCGACTGTTTAGAACCACATATATAGATATGGATTTAGGGCGGGATATAAGGTTTGGTATTTACATGGAGAAAGGAATTATGAATATGGTAGTACCAGTAGCAATGAACTTTATTTTCCGTCTAGCGTAGGAGAACCGACAGCGGAAGTAGATGTTGGGGTAAGTACAGTTGCGATGGTTAACGATGCGTTTAGAGAGAATTTACAGTCGGGTGGGTATCATGAAGGTGATAGGGTTGAAGAACCTAATTTAGAATCTCGAAGGTTTTTCGATATGTTAGACGCATCAAAGCAACCACTATACAGCGGTTGTAGGGATGGTCATTCACCGCTATCTTCTGCTAGTAGGATGATGAACCTGAAGACTGATTATAATTTGTCTGAAGAATGTGTTGATGCATTCGCCGAGTTCGTGAAAGATGTTTTGCCAGAAGATAATCTGGCCCCAGGATCATACTACGAGATCCAAAAACTTGTCGCCGGTCTTGGTTTGCCCTACCAGGTTATAGACGTGTGCATCGACAACTGTATGATATACTGGAGAGAAGACGAGAACCGAAACAAATGTAAATTTTGCCAGAAACCCCGGTTCCAGGACACAAGGGGCAGGGTGAAGATTCTATTCAAACGGATGTGGTATTTACCCTTAACGTGGAGGTTGAAGAGGCTGTACGAATCAAACCGAACAGTTAAGGCTATGAGATGGCATGCAGAGCATAGTCAAGATGAAGATATCACGCATCCTTCTGACGCGGAAGCGTGGAAACACTTCCAATCCGTATATCCAGATTTTGCATATGAACGACGGAATGTATACATAGGCTTATCCACTGATGGTTTCAACCCGTTTGGCAAGCATGGAAGAAAATATTCATTGTGGCCGGTCATCGTAACACCTTACAATTTGCCTCCATCTATGTGCATGCGGCGAGAGTTCCTGTTTCTCTCAATTCTAGTTCCCGGGCCAGATCATCCAAGACGGTCGCTCGATATATTCCTCCAACCGTTGATCTGTAAGTTGCAGATGTTGTGGAAGCATGGTGTTGAGGCTTATGATGTTTCAGTCTAGCAGAATTTCAACATGCGTGCGGTTCTTATGTGGACCATAAGCGATTTTCTAGCGTACGGTATGTTATATGGATGGACAACGCATGGAAGATTGACTTGTCCTTATTGCCAAGACAATAATACAGCATTCCAACTGGAGCACGGAAGGAAGACTTCATGGTTTGATTGTCACAGGTGTTTTTTACCGGCAGATCATTCATATCGTCGGTCTAAAAGACATTTCAGGAAGAATCTAAAAGTGTTATATGGTCCACCTCCGGAGATAGATGGTCGCAGCATATTGGAACAATTACGTGATTTTGGTGCCGAGCAAACTCCTGAATGTGGGGGTAATGGCCATCACCGCGTAGACGGTTGTGGGGAATATCACAATTGGCACAAGAAAAGTATTTTCTGAGATTTGCCTTACTGGAAAGACCATCTATTGCGGCATAATTTAGATGTCATGCATGTTGAAATGAATTTCTTTGACAACATCATGAACATCATATTAAACGTCCCAGGAAAAACCAAAGACAACTGGAAGTCTAGATTCGACTTGCCATTGATTTGTTCGAGGCCATCTCTTCATGTTTCAAACGGTAGATTGCCGATGCCTGCTTACCGGTTAGACGCTGGGCAGAAAGAATTTTTTTCTGAATGGTTCAAAAAATTTGTCAAATTTCCAGACGGCTACGCATCTAATTTACGTAATTGCGTGGATTCGACAGAAGGCAAGTTTATAGGAATGAAGAGTCATGATTGTCATGTCGTGATGCAGCGTCTTCTTCCATTTGTATTTGCATATCTTCTTCCAGAACCTATCCACCAAGCAATTGGAGGTATATTTCTTACTCCTATTAGTTTCTTACTACCATAATATTAATATATATATATATATATATATATGTACTAACTTGTTTAATTTTTGTTTATAGGAGTTGGTGCATTCTTCCGAGATTTATGTTCAAGAACGCTTACTGTCCACGGGATACATAACTTGGAGGCCAATATCTCGGTTCTCCTTTGGAGTACGAAAGGTATATCAGTTATTATAATAAATTTATGGAATTATTTGCCTTTATCTACTAACGATTGTTATGTTATAGGATCTACATGTCTTTCGCACGTGATTACCATTATGATAAGACAGATGCCGAACTTGCTGTCTTAAAAGATGAAGAATTTGAGGGGTGGTTGAAATGTTATGTAAGTGTAATATAATTAATTACTCATACTTTTCCAGGTTTTCACATTCATATGTTACTTATTTCTTACTTCTATCATTTTTAGGTTTCCGATAGTATAGCAAGTGGTCAATCACTCCTAACATGGTTAGTGGAGTTTGTTCATGGTTTACGCAGCACCGCGACTTTATATCCCAAGTTTTGCACTAGGGGATATGCGTTCAGGATCCGTGAGGAAGGACGTCAACGGTCAACTTCGGACTATGGTATTTCAGCGCAATCAGGTGAAACCATGTACTATGGGATTTTAAAAGAAATCTTGGAAATCCACTATCCAGGAATGTTGGACTTGATGTGCATTGTGTTTATGTGCAATTGGTATGACTTAACCGATGGTCGAGGGGTTCGAGTTGACCCTCATGGTGTTATTTCGATAAATTCAAGCCAGAAACTACAGTATTACGATCCATTTATCCTTGCATCTCAAGCAGACCAGGTATGAATACAATAATATGTTTACCTACGTACTCATACTTAAGGTTTGTTGTTCATGTATATTAACAATATCCACTCTTTATTAATAGGTTTGCTACATTCCATATCCTCGAGTTGCCTATTGTACAGATCCTTGGATCACAGTAACTCCAATTAACCCGAGAGGAAAAATATATGGAGTTCCAGAACAAGATGCTCTACAACCATCGAGAAGTATACCAATGTCACCTGTTGAGGAGATGGATAACATTGACCTTGTCATTGATGTCACACATATCGGGGATGATCTAGTGCATTCGGATGAAGAGGAAACACGTGACGAATTTGACGACGATTCAGACTCCATCCCTAGTGAAAGTGGACCAGAAGATTCAGATTAATAATTTATGAATAAATGTGTGCTTATGAATGTTGTGTGATTCAGACTTCATCCCTAGTGAATGTAGATCAGAAGATTCAAGAGAATCAGACTTCATCCCTTGTATATCATATTATTTAATAGTATATATATAATCATGTTCGATGACTAATTGACGATAAATATTGGTATTGCAACTCCAATAAAACATAACATTTAATGAAACATAAAATTTAAAACACATTCTTAAACAGGTACATTAGAGACTTGCAAATATTTAACACACAACGGTTATGGTACAAGTACATAATAAACTCCTCATTTTACAATCATCTGTCGGTTTCCACTCCGAACTTACCATTTGTTAGAACCATTTACTGATGTTCTTTTCCTTTTTTTTCTTTTGTGGAGAATCTACAAATCCGTCGCACAATTCACTTTTGATTGCATCAACATCTAGATTTATGTTTGGCTTGGTTGGGCTTTGGGCGAATTCGAAATCATAGTAATGCTCCTTTGGTAGAGAATCTATAAATCCGTCGCACAATTCACTTTGATTGCATCAAATCTAAATTTAACTTTGGCTTTTCTGGGCTTTGGGCGAATTCATAACCATAGTACTGATCCTTACATACGTTTGAAGTACTTCCACCGTCAGTATCTGACTTTTCCATCCATTAACATGGTTGTTTGGCTTCGATAACCCGCTTATGATCAGGACATTGTGGTTGTCTATCGTAAATGTGGTGGATGTTTGGCGAGCAATGGCTGTCAGACACTATTGTTGATGTGGAATCTTCTTTATGGATTGGTGAGCACGTATCAAATTCCCACGAGTAAGTGGGAATCTCTTCAGTGAATTCGTCGCAATGACCAGGGGTTTCCCACGAGTATTTTGGAATATAAAAAAAATTACCCTCAAATGTTGTTTTTGCGTCGTCATTAGGAGAGTTAGAAGACATTTTTTTGTGTTATAGAGAGGTGTAGAAGATATACACTCCATCAGGTGTATTTATAGTAGAAGTTATATGTATAAACCGTTGGTATTTCGTCTGTAATCCGTCCGTATTACCCACGGAATTCAGACTATACGATGTCGGAAAGTTTGATTGGTCAGCTGTACTGACGGATTTCTGACGGAGCTATGTCCTTGGAATTATGTAACGGATGTCCGACGGAATTCCGACGGTTTAGATGTCGGCAAAGTTTGTGTGGTTAATAAATCGTCTGCAGTGGCCGAAGGGATAGGTGGGGTGTTATGTCGGAGTGTTTTGACGGTTTTCCGACGGATATCCGTTGTACATATATGTTTGCACATTTTCTCATTCCTTCAAAACAAAATTTGAACACAAAATCATAACACAAAAATATTCAATTGCGTAATGGCTAACAAAGATCTATGGAATTACTATAAGCAAAACCGAGCCCCTGGTCTAAACACTCCAAACACAACTCTTCTGCCTTCAAACCCTCCTTACGATAACTTAAATGTCATAGATTCTCAACCAACAATTTCACTTCCCCCAACGCAACGATCCCTGAACCAAACGCCCGAAATACCGGGACCTGGCCAAGTCGTAAGGCGAGGAATTTTTCGTAAGAGGGCTCATGATGCAAGGGTGGCGCGAGATGAAAGTTCTCAAACTCGCCCAACACAAGATTTTATTTATGAGGTCATTAACGAGGCATCACAAGCCGACCAGGATTTTAGTAGCCCTGGGTGGACTTCTACTATCGATTACATAATCCGTGAAGGTATATATATAATTACCGTTTTTACTTTTACAATATATTGTTATATAATGATTGTAGCTGACAAATACAAAATCTATCATTCATAAATGTAGGTTCTTATCACAATAGGACCACACCATTCTGGACCCAGGTTGCAGAAATTCAATTCCCGCGTTCACAATTTTTGAAAATAAAAAAGGTTTATGTTTCCGTCCAATTTTATTAACATTTTGAGAAACAATTTATTTGACAAGTATATTCTATTTAATTATCAGATTGTGGCTATGCTCTCTAGTTTGACCCCCAATGACCAGGGAGATCTGCTTGTAACCTTAAAAGATCCATCGGGAATAATCGAGGGAACCATGCACTATAACATCTTTAAGAATGACGAGTACAGACTCACGACTGCTGTAGGTGCGGTGGTCATCCTGAAGAATGTTACCGTTTGCCGTTTTGATAGGAACCCAAAGTACCTAAACTTCACAGAGCGGAATATTGTTAAGGTAGATACACCATACGTTTATAAATATTTTTGGGAATGGTTAACTAAATTCAGTTTTCAAACAGATAATCGGTGCTAATACGATGATTGCTGAATACCAGCCAACGGAAGTATGCACCATCGAGGAGGAAGATGAAGGAACTACTGGGTACGAATATGAAACAGTTTCAGACTCCGATGAAGAATAAATATCTAACTCGTCCATGATTAAGAATTATTTTATGGTTACGGCTTTATGTTGCTTTTATGTTAAATAATTTCCTACTATCTATTGTACGAGTTTATCCGCATAATGTTGGTACGTGTAATATTTACTATTTTGGTATTTAAATTTATATTGCAATATAAATTGTATGTGTAATGTAATATTTATGAAAACCAAGGCAACACAAATAGAACTTGTGGGATTCACGGGTTTGGCACTTCGATTGACAGAACGATTAAAGCCAAATTTGATATGACTCTAACTCGTTCACATTATCGACGGAATTTTATTTCACGTATTTGTAACCGCCGGAAATATTAAATATATGTAATAAAAATAAAAACCCGTCGGAAATTAAGACGGTGGTCCGACGGTAGTTGATTTTTATTACAAAATTTATTAAATAAACATAATAAAATTAAAAACCATCGGAATTCCGTCTTAATTTCAGACGGTGTTCCGACGGTAGTTTTATTTTATAACCAAATTTATTAAATATATGTAATATTGAACGTAATGGCGGATCTAGTAAATTCCTTTTCAAGGAACCAACATTGGTTCGTCATAATTCTATATTGCAATATAAATTGTATGTGTAATGTAATATTTATGAAAACCAAGGCAAAACAGATAGAACTTATGGGATTCACGGGTTTGGCACTTCGATTGGCAGAACGATTAAAGCCAATTTTGATATGGCTCTAACTCGTTCACATTGTCGACGGAATTTTATTTCACGTATTTGTAACCGCCGGAAATATTAAATATATGTAATAAACATAAAAACCCGTCGGAACACCATCGGAAGTTAAGACGGTGTTCCGGCGGTAGTTGATTTTTATTACAAAATTTATTAAATAAACATAATAAAATTAAAAACCGTCGGAATGCCGTCTTAATTTCAGACGGTGTTCCGACGGTAGTTTTATTTTATAACCAAATTTATTAAATATATGTAATATTAAACGTAATGGCGGATCTAGTAAATTCCTTTTCAAGGAACCAACATTGGTTCGTCATAATTCTATATTGCAATATAAATTGTATGTGTAATGTAATATTTATGAAAACCAAGGCAACACAGATAGAACTTGCGGGATTCACGGGAGTTAAGACGGTGTTCCGACGGTAGTTGATTTTTATTACAAAATTTATTAAATAAACAAAATAAAATTAAAAACCGTCGGAATGCCGTCTGAAATTCAGACGAGGTTCCGACGGTAGTTTTATTTTATAACCAAATTTATTAAATTTATGTAATATATGTAATATTGAACGTATTGGCGGATCTAGTAAATTCGTTTTCAAGGAATCAAATTTATTAAATAAAAAAGTTATTTAGGCGGAAATATGGTTTTATGTGGTTTAATATGGGATATGGGATTATTTTATTGGATTTCCCGTACCGTTCCCATCTCATCCCGTTTTATCCCGTTCCCTTCCAGAATTTGAAACGGGACATAAGTGGGACGAATTTTTCTAGTCCCATAAATCCCGTTCCCGTTAGATCCCGTCCCATATTCCCGTTAGATCCTACCCTTACGGAAATATACTAATGCGAAATTATTTAAAATAAATTATAATTTCCGTCGGAATTCCGTCTTAAGTTCCGACGGATTGCCGACGGAAACTCTAATTTCACTTGCCGCTAAACAACTCCGTGATCATCGTCAAAGCGGGAAAACCGTCGGAGTTTTAGTAGTCCGTCTGAATTCCGTCTGAATTCCGTCGGGTACCCTATTAAATCCACAGTCTTCGTCTTCCCCGAAGACAGATCTGAAAAAAACATTTTTCTCCAAAACTTCTCCTCCGTTTCTCTGCCGATTTACCGCCGATTTGCTGCCGTTTTACCGCCGATTTGACGCCGGAATCGCCTCCGAATCCTTGCCGTTCTCCTCCGTTTCTCCGCCAAAACCCAATGTAAGTTTTACATACTTTATTAGAGTTTTTGTGAAATTGTTCTTCAATTTCTAGGTTAGTAAATTGGGATTTGTTAAATGTGGAATTGCAAATATTGTTGAACATGTTTTAGTGTTCGATAAAGAGAATTTTACTAAATTAGGAATTAACAAATTTTGGAATTTAAGAAGTTAGGGTTCATGGGGATTTTAGAATTTAGGAATTGATTTTCATATGTTTTTGTGATTTTTAGGGATTTTTTATTATTTAATGTATGATTAATATGTAAAATTTTAAATTTCTAAATATCCTATATAGAATATTTTAAGATAATCATTTATAATTGTTAAAATTTAAAAATTTTATAACATTAATAAAACAATTTAAACCTTTAAAATTTTAAACCTATTTAAAAATAATAAAATTAAAAACTTTAAATCCTTTAAATCCTTTAAATTTAAAATTTAAAAAATTTATTACTTTAACAATTTAAACCTTTAAATCCTTCAAATTTATAAATTTTATAACATTAATAAAATAATTTAAACCTTTAAAATTTTAAACCTATTTAAAAATAATAAAATTTAAAACTTTAAATCCTTTAAATTTAAAATTTTAAAAATTTATTACTTTAACAATTTAAACCTTTAAATCCTTCAAATTCAAAAAAATTTTATAACATTTATAAAAAAATTTAAACCTTTAAAATTTTAAACCTATTTAAAAATAAGAAAATTTAAAACTTTAAATCCTTTAAATTTAAAAATTAAAAAATTTAAAAATTTATAACTTTAACAATTTTTACCTTTAAATCCTTCAAATTTCAAAATTTATTAACATTAATAAAATTTGTCAAATTATAAATGTCAATTTCCCAACAAAACCTAAATCCATGTACTTTGGTTTATGAATATACAATATACAAACAAGCCCTGATTACTTAAATTTCAAAATTCCAATTTCCCAAAATCACTAAGTCCATAAATCACAAAACCACAAAATCCCAAATTCAATAAATTCATTTATTTCAAAAATCTTAAATTCCCATCAATCCCTATGTCTCTAAATAACAAAATGTCAGAAAACTAAATTCCTTTAAGCTCTATATTGCAAAAAACCCTAATTCTGAATATACTTATATCCCTAAATCCGAAATTTCCAAATAACTAAATCGCAAAATCTCAAAATCTCAAATTCCTATAAATTCCATATTCCATATTCCATAAATCCCGAAATCTCAAACTCTTAGAATTTTGGAAATCGTAGGAACTATCCGCGATATCATCATTCTAGAGGAGGTGTGACTTCCAGTAGAGGAGGTCGGAGTGGGAGTGAGACGCATATCCCCGACAGTTCTCCCGACTTAGAGACCCCACACATGTCTCAGCCCCCGGCTACAGCCTTCTCAGCTCCCACATCCATGACCATCGAGCAGTTTGTGTCGCAACCCGGACGTGATAGGTTGACTCGTCTAGATCCAGACACGCCACCTAACACGACCAAGTAAGTCTTATTTAAATTTCTATTGGATAAAATTATTTTAGTAAAATATTTAACTAAACTAAATATTTTATTAGGTTCCAATACTCGGGAAACGGGATTACAGGTTCTATCAACGGAATGATGAATTTCTTGGTAACTAAACCGTATCCTACATACCACGATATGCCAGTGGAGGACCGGGACATTTGGTTCCGACAATTTGCGGTATGATTTTATTTTATAAGTTTAAACTATATTTCCTATATGACTCACATTTTAATTACTAATGTGAGAATGTGGTGTTTTTGCAGCAAGATTTTACGTGGGACCCACCGCTCACTTCGTTGGTCCGAAAGAGATTCGACGAAAAGGTTGCGAGGAAGTACTCGTTGAAGATGAACGAGTGGAAAGATGCGTGGTACAAAACCGGGAAGGTGCCTCGGGTTATGAAACATAAAGACGCATGTTGGGATGGACTAGTTGCACATTGGGAACAGGAGGCAACTCGGGCGACCTCAGAGAGAAACTAACCTAACCGCAATAGCGACCGGATGGGGAAGGGAAAAGCGACCCACAACCTCAGAGCAACGAGCAAGGCTTCACTTGCAGACAAAATGGTAAATATTTAAATAATTCATAATTTTTAAAAATTCGCTAACAAAATTTTATATGTTAACAGTTTCAGGAGACCGGTGTGTTTCCTTCGAATCTTGCTTTGCTCAAAGCTGCGCACACCAACAAGAAGACCGGTGAAATTCAAGATCTCATTGCTCGTGAAATCGTGGAGACCGTGGAGAGGCTCGGGGAGCAGTACCTCCAATCGCAACCGATCAAGGAAGGAACTCCGGCGCCCACCGAAGTTCCATACGAGAAGATCAACGAGTTCACCTACGAGGTTAGTAACCGTGTCACTTTTAAACAAATTTCAAAATAACTTTTAATACACCTAAGTTCTAAGATTTAATTTCTTTTTTTATCGTAGGCGACTCCCAAGACCAGAAGCCGTGTTTTCGGCCTCCATGAAGATAGTTGCTCGTCCGTTTTGTCGGTTCGTTATGGCGGTGGTAGCAGATTGGAGACAGAAAACCGAGAGCTGACCGAGCGGCTTAGGGCAGTGGAGCAAGCGAGAGAGGCAGATAAGAAGGAGGCCGAGGAAGCGAAAGAGAGAGATAAGGCGGAGGCGGAGGCACGATTTCGAGCTTTGGAACAGAAGATGAACGACTTCTTCAGTACCCGTAGGCCGGAATAGGCCTTTTGAAGTTTTAAAATTTAATGTAAAACTTTAAAATACTTTTAAAACAATTTTAATTTAATCAGTTTTTTTTTTTAATTTGTAATATATTTTTTAATGTTTTATTATAATTTATTTATTTTAAATTGTTTAATTATTTTTAATTTTTGGTAAAAAAGAACGAAAACCGTCGGAATTCCCTCGGTATTCTTGTACCGTCGGAACTCCGTCGGTAGTCGCCGGAAGTCCAACACCGTCGGAACTCTGTCGGTACTCGCCGGAAATCCGACACCGTCGGAACTCCGTCGGCACTCGCCGGAAGTCACACACCGTCGGAACTCCGTCGGTATTCGCCGGAAGTCGACGGAATCCGGCTATCCGTTTTCTGTCTGAGAGCCGTCGCAGGTGGGCGACGGACTGCCGACGGATTTTAATTTCCGACGTGATAGAACCGACGGACCAATCCCGTCGGACTACCGTCGGAAAAGGGCCAATTCCGACGGAAATGAGACGGCTTAGGCCGTCGGAATATCGCCTGTTTTCTTGTAGTGTTTTGTTGTACCGGTTTAGTGTTCGTTTCTTGCTATTCTTTGCTTCTTTGTTGTATTAGTAATGAGTTTAACTCACACCCAAAAGCTAGCTCAAGAGTTGAAGATTGTCACATACTTATATATTGATCTAGAAATCTCCCAAGTTTGGATGTGGGAAAAATCTAATATGTTGCGTTTGTCACTAAATCCCTTGCCGAGATGATCTTGTTTTCAAATAAATATAAGTTTTTTGTTGTCCAAAACTTCCATAGAATCCAAGGGAATAGGGGTACTGTCTGTAATCCGATGGGAGGCAAAGCTATCGTTTTCTGTAATGAATCGATAAACAAGTGCATCGTTAGCGGTATGAAACTCGGGTCTGGTCTATACGATATCGAGGTTTTTCCCAAACTTCCTTTGCGAATTTACAATTCAAAAGGATGTGTAAGGTTGTTTCAGTTTAACCACAAACTTTGCACTTAGGATCCGAGCTCAATCCTCTCTTCGTAAGGTTATCTCCCACCAATAACACTCCTCTAGTTGCTTTTTGTATGAAGTGTTTGACATTTGGAGAGGTATGTAAGTTCTATATGATGTTAAACCAAATGAATTTTAGCTCTTCCAAAGTACTCACTTTTAAAACAAAGTGATTTCACTTTGGAAGAGCTAGTACCCTGTTTTTGTTGAATATTCTCCCGATGAAACGAGTAACCACACCAATTTATCAGGAGGCTTGAGTAAACGTGGGTACATTTTGTTTATTGTGAGTTAAAACCCATTATTTTACATGTTTGTTTGTGTTAGTAATAATATCCACAACACTAGTTCTAATTTACTAAAATGGATGTGTAAATTGTTAGAAACTACTAGGTATAACCTTTGATGGAAACCCTAGTAGCGATGAAATTTGTTTCGCAAATAGTACTATTTTTCCATTACAAATTAATGGTTGTCTATTATTATTTGATTTCAGTGAATTAATTCAAATGAAACAATACATCAGTATTTCCGAAAAGTAACTTCACTCATATGTTTGTTGTTGCCGCATGATTTGTTTGTCTCAGCTCATAAATACGACCAACACGAACCGCCTAGAGAAATGTACAATGTGAAGAATGATAAATGGGAATTATACGTGTAAAAAGAATTGAATAATAGAGACGGCATTAAATTAGAAAGAAACAAGAGAAATTTGTCGGTGAGTGGTTGGGTGGATTGTTGTCAATTCTAGAGAAAATTCGTGTGTACATGCATTATACAACACTCAGACTCAGGTGTAGAAAGAAGAGCATCTTCCACGTTTTTGTATGTAGAAAATGACATTATATCTAACATCTTTACTTGACGACATCTTTGGATTCAAAAATTAATTATACATAGACCAAATTGAGTATTTGAGTATATATACTTCTATGAGACAATGATTCTCCCACCGTTCTTTGCCGTTGAATAAATGTATACAAATTGTTTAATATAATATAGTAGGTATTATTAAATTATACTATAGGGTTAGAGAGTGAAGAATAAGATACTTGTATTCTAGAGAGCATACATGTATGATGTGGTCGTGCAACCTTATGTCAGTCCGGTTGGTGGTGCCATGGTGCTTAATGCTCATATACACTTTTGGAAAGAACATGTGTTTCTTCTTTCTTTGACAATCATGAGAAAGATTTGCTTTAATCATGACTTTGGACTTGCAAGACAAATTTACGTATCTTGTAAAAAGAGAAAAAACAAAAAAAAGTTTATGTTGTGGGCGAATTAGTAATAACCGACAGATTGAAACACTCTTTAATCTGTGCTTAAAATCTATTACCAAATCATGGGTAACTTTACCGATTTTGTTGACCGGATTTTTGTCCTTAAATATAGCATTATGGTTATGAGATTTCTTGTTTGCTACTAGTATTTAAAATAATTTTGTTTCTGGTTGGAATTTGTCCCTTTTGACGCTTTACTTTATTCGTTGGTGAAAAACCTCGCTTGTTAAAGAATATCAAGAGAACATAAATTTTACTCCCTTACAATGAATGCATCATGCATGTATGTTTTTTTTTTTGTTTTTTTTTTGCTAAACGATGAATGCATTATGCTTGTATGTGATCTCCGACCAACTGTAAAATCATTAGGGACTTTGAGGTTTGAAACTAAATAAAAATTACTCCCTTACGAATGCATATATGTGCTCTGTTTTAATATACATAGAAATGGAATGAGGATAAATTGTACTTAGGAGAAGAGAGTTTGGTTTGTTACATGTAATCATAAGCTCTATAAATGACAAGTGATTTTATTAGATTTTAGAACAAAAAATACTGATGAAATTATGGTTTAGTTAGGAATCTGCTCAAACTTTATCAATGAATAAATTAGAATGCATGTTTTCTAATAATCTAGCTTTTTACAAAATTATGAAAATAAAAGAAAAATATAATATTGAAACTATCATTATTGATAATTAAAGATCATCGACAATGATAGCGTCCGCACCTTGGTTGTTGCTGTTTTCGGCCTATCGATAATGTTAAAAAATATGATCATCGACAGTCTTGCTCTTGTTGCTATTTCTGTTGTTGGTTTTTTTTGTTGCTGAAGTGTTGTTAGTTTGGATTCTTTCAATCAAACTCAGATGAAAAATCAATATCGTGATAAGTTCTATAAACTTTGAACTTTATACTAATTGATTCCAAGATTATATATACAGTACAACCTCTATACATTAATATTCTATAAACTAATAATCACTACAAATTAATAAATTCTTCCAGTCCCAAGGTGGGCCAGTGTAAATTTTGACGAAATTCGATAAAATGATAAGATAATAATTTTTTGAAATTTCTATATAAAACATATGATCCCAATAATAGTATAAATTAATAATTATAAATCTGATACGCATATATATAAATATATAAGATAGTTTAGTAAAGTACTGTATGACCGTAGTGTTATATATTTTCTTCTTAAAATTGAGATTTTGTTGGAACTAATCTCTAACTTTTCTGATTGCATCAACATGTTTTGTATTGTAAACTTAATCTTCATCAAGTTGAAGAATTTATACGTGATAATTACTTTTTTTATGATTAAATACTTCTAAAACTTTGATTATTTTGTTTTCAACTTAATTGCGAATAACAAAGTAGCAGCAATTTTGTTCTTGCTTATAAATAGTCAAATGAGTTATTAGCTTTCATCTTATAATGATAGTGGAGATTAATAACATGATATATATGGAGTAAGATGAATATGTAAAAAATATATAAAAAAATTAAATTACCCTAATAAAAGAATTTTCATGAACTTTTTACGTAAATTTTTTATTTAAAATATAAAAAAATTGTCAAGAAATCTTTGATTAGAAAGATCTTTTTAAATTAATAATTATTAATTTATTGATAAATTAATAACTTTCTAAATTAATAAATTTTCATAGTCCCAAATTATTAATTTATAAAGGTTTTACTGTATATTTACAGATAACAAACTAATTAACAAGTATAAAATTGTAACTTTTTTAAAAAACATTGGTCAATACAAATTTAAAAACAATTTCTGCACGTACCACGGATCCAAAACCTATTTCTCCAAAATTTTGAAACTGTAATTATTTTTTAATAGTCACTTTTTTCTTTTTAAATAGTCCTAGTGGTAGAAAAGTAAATATTCGTAGGAAATATTCCCATTAATTAATTAATGATTGATGATATAAAACGACAAATGAGTTTTTTAGTTTAGAAAAGGAAAAGAGTGAGTCGTAGTAGTTATAACGTCAGTTCAGCTTCAGAGGAAACCTTCGTCTTCTTCTTCATCATCATCTTTCACAAAATTGTCAAACCCTTCCTCTCTTCTTATTCCAAAAAACCCATTTTTACTCTCCTTCTCTAAATCACAATCCACCAAACACACAAATTTCACGTTTTTTTCCGAAATGTCTTGTTTTTTAACTTGTGTCCGCTTCGATGACTCAGCCACCACAACCACCGACAACAACAACAACAAACCCACGACGATTGCCGGATCTGTCTCCGTCTCCGGTGGTGTGACTTCTTACACATGGAACGATATTGAATCTCTCACTTCCAATTTCTCTACAATCATCGGTTCCGGTGGCTACAGTAGTATCTACTTAGCTCGTTTGTCTAGCTCTTACAAAGCAGCTCTCAAGGTTCATGTCGGAAGCCACCGTCTCTACAAGGTTTTTAAGTCCGAGCTTGAAATCTTGCTTCGTCTTCAACATCCTCACATTGTCAAACTTCTCGGTTTCTTCGACGATTCAGGTTTCCCCTCTTTCAAAATCAATTAGGTTTTGTTTCTGATAGATTTTTCAATTTGGGTTTGCTTATTTGCCTCTGTTTGTCTAATTTTGTTAGAATTGTTCACATTCAAAAATCAATACCCATGAAAAGTCAATTACTTTAAATGCAACTTGTTCTTATGATTCTTGTCTTGTTCTCATTAAGTTTCTTTATGTAATATTCTTTTCTTTATGCAATCAATTCTGTATTGTTTTTGTATAATTGTTCAATGTGAATTCTAATGTTTTTTTTTTTGGGTTACTATCTTTTGCAGAAGAAAATGGTGCACTTTTACTTGAATACCTTCCTCAAGGTAATCTCCAAGAAAAGCTAAACGGTAACAACAAGCTAGTGTTGCCGTGGAGAAACCGTATCGTCATTGCGTTTCAGGTTGCGCAAGCGATTGAGTACATTCATGATGAATGTTGTCCTCAGATTGTGCATGGTGATATCAAATCTTCCAATATCCTTCTTGACAAAGATTTTAACTGTAAGGTTTGCGATTTCGGATCAGCGAAAGTCGGGTTCTCATCGATGGTTCAGCCTTCGACGCCTCGATCAAGGCAAGTGAGGATGATTGGTTCTCCAGGGTATACGGATCCTCATTACTTGAGAACCGGAATTGCTTCGAAGAAAATGGACATGTATGGGTTTGGAGTGGTGGTTCTCGAGTTGGTTTCGGGGAAAGATGCGGTTAATGTTGAGACAGGTGAGATGTTGGTGCATAGAGCCGCTCCATTGATGCACGAGTTTCTTGATTCGAATTCCGATATTGGAGAAGAGAAAGTGAGACAGTTCTTGGATCCTAGATTTTCCATGGACAATAGTCTTGATTTAGAAGAGGTTAAGACAATGCTCGGTGTGGCGGCCTTTTGTCTTCGTAGCCCACCAACGTTGAGACCCTCGGCTTCTAAAGTTGTCAAAACGCTTGTCCAGAAGATCCCGTCTCTGTCTTTTCCCTCGGTTGTGCAAAAGAAGAGTGATATATAAACTAAATTCATCGGCACCGTCTCAGGATTCAAAATTCACGTAACTTATTAATTGAAAAACTCTTTAAGAAATTAATAATAAAAATAAATAATACATAAAAAAAAGAACTTTATTATCTAACTTCAGTCAAAACATATAACTTTTTTTGAATGAATATGTAAAAATTTGAAAATAAGTTATTTGATTCTTTTTTTTTTTAAGTGACCTTAGAACCTAGAATACGCCCCTTTCTACTTTATTAAATTTATTAAAATTGAATTTACTTAAATTTTAATTTGAACTCATTAGATAAGAGCAGTTTTCTTCATTTAATCTATCGACTGAGACCAAAGCAGGGTATCCTACACGGAGAACGAGAAAAGTCAAAAAACTATTTATTTATTTATTTTAACTAGATTTTAAAATTTGTAATTAGCAATTTATATTATAATTTCCTTTCTAGGTTGTAAGTTTTTTTCTTTCGGGATTATATAGAAAATAGAGTGAAAAACCCATCATCTTTGTAGTTAGTTAAAGAAAGAAAGAAAAAAAAAAATTTATCTAACATCTCAGTTCTATACTAATTCAAATTGCGTTGCTGTGTCAGAAGAAGGATGCTATGAGTGTGTTTTAGTCATAAGACGCAGAACGTCGCTGAGAAGATTCGTGTTTTCGTTGTACAGAAGATTCTGCAAAAATCATAAGAAAGAAGGAACATTGTAATCCTTCTTGCTTTGTGATGTGTATAGTAAACAAACAAACAAAATTGCATTTTGTAGTCATTACTGTGTGATGTATAATACAAATGATTGGAAATTTGTTGTCCTCAGTTGTTAAAGATTTCAACTTTATAAAAAAAAACGAACAAAGTGAGAATTTTTAGACTGAAGTTATCTTTGTAAGAACTGGATCAGGGCCTTGAAGAAGAGAACAACTAAAAAAGTTGAGCTTTTTAAGAACCCATTAAGAACCCAATTCTTTGTTTTGTTCATATTTGATCTCTTCTCTGAAACACATTAGGGGAAGCAATGTCGTGTCTTGCGCTAACGTTACCGATTACGTCGGTGGTGTCGGTGCGGAACACTAAACTCGGAAGTAGTTTCAGTAATGGCGGTCGGAATTGGTCGGGATTTACTAAGTTGTCGGAGAAATCGAAGATTCGACGAGGTTATGGTCTCATCTGCAAGGCGGAGCTATCTGAGCTAGCTCCAGCCGCTTCTGCTGCCTATGGTGTTCTTCTTCTAGGAGGTGGTCTCTTCGCCTGTAAGTTTACTAATCTCATGATATCACCTTCGGTTCGGTTTTTTTAAGATTCAGAAGTTGACTTCCACTAAATTTTGATTTTTTGGTCTATCGAAATTGAAGACAGCAAATCTGGAAGCAAAGGTTCTCTCTTTGGTGGTTTGACCGGTTCTGTTCTTATGGCATCTGTAATATCTTCCTTTCTCTTCTCATTAATAGTTTCTGCATAGACTGTTGAATCTGAATTTCTTCTTTTGAGAGGACTATTGAAGAACTTAGTTCACTGTTGAAGTAATTTTGCTTGAGGTTGTTCTTCTACAAGCTCATGTTTCGTTTCTTGAGTAAAATGGTGTTTTTGAATCTTTAGGGAGGCTTAAGAAACTCTCTGTAACAGTTGATGTGCTAGAAGAATCTTTTGCTATTGTAGCATCATAGCCTAATGCACTGTATTTTATTAACTGAGCATTCTGATGTTGTGTATATCTATATAGGCCTACTTCCTCACTAAATCACCAGAGACAAGAGTCCTTGGTGACACCATAGGACTCGGCTCTGCCTTCCTCTTCTCTTCCGTCTTTGGTAAGCTCCTCTTGAGAAGATGTGCTTTGTTTTTTTTTTACATATATGTCAAATGTGTGGTGAATCTCTTCTCATAGCGTGGGATATTCTGTTGTATCTACAACTTTCTTGCAGGATTTCGTTTGGCATCTACCCGTAAACCAGTTCCCGCAGGCCCGCTACTACTCCTTTCCGTCGGCATGTTAACCTTCTTTGTAATGGTGTATATGCACGACAGTTTACCTGCTATACCTGTACCGGATCCATTACCTCTACCTTAGTCTAGAGAATAACATGGACTTATAACCAGATATGAAAGCTCTCTAAAGTATTATGAATCAAGAAATTAGTTTTGCTTCTGCCCACACACCAATAAATTGCAAAGCTTTGTGAGGCTAATGTGGAGAGAATAATGTACGTTTTTTTTTCAGAAAAACACATGTATCTCATTTAAGAATGAAAGATGGTAGCTTTTTTGAGCTTGAATGATCTATTCTGAGTGAGAAGGGAAATAAGAGTTTGATATCTTGTGAACAACTCTATTGGAATTACATATATGTCTTTGATGTACCAATGGGTTTTTTTGAACTAAGTACTAATTTCAGCAACTAACTGAAAAACCTATAGAATCTATTATGGTGTAGTAGACACTCTAATTTTGGTTAAAAGTAATGAAGTATCGAGTTCTTATGGTTCTAATTCTAACTAGCTTGCAACTTTTGAGCTGAAGGAGTATCATCCTGGACCAGTTCCTCGACAGGGTTTAACTCGGCCCACGTGGCTGCATCTGCATAACCCAGCTCAAACAGCTTATCCAACACCTCGTCCGCTGCTGGCTCGAGTGCCCAATTCAATAGCTAAGTACCAGAAAAACAAAGATTAGCAAACTTCTCAAAATAGAAAGATCAAATTCAAAGAAACTCAGCACTTACTTGTCTGGATGTTGCCCGGTCTATAGGGTTGCAATCTGGGCTGATCTCAATACCCTTTAATTTGAAGTTACTTGCCGAAAAAGCACAAACTCGAACCTGTGATAAATTAATACAGAGAGTTCACTAAGCTCCATTGATCATATGAAAGGGCCTTTCCGAAAAAGGCCACACTCGTTATATACTATTTCTCGTTAGATTCAACATCTTCATTCATAATTCTATTCCTGTAAAACTAAAGATCAAGGGCTAGTTCTATTTCTCTTAACTATCAATCCAGTTAAGAAAGTTCTCAGAGTATAAACTAACCTTGCAGATTCTGAGAGTTCTCTTGAAGGTTATAGACAATATAGGGATAAGACGATGATGATGAACTGATGTGTACACCTAGTCCCTATCCCTATATTGTCTATAACCTTCAACAGAACTCTCAAGTGCAAGGTTAGTTTATACTCTGAGAACTTTCGTAACTGGATTGATAGTTTAGAGAAATAGAATTAGTCCTGGATCTTTAGTTTTACAGAAATTGAATTATGAATGAAGATGTTGAATATAATAGAATTATGAATTAGCTCAAATATATACAAAATGAACAAGAAACATATTTGAAGCACATACTGTTTTAGCAGCAGATGTTGGTGGCATAAACAATGTCAAGCCTCCATCAACACAAAGTCGATTACGGAACATAGTTGCAGGTCTTGGTGCAAGATATCTGCAATTGTTCTTAATTCTGTTTGTTAAAAGCTTTGTTTGCCATAGATAATGAAGATTTCAAAAGCAAGAGATTGATGTTTACCCCGGAATAAAAGAAGATGTAAAAATTGCATTTATTAGATCGCTTTTGGAGTCAAACTGATCCACCAGTAGGCCTCGAGGTCTCCATAAAACCTGTGTGACGGCAACTACAATACCGTAGAATGCTCAGAAAAGTCAGACCCAACGACAAGTCTGGTAATACCGGATTGACGATATAAGATGTTATTCTCACCGCGAATTCTACCACTGGACCTAATATGAATATCATCAGGCAGTAACTTCTCCATAGAGCCTTTAAGAACAGCCTGAGAAACCACATGGAATCAAATGAACAAGTTTAACACGCGACTTATAGCGAAAAATCATCACACCAACATTGGTTAGTCTTGTGATTCCCTCAGTAACCCTATCTTGCATACAATTAAAACAACAACAATGACATTCCCCGACTAAACCGTTTCCACATAGAACAATCTAAGCAAGCTAGAAGAGCAACACCTAGGAACTTACAACATATGAGAAATGGGTTGTACAAAAAGTCGATTACCCCAAGACGGAAAGCGGTGCCATTGCGACGACAATCATCAGCAAGAACCTTGGTAGATTCAAGGGCTTCTAGCATAGAGGCTCCTGAGGCAATCACAGCACAGATTATAGCACCAGCAGAAGCTCCTGCTAAAGGAGTAGTTTCCTGAATCAACACACACAAATCAAAATCACAATCTCTAACCATCACAAACACACCAAATCTTTCCTCATTCATAAAGATTTCTAACAATTCGCACCTTTATATAACCCTTTTGAATGAGTAATTGAGCAACACCAAGATGATAAGGAAACAAAAGACCAGCAGCAGAAAAACTAAAGCCAGGACTTGTAATCACTCTCCTCTCTTTCTCCGCCTCTACATCTTTAACCCTTTGTTCCCAAATCATCGATGGATCTACGTCATCTTCAATCACCGTCCCGATTCTCTCGCCGTCGTCGTCGTCAATCTTCCGCGATCGTTGATTGGTTCTCTTCAGAAGCCTCGCCGCAAGTCCGATGAAAATCTCACCGGTGGCTGCAGCGAACGATTTCTTCTCGGAATCGGAAGAAACCGGGTGGTTTCCAGAAGAAGAAGATGAAATTCTGGCGAGGGCGAGAACCCTAGAAGGAAGATTGAAGCTTTTACTTGTACGGAGCGAGAGGAAAGGAGTGGGAAGGAGAGAAGTCGCCATGGAAGAAGCACTCAGAATTATTTTGGGGTTTTTTCGCCGAATTACGAAAGTTTAGGGATTTGATTGATCACACGATCATTGCAGCCCACAAGGGGCTCATGAGGATGAGACGCTGGTTTCGTGGCGAATTTGTTTGGTAAGGTTGTCTTTGCCCCATTAAATCTTGTTATATTGTGCACCTAATACTCTGGTTATTCCTTTATGGAGCTTGTTTTGAGTAGGAGTTATTTGTTGAAGTTCTTACCCTTGATGCAAAAAAAAAAAAAATGAAATAAAATCAGAAATTGAGGCCTTAATGAGGTTGACTCTTATATTTCCATGTTGGATGGTTTATCGTCAATTCAATGTGTTGTTTCAGCCTTGGTCGTAGAAGCTTTTGCTTTCAAGATTGCTTTGGTCCTGCCTTTGGCTGCAATTGTCGCTTTCGAGATGTTCAATCTAATGTCTTCTCTGATTTTCAAATTTTGATTTCATTGATCAATGATGAAGGCTTTACACGATTTAAAAGGAGTTCTTCAAGATATTTGCTCTTTTAGGCATGAAGCCCATCAAATTATCTCCGAATCGCCATTTTGGCTATTACAAGTGCTCCTCAAGAACATGGGCTAATCCAAAAATTATTTTTCTATAAGGCACAATATATATAAGTATTTAATTAATTTAAATACATACTTTATAAAACAAATATTACATTAAATATAGAGTTTTCTGTTTTTTTTTTTTAAAATGGATCAAACTAAGTGATATATAAAAAATACATTAAAAATACGTTTGTAAATTTAATTAGTATATCCATGATATTAACATAAAATGTACGTAGCACATAATCTATTTAAAAAAGTGAAAATACCTTATATTAAAACAGAAGAAAAGAGAAAAAAGCAATTTAAAGAAATTGCAAAATGCAAAATTTTGGACATTTAACAGCAACAATAAATATGTATGGAAACATGAGGAAATAAACAAAATAAATTTTATTTAGAAATTTGAAAGAAAGACAAGGGTCGTAAAGGTTTTTGATTTTGAACTTGGGTGGACGTGCACATTAGAGTTAGCTCAAACCAAATGTGCTACATTCAACAATAACTATACATTGCAGAGATAATTTCTTTACTTAGTATAGGGCACGTGCCCAACTTTTTTGTACATGAGTCCGCCACTGCTGAAGAACCACCTCAAGTCCTCAACCATATAAAAACTGTTTTGTGGATGTGGCATGGTAAGAGGACATTCAATGTGTGGATTGTGATGGTGTTTAATTTCAAACAAGCAATTAGTCATCAAACACCAAATAAGCAATTAAAATTAGTAATTAGTCATGCCAGTTCTATTAATTGACTAACTACATTTGTGGATCCAAACAAGAAATCTTGGCTTTCACTAAGTTTCAAACTTTGCAATTATTTCTCTTGGAAACAAGAAAAATGGGAGGACATTTATATATTCTAGATCCATCTAGATTTGCTTGTGTAGTGTGCATCAAGTGCATATTAGCCTCTCCTCCTTCTTTGTAAAGCATATGATGTATATCTACTCTTATTATTTTCCTCATCTGTTGTAGCTCTTTGTGTCAAAAATCAAAGAAAGGCTCTATTATGATGATTGGGTTCGCCGGTCCGAGTGATGCTTTCAAAATAAGCTATTTTGTTTGCATTTATTTATTTTGGTATCATCATGGGTAAAAATTATAACTCTTTCGGTTCTTAATCATTTTAGTATCTCTTGTTCGCATATACTAGCGTGGTCATTAATTAATTTAAGAATCGATCTAAGTTACTGACTGCTATATATTTTCTAAGAAATTATACCGGATGGCTTAGGTATTTGTAACTTTAGTGTCATTGAGTTTTGGTTTTGAAAGTGTATGACTTCACTGCTTTCATAAGTCTTTTGCTCTTCACAACTTATGGAAAACTCAACCGCAAGTAAAATAATTGATTGGGACAGCTGATGAAGAATCAGTGTGCGTTTGTGTAAAAGTTTGATAAGCTATCTTATGAATTCTTGATATGTAGTTTGAGCAAGAAAATGTTCAGTCTCGAGTTTTTAACATTTGTTGTTTTAGTCGTTGTGGCTTATTCTACATCTTGGTGTGATCACTTCAGTTTAATACAACAAGGATCTCGACACCACCATGGGAATATCTACAACAAGGATATTGGGTTCTAAACTTCATTGTTCTACCATTGACAACTTAAACATCTATTTTTAATATTTTTTTTATACAGTGTCATTTCAATGGCTTCAGCGGAAACCTCCAATGGATACTATCGGCTTCGGTTTTAAAAATCTTTTTGTCTTTTCAATTTAGTTTTGGTTAGACAGTTACTTTTGAAGATTTTAAATCTATCTTTTTCTTTTTAGTTTTCTTATAAATTATTCATTCTTTTGGCTATATAAAGGTCATTGGTGTTGTTATTTAATCATTCAGTTTTGAGATTTATAAAACGAGAGATTCTCTTCGCCTTGACTCGCCTCTCTGCAAGAATGCCGTTTAACAAGCAGGCCACGACTAGTTCTTCGCGGAAGTCTCGTTTGAACTGAATTTAACGTTGAAGCAATTTCCTTAAAAATTGAAGTAGAGAAGTTATATTTGGAGATATTTCCTTTGTTTGTGCCAAGTATGCTTGTTCATAGAGGGCAAATTGTTGAGTTTGAGAAGATAAATTCAGATGATATTGGGAGCAATATTTTAACTAGGCTCAAATCTCAAAATTTTCTATACTCACTATAACGTCGTTGGTTGAAACAAAGAAGAACATTTAATGGAATGTCAACGTACATATACCATTGCCGCAAGTCTCCCACGTGCGATGCCATGCACGGGAATTACCTTCTCTTGTTATTATATCTCAAATGTCAAATCCTTTTTTCAGTGAGTTATATATATACATATATTGGTTGCTTGAGTCAATGAATCAAAGAATTAAACAAATAGAATGCTTAAAAGATAGATAACACAAATAAATCTTTATTATAAGGTCACATATATGTATATACAAATGGCCCATTCGCTGCATTTCATATTTCCTTGCATGGTTTAAGAAAAAAAATAAAGTATCAAATAATATTATAGTCATCTTAAATTCATATTTTTATTGTTATTACTACGGAATTAAGAACCTTTGTCTCATAATTAATTTCTTTTATACCCGGATCATCCTTTAGATATTTCGATTTAAAGAATAACTCTCCGTCCCAAATGGAGTTTAAACCAGAATCTAACTCCTTTGTGTTACCACTACGCCATCACATATTTGATTAGATTCATATTAATTGCTAACCAAATTTCTCATATGTACACAAATATGGACCGTATGATCAGAATTGGAGTTCCCCATATTGAAACTTTTTATTTTTCACAGCTGTTTTTTCTTTGTCAAAAACAATACCTTTACTTACGGAACAATCAAACTCAACACGGTATCATTATTCATAATATAATGATAATTATATTTCCAAATTTATCGGGATTGTTCGTTCATAAATGAATATACAACTAGTAATCAGAGTCAACATGCACGCAAGTCGTAGATACGGCTTTAAATGCTTTTGAACGGCGAGTCTTACTTTTCACGATAGCTTTATTTAGCTTCTCCGGCGGCGTTGTCACCGGCCGTCAACTTCATCATCTTCTTACTAATAACCATTAATTAACTAATTTCGATAATACAATTGACATTTACGTGTGTATAAATTGTAATCTCTCTCTCTCTCTAGCTAGCTAGTCTATATATATATATATATATATATATATATATATATATATTTATATATAATCCAAGAATAAGAAGAGTGCTTGAAGAAAAAGGCATATCATTGTAATTATTAAGAGCTAAGTGAAATAGCTTTGGACTCAAACAAACATTGATCATAATAACCGAAAAATCATGAGTTCATCGAATGGAGGTGTACCGCCTGGTTTCCGGTTTCACCCAACGGATGAAGAACTTCTTCATTACTACTTAAAGAAGAAGATTTCTTATGAAAAGTTCGAGATGGAAGTCATCAAGGAGGTTGATTTGAACAAGATTGAGCCGTGGGATTTGCAAGGTATAAATCTTCTTTGATTAATAAACATATACTATGTCAGAAAACCATCGTTCTCTTCTATTGATTACCCAATATCTAAACATGTTTATACAAAGTTTGAATTTGATTTACAAATTCTTTACCAATATAAAAATAAATATCTACCTATTTACCAACAAAAAATACACACAAATGTTAATTTTCCTAATAATAAAAATTATATTCAAATTAGTTCTCTAATTGTTACTATAAGGAATTGTTTGTTTTTGTTTTTGGTTTGCTAGATAGATGCAGAATAGGATCAACACCGCAAAATGAGTGGTATTTTTTCAGCCACAAAGATAGGAAATATCCAACAGGGTCAAGAACGAATCGTGCGACTACATCAGGGTTTTGGAAAGCAACGGGACGTGACAAGATCATAAGAAACTGTTACAAGAAGATAGGCATGAGGAAGACTCTTGTCTTCTACAAAGGAAGAGCTCCTCACGGCCAAAAGACAGATTGGATCATGCACGAATATCGTCTTGAAGACAATGACGATGATCCTAGTGTATGTTATCTCTTACTATTTTATTAGAAAGTAGTGAAAACTGGTCCATATTTTTTTACTGAGCCAATATATATATATATATGTAGGAAGATGGATGGGTTGTTTGTAGAGTGTTCAAGAAGAAAAATCTGTTCAGAGTAGAGAATGGTGTTGACTCAAACATCAACAATAATAGGCTTGAAGCTCGTAGTTTCAAAAGCCCTCATAACCATGGGATCACAACATTTGAGCTTAATAAGCCTCCAGAGATTGCTCTGAACCAATACCAACCACCAATGTTTCAGTCTCAAGCTATATTGAATTCTTCTCATCACAAGCCTCTTTCGATTGGCTATGACTACTCGTTGGCTCTTCTTCCAAGAGAAAGCGAGAGCGAGGGGATACAATATCAGCAAGCGTGCGAGCCATCAGGGGTTGAGGTTGGCAATTGCAAACCAGTAGGTGAATGGGGAATGGTGACTTGTCAGATGGGGAATCATGAGGATTCCTCTAGAGAGATGAGGTTTGAAGATAACAACAATTCGTCCACGGTCCAACCACCTTCGAATCTGCTTTCTTTGCGCGGTGAAAATGGATTTCTTGGGCTATTCTAAATAGATGCTTATGTTATATTGTTCATCTACATGTATGTTTGTCTTTTTTCTTTAATTACATGTATTATTCTCTGGTTGGAAGCAAATTGTTTCACTGGTGAAGTTAATAAAAGCGGGTTGAACTAATTGATGTTTTCTCCGTTATATCTAAGAATTAAAAGGATAATTCTTGGATGCTTTTTTTTTTAAATTTGAAAAGTCGAAAGCGTCATTTATATTACAAAAGGGAAATATTATTGATAGTACTTCCATTATACTTTTTGCTCTTGTTTATTCTGAATAGGAGGATTCGATGATGTTGATTCCAAAGGACATAAACCGAAAGCCCTATGTTGCAATTATGAAGATTAGAACTTACAAAGAATAAGAGGGGGAAAAAAAGAATAAGAGGAGAAACGTTATATTTTTCAATTTTCACCTTATCATAATCAAACTGTTTATTGGACATGATATTTAATATTTATAACCAAGGCAAGAAAGGATACGTGAAAATGGAAGTGCAATGGCTTTATCGTCCAGAAGTTGTCAAATAATTTTTTGTTAGAAACTGGAAATCCAAATGTTCAAGAAATTCCATTCCGATGAAGTTTTGCCAATTATTTCTTCATTTCCTTTCCTTTTTTACTTCATTTTCTTCATTTCATTAGTTTGACAATTATTTCTTCATTTCCTTTTTTACTTCATAATCTTGCTACTAAAGTGTCTATTCAAATGTGAAAATTAGAAAAACATTTATTATATAAACTTTCTTTATATTATCTTTGACTTAGTAATATTCATGCATTTGTAAATCCAAATAAAGTGTATTCAAATGTAAAAATTAGAAAAACATTTATCATATAAACTTTCTTCATATTATCTTTGACTTAGTAATGTTCATGCATTTGTAAATCCAAATAAAGTGTCCATTCAAATGTAAAAATTAGAAAAACATTTATCATATAAATTTTCTTTATATTATCTTTGACTTAGTAATATTCATGCATTTGTAAATCCAAATGTTCATGCATTTTTTCCACTATAAAGGTATGGTAGTGGTGAGGGAAAAAAAAACTGAAAAGAAAGAGTTTTAATTTAAACAACCTAATCAAAAAATATCCAAGCATTGGTCTGGTGGAACAAGGATCAGGTACGAATTGGTGTACAGTATGACTAATCTACGTACTTCTTATTACTTAGTATGAGTAGCTTCATGATAGTAAATTTTTGAGTTTTTTTGGTAATTCGAAGTTTTTTTTTTGTTTAGTATAATTGAATATTTATGTTGTTTTCGGGGTGATCCAAAGGGGATCTAAGAGATACATTACTCTTGCAATTTTGTGGAATCATATTGTTCAACTAGTATACTTGGGTAATTCTAGAGTTTCTTGAAAGATTTAGTTTTAGTTGTTAGGTTTTTTTTTGTTTTGAACATTTGTGTTTTAATAGCTTTGAAAGTTTCCATAGCATATGACAAATCCATTGAATACATTCTGACATGGAATTACAAATACAACAAGACAAAAATTGAGATTTAGTTTTAGTTGTTAGTTTACAAGACCTATTTTACTTAAGTTTTTATTCTTTAAGAAATAATTTATATATTAAAATGATGTTTTTTTCAATATTACGAAGATGAAATCATGCTGATTTTGTTCTTCGCAAAATAGTAGAATATTGAGAGACTAAAATTACTACTTTACAAATGTATACAAAATAGTACTAAATCATGAAGATAATTTATATTGTCGTGATTGAAGGTTTCAAAGTCAAGTACCAAAGAAATGAAGAAGAAGCAGAGAAACGAGAAGAATGATTATGAGAAAATGCAAGTGAACAAGAAAACAAAGTTAGAAGAGTACTGGAGTCCGTCTCAACGCGCGCATGCAAGTGGCATGTCGATCAAGTCTGTACTGGTGCTGAGGGGGAAAACAAAAGATACCATTACAAGACATTCGAGTTTCGTAGCACAGAATACGGACTGGTGAGTTTTGTATTTCTTAAGTTTAAGTTATTTAAAGGCTTTGAAAAACTAAACAAGTAAGACCTATGGAAAAGTTAAACAAATTTATGAATTAATAAAGAAACATTACTTTAAACAAAATTAGTGGTATATTAATAAAAACTACAAAAAAATCTTAACATGTTTAAAAAGTCGAAAAAGACATTTATATAATTAAAACGGAACATTATTGCAACTAACGTTATAATTTTTTCTTGTTTATTTTGAACAGGAGGATTCGGTGATGTTGAATCCTGAGGACATAAACGGAGAGCCCTATGTTGCAATCATAAAGGTTACAACCTACAAAAAATAAGAGGAAAATCGATACAATATTTCAACTTTTACCTAATCATAATCAAACTGTTTGTTGGGCAGGATATTTATGTTCAAGGTGAGGAGGAGGAAGAGGAGGAGTACGTGAAAATAGAAGTGCAGTGGTTTTATCGACCAAAGGATGTCGATAAAAGATATGTTAGAAACTGGAAATCCAAAGATTCAAGAGAAGTCTTCTACAGTTTCCATCGCGATGAAGTTGATGCTGAATCTGTGAAGGATAGTTGCATTGTGAATTTTGTGCCAACAAACAAGCAAATCCCAAACCGTATAGAGCATCCTGGCTTCATCGTGCAAAATGTTTATGATGTTTTCAAGAAGAAGTTGCTGAAATTCGATAGTGATAACTTTAATGAGATTCAAAGAAATGAGCTTGGTCTTCTTGTGGCAAAGACAAGTTCGCGAGTTGGTCAGCTTCCTGACACCGAGAAGGAGAATGTTGAGAGAACGAATCCTAATGTGGCTAACGCATCGGAGATGGATCTTCTTGTGGCAAAGACAAGTTCGCGAGTTGGTCATCTTCTTGACACTGAGAAGGAGAAAAAGACTTTCAAGTCGAGGCGTAAACAATCTTTTCCAAAAAGGTTTATCAAGAATGTTGAGACAACGAATCCTGAAAATACTGAGAAGGAGAATGTTGAGAGAACGAATGCAAAAAATTGTGATGTGGTTAATGCATCGGAGATTGATCTTCTTGTGGAAGAGACAAGTTCGCGAGTTGATACTCTTCCTGACACTCACAAGGAGAAAAAGATTTTCAAGTCGAGGCGTAAACAATCTGTTCCGAAAAGGTTTATCCAGAATGTTTAGAGAACGACTCTTGAAAATAGTAATGTGGTTAATGCATCGGAGTTTAGGTCAGTCTTGGAGAAGTTTGATATTTGATAGTCTCTAAATAGATTTTCTCTTACACATTGTTTCAGAATATGATGGAGATCATTACTTATTATATAAAACTTTAGTTATTGAAGTTTAAATGTTTTTAGTCCCTTTGGTAACATGTGTAGCATGCATTCAATTAATTTATGAATCAAACATATCATGTATTTTCATAAAAATGAGTTGAACCTTTTCGTTTTGTAATACGAATTGATTCGATCTCAAACGATTTTTGGCCGGCGGCGAAGATTTTCTCTAGCACATGTATGTCCATCTGTAAGACTGTAACACCGTAGTAGAAAAATGAACCCAAATCCCTAGATTTGTATAAAAAAATTGCAACAACATCTCTAATACTTACCGAATTGTCACCGGCGATGGTTTTTTTTTTTTTTACGTCGGAAGGAAGAGAAGCCCTCAGAGCCTCTCTCTTGTCTCCTTCGAAAAAATTCATAATCGAGTTAATCTTCTTCATCTTGTAATACGAGTTGACTCGATGCACAATTGGTTCTCACCGGTGGTGAATACTCTCGCCGGTAACTCCAGTAGCAATTTAACTATGTAACAAAATTTCAAAGAGGAAAATATCTAATGAAAGAGGAAGACTCTTTGATCTATACTACTACTTTACTAATAATTGTCTCTCTCTCTCTCTTCGTGAGCGTTTATGTGTATATATATATAATATAATAGATATATAGTGGACTCGGATCAACTCTTGGAGTTGCGTGAATCTCACTCGCCGAGAGTTTTTTCTCCCAGACCCGCAAAACGAGGATAGCCGAAGCCTTGCTTCTCCAGGATGGATTGAATCTGCCTCTCCGCCTCCGGTCGTCTTGCTGCTGTCTAAGTAAATCTCTCTCTCTGTTGAGATATCCCTTCAATCTCCTGCGATGAAGGGGTTCGTGACGGCTCCGGTGTTTGACTCTCTGTTGTCCACCTCGCCGATAGTTACTGTTGTTCTCCTCAATCAGTTTTGCTGCCAGAGGAAGATTCCCTCTCTGATGCCCTCACGACGTCCACCAGAACCTCCAGACCCACCGGATCTACTCCTCAAACCTTCGTCACCACCCCTCTCTCTAGACTCTCGGAGACCCTCGTTGATCTTTTCGAAGTTGGATCCACCTTACCCATCCTCCACCTTCGTTCACAATCATTCCCCCTCCGTTCGGTCCTTTAAAGCTCGCCCCGACGACTGTCCTTTCATCGGAGTCCTTGCCGGAATCTGTGCCGTGGAACACCGCTGCCGTCTTTTCCTCTTCCTGGAAAAGAAAGAGTGTTGCTTGTGTTGTTGGGCCTGGTCCAATTTCAAACATAAGGCTTTTAGCCTACCTTGTTATGAATGTGGCCCACAAATTGAAGCATTACCGTCTCCATTGTGAGACACATAAAGTTTTCTGGGTATTTCAAAAACCTTGTTAACCCTACCACATGGCCCAGGTCAGATGTTCTAAACTCTTATGCCATGTTTGGTTACATTGTTACAAGATGCTTAGCTCTTATAATTGTCTTAGGATTCATTTCTAGAGTTATTCTATTTTGGTCAGTATGGTTAAGTGAACATCGAGTGCTTTACCGTTTGATGAAATTGTTTGTTCCCTTGTCCTCCTTCAAGGCGAGAACCATACGGCCTATCAGCCTTTCTGGTAGAGGTGTTTGGCTTCCGGTATTACAACCGAGGAATCTCTCTTCCTTTAGGGAGCGAGTATTTTTAAGCTCTTTACAAAAGATTGTATCTCAATTCTCTGTGGATTTAATTACAGTTTTATGAGCTATTAATGACCATGTGTTGGTCGTGGGTCTAAAGAAAGTTGATGCTTTGAGTGTTTCTTTCCAAATTTTAACATTCTAATTTCCCGTGGACTGGGAATTGCTTGTTGAATTTTTGGTGGTCGGATGTATATTGGCTAATGCTTCAGGCAAAACCCACAGTTATTCGAACCCGCTTTCGGATACCGACTTTGGCTCTCTAGCTATCGTGGAGGAGTTGTCAACCAAGCTTTGGAACTCCTTCTTTATCTTGCTCTTAATTTGTTTAAAATTCTACTTTTGTATTCTCTTTGTGGATGATGTGCTTAGAGAATGGTTAATTCTCTCTATTTGTAACTTGAAACTTTAAGTAATTGCTACACCATAGATTTGGCCCAAGGCAAAATCCTACTCTCAGCCCATCAAGCAGGAAGACCTAACTCGTCATTTTTTTAATCCTAGTATAGTTATTTTATGCTCATTAAGGGTTACTTTATGAGTACATGGTTAAAATGTAACCATATGTATCAAAAGCTCTAATCCCAATGTACTATATATAGTTGTACCATCATTTGTGTACGAGGAAGGTGAAATACACTACATTTTTTGGCAAATAAATATTATTCTTCTCTGAGCACACTCGATCTCCTAAGGACCCAAAATTCTCTCTCGGTTACTGTTCATCCGAGTGGGCTCTTACATTCTCATCAAAAGCTTTCTTTTTTCCATTTATCAAAGAATCTCTGAACCTATTACAAATTTAGTGACGAACTCAACCTTGAGTTCAACATTTGACGCGCCAGGTAGGGGGATATTTCTCGCATCTACAAAATGATATCTTTTCACGCGACCATGGATCTCAACAAGGAAGCAAGCTTGAGAACGCACTCGTCGGGAACAAGCGTTCAGGGTACTAACACTCTGGTGGCCCAACGAACGACCCTTTTTCCCAATCAAGAAAACGCTAACCCCGTGAACACAGATAATCCCGCTCTCGTCCCCAGCGAGCACGACCTACCCGCTGATCCGACCACAGCCCCCGACAAAGTCGAGCGACCAACCGCCGCCTCCTCGGTCTTTGAAAGGATCGAGCATCAGACCAGTCCCGGAGACGACCTATCTCCGCTCCCGGATCGAGCATGCTTCGAGGAGAGTAAAATCGATACGCGGAAGCCAAGAGGAGTCCAAAGGATCATGGGAGGGTTCGACTCAACTCATAGTTCCGTCAGATCCCTCAAACAGCACGAGAAGAGGGCGAGAGTCAATCAGAGCCACCTCGCAAGAAATAAGATAGATATGCCGATCATCTTCAGTGAGGACGATACCGAGCACCTTGTCATGCCCCACAACAACCCAGTCGTAGTCACGCTAAAAATCGACGATTGTGAAGTGAGCAGAATCCTAGTTGACACTGGGAGTTCCGTCAACCTGATCTTCAAGGAAACCCTGGAGAAAATGGGGGTCCCGGTCGATCGGATCAAGCTAGGCTCTCAGCCCTTGACAAGCTTCGACGGCATAACCACCATGGCGGTCGAATCGATTAAGCTAACCGTGTATTCGGGCGATACCTCCCGAGACAAAGCTCATGGTTGTAGAAAGACCAGCTGTATACAGCGCGATCATGGGAACCCCCTGGTTATTCTCCCTCCGAGCGATAGCTTCGGTCTACCACCAATACGTTAAATTCCCGACCTCAGCCGGAGTCTCCACTATCCGAGGAAGTGAAAAGATGGCCCATACGTGTTTCATCGTCGAGAAGCATCTACGAATGGCTAACTTCCATGTAAATCCCATCAACGAAGCCAGCTCCCCCGAGCCCACGCAGGAGTCTACGACCCAAGTGGACATCGACCAAGCTCACCCTGCTCGCAGGATAAGCATCGGATCCGAGCTCGACGCGCCCATTCGAGCCGAGCTGATTAGCTTCCTGGCCAAGAACGTCAACACTTTCGCTTGGATAATCGATGATATGAAGGGCATCAGCCCGGGTGTCACAAGCCACAAACTCAATGTCGACCCGACATACAAGCCAATCAAGCAAAAGCGAAGGAAGCTCGGACCCGAGCGGGCCAGAGCCGTAAACGATGAAGTAGCTTTACTCCTAGAAGCTGGGTCTATAGCAGAAGTCCAGTACCCCGAATGGTTGGCCAACCCAGTCGTCGTAAAAAAGAAGAATGGCAAGTGGAGAGTTGCGTAGACTTCACCGATCTAAACAAGGCATGCCCCAAAGACAGCTTCTCGCTCCCGCACATTGATCGAGTGGTCGAGGCCACAGCAGGCAATGAGCTGCTCTCGTTTATGGACACATTTTCGGGTTACAATCAGATCGCGATGCACCTTGATGACCGCGAGAAGACCGCATTTATCAATGATCAAGGAACGTATTGCTACTGAGTCGTGCCCTTTGGCCTAAAGAACGCGGGAGCGACCTACCAACGTTTAGTTAACAAAATGTTCGCCAACCAGCTGGGCGACACCATGGAGGTCTACATCGATGACATGCTAGTGAAGTCCTCGAAGGCAACCGACCACGTCGGCCATCTCGAAGATTGCTTTAAAATACTAAACCTCTACAGGATGAAGCTGAACCCAGCAAAATGCACATTTGGGGTTACCTCCGGAGAGTTCCTTGGTTACCTCGTAACCAAAGGAGGAATCGAGGCAAACCTCAAGAAGATTTCGGCGATCAGGGATCTCCCCTCCCAGAGGAACAAAAGGGAAGCCCAACGCTTAACCGGTCGGATCGCCGCGCTAAACCGGTTCATCTCTCGCTCGACTGATCGAAGTTTACCTTTCTATCAACTCTTGCGAGGAAACAAAGAATTCATCTGGGACGACGACTGCGGAAAAGCGTTCAAAGACCTGAAGTCGTATCTGAAGACGCCCCTAGTCCTGGCCAAGCCCGAGCAAGGAGAAACCCTATACCTTTACGTATTAGTAACGGACGCGGCCGTGAGTTGGGTTCTCGTCCGAGAAGATCGAGGGGACCAAAAACCCATTTTCTATGTCAGCAAATCCCTCGACGACGCTGAATCACGATACCCCATCTTGGAAAAATTGGCTCTCGCCGTGATCATGTCCGCTCAGAAATTACGCCCGTATTTCCAGTCCCATACCATCGCAGTCATGTCTTCCCAACCGCTCCGCACAATTCTGCACAGTCCGAGCCAGTCCGGACGTATGGCAAAATGGGCAATCGAACTCAGCGAATACGATATCGAATTCAGGAACCGGACCAGCGCCAAGTCGCAAGTCTTGGCTGATTTCATCACCGAGTTACCCCTGGATAAGGATATGCTCGAGCCGCGAAAAGCCGAGTGGATCCTCTATATCGACGACTCCGTATCGCGACAGGGTGTGGGAATAGGAATCCGCCTTACCTCTCCCACTGGGGAAGTTCTCGAACAATCGTTCCGACTGGATTTCCTTGCCACCAACAACGAAGCCGAGTAGGAAGCCCTCATCGCTGGAATACGACTAGCCAAAGCAGTTGGAGCATGAAGAATCCACACCTACAGCGACTCCCAGCTTAACGGCGATTACGACACGAAGACCGAGCGGATGGAGGCATACAGGAAATTAATCGAGGACCTGATCCTCTGGAACTTGGACAGCTTCAGAATCACCCAGATCCGCAGAGCAGAAAATGCCGACGCCGACACACTCGCCACGTTCGCCTGAAGCTCAAGGTTCGAAACGAGCCGCACCATCCCAATGGAGATCATCTCGGATCCTAGCATATCCTTACCAAGAGGTAACAGCAGGGTTATGGCCGTCACCGGCGACGATGACGAAGGACCTCAGCCCCCAAAAGAGACCTCGTCCACGGTCCCAAAACCGCTCTCGACTGGAGGAAAGAGATCATAGCGTACATCGAACAAGGCGAGGCACCGACCAACAAATGGGTTGCCCGTAGGCTTTGAACCAAAGCAGCTCATTATGTGCTGATTGAGAACAAACTATACCGATGGAGTGCAGCCGGAGGAAATATCCTTCAAGTCCCCTCATGATTATGTTTGACACTCTTTTCCCTTAGTAGTGGTTTTGTCCCAAAGGGTTTTCCCTACTAAGGTTTTAATGAGACCATCATCTTGATTCTCCAAGTTCACACTTCACCTTGTTGTGTACGAACTTGAGGGGGAGTATTGAGCAAGATGAGTGCGTGAGAATCATCAACCAAGGATCGCTTAAATGCCTCCTTACGCAAGACCAGTCGCGCCCACGCGCTGACGCAAGCCGACGTATCCAAGTCGTCCGAACAAGACAAAATCCTACTCTCAGCCCATCAAGCAGGATGACCCAACTCATCATTTTTTTAACTAAGCTTGGTTACTTTAAATCCTAGTATAGTTATTTTATGCTCATTAAGGATTATTTTATGAGCACATGGTTAAAATGTAACCATAGGTATCAAAAGCTCTAATCCCAATGTACAATATATAGTTGTACCATCATTTGTGTACGAGGAAGGTGAAATACACTACACTTTTTGGCAAATACATATTATTCTTCTCCGAGCACACTCGATATCCTAAGGACCCAAAATTCCCTCTCGGTTACTGTTCATCCGAACGGGTTCTTACATTCTCATCAAAGGCTTTCCTTTTTCCATTTATCAAAGAATCTCCGAACCTATTACAAATTTAGTGTCGAACTCAACCTTGAGTTCAACAATAATGAATGAAGTAAGATTGTTGACAAAAAAAAAGATATATAATGGACTCATATTTGCCTACATAATACACAATAAAGATATTAGATACAATACGGTCTTAGGTTATAGGTTGGTAGGGTTAAAGTCGGATTAATGTTTTTTTGTATAGTGCTAATAGCATAATACAATGTCTTTGTCACTGAGCTAATTCTTGTCTCATTTTTTGTTTTAGGCTCTAATTTCGCTTAAAACAATTTCACTTTACAGATATTACTGACAACTGTTTTATTAAATAAATTTTAATATACATGTGCATCTCTGTATGAATATTAAATGAAAACAAAATAGGTTTATATTTTTATACGTCATTACACCATGACTACCCAAATTGAAAATGTAACTTTTGTACATGTTACAGGAATCCCAAAAATGCACCACGTGATTTTTTTGCGGAAAATGACAATTCATGAACATTTAATTGTTTTGTTTTGACCAACAGAAGTGAAAGACTGTTTGAATGATTGGTTTGAAAATTATTTCTTGATTTCCTTTTTTACTTCATTTTTTTCTAGTAAAATGTTAGTCAAATCTGAAAATTGGAAAACATATATATTAAATGAACTTTCTTTATATTATCTTTGACTTAGTAATATTCATTTGTAGATAAACCCTACTATAAAGGTATGGTAATGGTGAGGTAAAATTATTGAGAAAAAACATATCTAATCATTGGTCTGGTGGAGCAAGGATCAGGTACGAAATGGCGTAAAATATGATTAATCTTCGTATTTCTTATTACTTAGTTTTGAGCAGTTTCATGGTGGTAAAATTTCCAGTTTTTTGTTTGGTAATTCTAAGTTTGTTTTCGTTTGTTTAGTGTACGATAATTTACATCATCATGATTGAAGGTTTCAAGTCAAGTACCGGAGAAATGGAGAAGAAGCAGAGAAACAAGAAAACGGAGAATGTTTAAAGAGTACCGGAATACGTCTCAACGCGCGCATGCAAGCGGCATGTCGATCAAGTCTACTGGTGGTGAGGGAGAAAACAAAAAATACCATTACAAGACATTTTATCATCAACCACAATACCATTTTCAGGATTTGTTCTCTCGATCTTCCTGTTCAGTTAAACTGTTCAGATCTCAAAAATATTGAGAAGGAGAATGTTGAGAGAACAATCCTGAAAAAAGTAATGTGGTTAATGAATTAGAGACTCATCTTCTTGGGCAAAGATAGGTTTGCGAGTTGGTCATCCTTTTTGTTTTTTTTTTTGGAAACTTTTTAACGCATCCGAACCCTAAGTTTTGAATAGTCTTTCAAGTCATTTTTGTGTTTTTAGTGTCTTTTCAGGTTGAAACCCGTTTAGATAGAGTGTAAGACATAAAGAGCAAAGAATAAAAATACACAAGGAGTTGGTCATCTTTGTTTTTTTTTGAAAAAGGCAGTTGGTCATCTTAAAAAGAGAAAAAGACTTTAAAGTCGAAGCGTAAACAATCCGTTCCAAAAAGGTTTATCCAGAATGTTGAGAGAACGACTCATGAAAATATTAATGTGGTTGATGCATATGATGTTCTTCCATTTTTTTGTTTTTCCCATTTCTTTTTAATGTATGATGGAGATAATCACTTATTATATATCAAACTTCAATTATCAAAATTTAGATGTTTTTAGTGTCTCTTGGTAACATGTGTTAGTATGCCTTAAATTTATGAATACATCAATATCAATTATTTTCTTATGGGATAATTTATTTTATGTTTGTACAAAAAAGAGTTAGTAGCCACAAATTATTTAAAAGGAATACTATTCATAAAATTTTAAAAGAAATTTGATCAAATACCAGTTTAATTGGATTGCTTCTATCATTAAATTAATATCTAAAAAAATTGCAGTGTTTTATATCAACGATTACTTTCGTTTGTAAATTTTTTTTTTTTTTTTCAGTTTTTACACATATTAAGAAAACAAGTTAATGCTTATTTATAAATGTATTACTTTTTACACTAAAAATGTAAATAACTCTAAACCAATAATAAAATCAATTAATGTGTATTAAAGTTTACAATATGATGTTTTGTATTTTTAACGCATTCTAACCCTATGTTTGAATAGTCTTTCTAGTCATTTATGTGTCTTTAGTGTTTTTTCATGCTGAAACCCGTTTAGATAGAATTTAAGACATAAGGAGCAAATAATAAAAGTAAAGGATCGAAACTTGGGCAAGAATTGACCATTTTAGGTACTTCCAGCCAACCTTATGAGAAGAAATCATATCGATCAATTGAGAAGAGATTGATCATCCCAAGTTCAAATCAATCGATCGATCCTAAATTCAACCATAAAAAAGGAAATTTTGGTTATTTCTTATTTTATTAGGTTTTATCTATTTATTCCACTTTCCAACCATTGTTTAGACTACGCTTTCTATTTTCTTATTTTTTTTTCCGTTTGATACTTATGAGCTCTGGAATCGAATCTCTGAATCTCTTAGACGATTTCAGAACTCCTTTGGATTTCTAATTATATGATCATGAATTTTTCTTTATCTCTTCTTTGATTCTCTACTTCCTTGTCTCATTTTTTCAAGGGAATATAATTTATGAATTACCGAATAAATCATAGTTAGAGATTTATCATATTGTCTCCGCCTATTGTTCTGTTCATCACTTAGAATAAAATGATCATTTAGTATCCGATTTAGGATTTATTCTACACATCAAAAGTGTTATAGATTGCATGATAAAGCATAGGTGAGCAAATTGTCCAACGAAATCTTAAGCTAAGGCAATCCGCTTGTTTAGAATTCTAAGTTCAAATGATAATTTTGAATTTTTGGTTGCTAGATTAAGTGATTGATACCACGCCAGTAGATTGGTTATACATTCGATTGAGTTGAAGATAATGTTTGTTTGCTCAATGCATATGGTTCTTCGTTTAACCATATATGTGTATAAATAAAAATTCAACAGTGTTGTTCCAAAAATAAATTCATAAGCTAATTTATATATATCAGTTATAATTTTATTGATTTGTGATTAGAGAATGACAAGTCAATAGTAATCCGAAAGAAATTAGGGTTTGCCGTGAACTTATAAATATAAATATCCTAAATATAAAGTCTGGAGAAGAAAAAAAGGAGAAAAGTCTAAAAGCTCCTAAAAAAAAGTGACGAATCATGAAAAGAGGCCATTCCAAAATATAAGTTTTCTGACCAATAGCAGTATCCTGACGAGCAAGATCTTCGGGATGATCTTCAATATTTATTAGAAATTCATATTACAATTCCATAAAATTGTGATAACTTACGGACCCACTCTTGAAATGAAAACTCTTCAAGCGTGGACCCGTTAGATTAAAACGAGTTCAGATGTATGACATGAGACATCCTCTACTTGTTGGATTTTTAATAATGTGTTTGACTGGAGTACGACGATGAAAAATCCAACACCATCACCGTTGTCACTTTCCGAACTCGAGGCCTAATCTCGAACTAGATTTTAGAGAAGCTACTCCATAGATTGCTATATTTGTGACATTGCCGTCGTCATTGTTGTTGGTTTCAATGTCAGAGAGGAAGTATATGTCTCTAACAAGCCTTGCAAAATTGATAATGAAAGGAAAGTTTCAAAAAAAAAAAAAACTGGTCTGAAAAATGGGATCAAACTCAACAATAATATCAAACGACGAAGCATCTTCATAATTGCCGATTTTTTTTCTTGTTTAAGTGTTAATTTTTTTTTGTCAAAAAAAAGAAGAAGAAGAGATTACAAACTATGAACTCAGTTCCTTGTAATCCCTACACTTAAGGCTCTTGAAAACCAAAGGCGAAAACAAAAACCAGAGGAGTGCTAGAACTAGAAGTGCATGTAATTATCCACCATCGATCAAATAGTGATGAATCATTAGGAACTGTTATTGATCAGCAAGTCGAGAGACTTCAAGCCATCGGTTTAACCCGTCGTCTGCATAGTCTTGCTCAACCGGTCCTCGTCCGCGAGATAGAAGACAATTCTGAATGTCTTCACCAACCAATTTCAACAATATTTTCAGTTAATATAATTTCTTTCGAACATCGAACTGAAATCAGAGCATAGAAAGTTTTGATCGGATTAATTATACCTCAAGCGATGTAAAAGACATCATTACACCATTGGTTATATACTCTCTGAGTTTCTAAAAGATAGTTTAAAAAGGAAAATTCTTTCATAAAGATTAATAAAGTCGCAGAAATTCAATAGTAAAAACATTAATGAGATCCAAAGAAATGAGAAGATTTCGCAAGTTAGTCATATTCCTAACATTGAGAAGTAAACAGTCTGTTCTAAAAACATTTATCAAGAAAGTTGAGAGAACGAGTACATATTCTGATGTGTAAGCAACACTACATAGCTTCGAATTCGGCATGAAGTGTAGAGAGACTACATCTAAAGTGTAGAGAGACTACATCTAAAGTTTCTTTGCTCCCATCCGTTTTCATATATACTTGTTTTGTTAACATGATTTCAATAAAAAATGCATAAAAATACAAATGGTGTGGGGCTTTTTAAGACACATGTTTTTAATCAGGTCGGAAACTCAAGTAGTATAAAAGAACCAAGAGAGAACCATATCAATATTAAAAACTTAAAACGGAACGAAATGGGAGTAGTTATTCAACTAGCATAATTAGAATACGAATCAAAAGCAAATTGTGTGCCTTCCATACTACGAGGGGGAGCTTAGAGCTTTTTTCTCTTTCTTAAATCGTTTTGATTTCTTAGGTTTTTAGCCGAAGAGCAATGGGCCAATATCCAAAGTGAACAAACGAGGATTAGATGTTTGACCCTGAACCAATATCTTAGACGATATTATCTGAAGCTTGTTGCTATGTTTCCAATTGCAACCACATATGTTGTAAAAGGTGATATGCAGATCTAAACCTCTAACAAAAAATCTTATGGTTTCTCTTTGTCCAAATGGCATAGATGGAAGCTTGCCATGCCATGAGTACGTAATAGCAGGTCGTGTGGCTTATATTTGGCAATCAATGGAGCAAGATCATAATATCATGGACAACATCTAAAAAAATCTTCCTAAAGAGACATTTGTAGCTGCAATCTAAAATATGGTTTCTAGATTTCAGTATAGAGATAGTCTTGTAGGTTTATTAGTTCTTCTGATCGAGCATTTGGTAGACGCCATTCTGCATTATGCATTATGCCAAAGATCTTATAAGGTATATATGACCTATGACCTCATTCCCAGAGTTAAGACATCAACCATACCCAGATGGTCTTTCAACCTTTCATACGGTGACCATTTGTCAATCCATAACAATTTAGCCGTCACAAATCTGCACCGGATTGTGTATCCCTCCTTAGTATACATGTCATACATTTAGCATTTTTATAACAATAAAATATTATCTTGTATATCTTTTTTCTTTTTTAATAATTCAGAGAATTCCAAACTTATAGAATGACAGACTAATCTTTGAGGAGGTGCAACCTATGGATAGACAATGTATATTTTGTATATCTATTCTTTTTTTGTATAGGTTAATAATCTATTACGACGTTTACCCAAACCTGTGGACTAGTATTTACATAAAAGACATAAAAATTAACTAATCTATTGTATATAATTCACATTAATTAATTTATTATTTTTCTTCCATTTTATTAAATAATTAAAACAACTTCACTTTACAACTATCGACAACTAATTTATTAAATAAAATTTAATATACATGTGCATATCTGTATTAATATTATTATTTGAAAAAAGGTTTTTTTATACGTCATTACACCACGACTATAATTGAAAATGTAACTCACATACATCCAACATTCCACTTAATCCCAAAATTGCACAACATGCATGAATTTCTTGCAGAAAATGAAAATTCATGAACATTTAATTGTTTTGCTTTGACCAACAGAAATGAAAGACTGTTTGAATTTTGTTAAATGCTTTAGGTTTTAATGATTAGTTTGACAATTATTACTTCATTTCCTTTATTACTTCATTTTTTGCTACTAAAATGTCTAGTCAAATCTGAAAATTAGAAAACACATTTACTATATGAACTTTCTTTATATTACCTTTGATTAAGTAATATTCATTTGTACATAAACTCTACTATAAAGGTATGGTAGTGGCGAGGTCGAAAAATTGAGAAGAAAGGGTTTTTTTTTTTATTTATATAAAAAAAACAAAACATATCCAAGCATTGGTCTGGTGGAACGAATTTGGGTAAAATACGAATAATCTTCGTATTTCTTATTACTTAGTTTTGAGCAGTTTTATGATGGTTAATTTTCCAGTTTTTTCGGTAATTGGAAGTTTTTTTTTTTTTTGATACACATATATTGTTTCATATAATATTTACTTTTCATAATTTATGGGATTATATTGTTTAACTAATATAATTGGGTAATTCTAGAATTTCTTGAATGATTTAATTTTATTTGTTAGTTTAAAAGACCTATATTACTAAAGTGTTTCTTCTTTATGTAATAACTTAAATATTAAAATCATATTTTTCAAATATTACGAAGAAGAAATCATGTTAAAAATGAAAGACCAAAATTCTTATTTGAAAAATGTATTAGAAAGGTTAAATCATATAGATAATTTATATTGTCGTGATTGAAGGTTTGAAAGTCAAGTACAGGAGAAATGGACAATTGGCAGAGACTCAGACACGAGAGTGACGATGACGAAAATTTAGAGACCTGGAGTTCGTCTGAACGCGCGCATGCAATTGGCAGGTCGATCAAGTCTACTGGTGGTGAGGGAGAAAACAAAAGATACCATTACAAGTCATTTCAGTTTCGTAGCTGGAAATATCAACTGGTGAGTTTTGTTTTTCTTAAGTTTAAGCAATTTAAAGGCTTTGACAAATTAAACAAGTAACAACTATGGAGAAGTTAAACATAGTTTAAATTACGAAACAATATACTACTTGTTCCAAAATTAAAGAATATATCATTTTTGGGTTATGGTTCCTCAACTAAAACGAAATTTTATTGCGAGTATAACATTATAATTTTTTTCTTGTTTATTTTGGACAGGAGGATTCAGTGCTCTTGACTCCACCGAACAAAAAAAAAAAACCCTGGGTTGCGATCATAAAGGTTACAACTTACAAAGAATAAGAGAAAAACCGATATAGTATTTCAACTTTTACCTTATCGTATATAATCAAACTATTTATTAGGCAGGATATTTATACTCAAGGCAAGGATGAGTCCGTGAAAATGGAAGTTCAGTGGTTTTATCGGCCAAGGGATGTCTCTAGAAAATATATTAGAAACTGGAAGTCCTATGGTAAAAATGAACTCTTCTACAGTTTCCATCGCGATGAAGTTGCTGCCGAATCTGCGAAGGATAATTGCAATGTGTATTTTGTGCAAACAAAAGAGCAAATGCCAAACCATATAGGAGGGTATCATTCCTTCATCGTGCGAAACGTTTATGATATCTTTTGGAAGAAGTTGCTGAAACTCGATGCTAAAAAACTTAATGAGATCGAAAGAAATGAGATTGATCTTCTGGTGGCAAAGACAAGTATGCGAGTCGCTCGTCAAGCTGAAATTGAGAAGGAGCAGACGTCTCGATCTGAACAGTCTGCTCCAAATGTTGGTGATATCTTTAATAAGACAAGTTCAGAAGTTGGTCATCTTCCTGAGCCTGTGAAGGAGAAAAAGAAGTCTCGGCGTAAACAGTCTAATCCGCAAAGGTTTATCCAGAATGAGAACATAGCACATCATGAAAACTGCAATTGTGTTAATGCATAGGAGTTTAAGCGACTCTTGAAGAATTTTGATATTTGATAGTATCTTGATCTTCTTCCTTGTTTATCTATATCTCTAAAGCGTTTTTTTTAATATACACATTTCTTCTTAAAGTATGATTGATCACTTATTATAAATCAAACTTCAGTTATTAAAGTTTAGATGTTTTTAGTGTCTCTTTGGTAACATGTGCTAGCAGGCCCCCGCTATCAATACTATTAATCGAGGAGTAGTGATAACTGTTAGGGATAAAATTGAGCTTTATTTACTCAAATTCCCACTCGAAAATCCACTTTCTAAAAACATTTCTGAAATTCGGAAGGGCAATTTCGGAAGAAAAATTTAGGATCCAATTTCATACCCAGTTAAAAACGGATAAACACGCGGATCTGGTGATTTATTTTCAAAGGATTAGTAATAGGGCTAAAATTGACGATTATTTACTCAAATTGCCACTAAAAATTGCACTTTCTAAAAACATTTCTGAAATTGTGAAGGGCATTTCCGGATTGAACTGAAATGAGGATCCAATTTCTGCTCCACTTATAATCGGATAAACACGCGGATCCGTTCTTCTAAATTTGATTGGTCTGAATTCTTAACCCGGATCCATCTCTACACCCGTCTTAATTAAAGTATAGATTTTTAGCCCGACAATATCTGATTTTTTCATTAAAAGCCCACTGGGCCGAAATATTGTTCACGATTACAATCTAAAGTTCCGAACTGGTTACACAAATGTATTTAATTGATAATCAAGGAAATAAATTATTTCGGATTTTTAGCAACTAAATATTCCTTACCAATATTCCTAATTTTATGTTATTAATTAGGTAATCAAGGGAATAAATGTTATCGGATTTTTAGCAACCAAATATTATTTACTAATATTACTTTTTCCTTTCAACAAACTTCATTGTATTGTACACACTATGTAAATATTTATATTTAATCAAATTTTATAACTTTCTAAAATATTCTTTTCAACAAACTTCATTGATTTGAATTTCTTTTTCTGCAACATATTTAGTTTACCCAATTATTTTTTAAAATATAAACATGGCTTTATGTCATATGTTGTTCTTCTTATTTTTTATGGATTATTGGAATACTTTGGTCTATCCCTATGCTAGATCTATATCATCCGAAATTAAATCATACAAAAATTGATTTTGTTCCCTGGAAATTGATGAGACAATTCATTGTCTTTATGTCAAGTATTCTGATTGAGTGGTCTATTGGCTGATTTTTATCTCATTAACTAATTCAGATATATTGTTTTCAAGTTTGCTTTTGATATTTGGTTCACGTCTATTGAGTTCAGCTTTTTACTTTTCCTCTGTGTCTTGGGAGTATATACATTCACGTGAGTATCCAATAAAATCTGGTTTATATTAGCATATACCGAGCCATTCTATCTTCTTCAAATTGGTGAGTTCCACCTTTTTCTGTTTTTTAAAAGTTGTTGTTATGAACTAAGGATGTCTGAGTACTCAAGCAACTATCTTTTCTCTCGAAAACCTTTTGTTCTGACGAGATTAAAGATCCCGCATCCGTTGATAACATGGGCTCAGCGTTCAAAGCGCTACGATTATTTTCTCAAAAAGGTATTTGTTGTTACATAGTTTGGTTTGATTTGTAAGAAAACAAATGATCAATTTTCTAATCCGTTGTCCTCTTTTTAGTTGCAGAAGAAGTACTATAAGGCATGTCTTGCACATGAAAATGTTGTTCAAAAGAAGCATCGCTTCTTATATGACAAAGAACGCCTTGAGTTTGAAGAGCGTGCCCTTGAGTTAAAGATTCTGCGTCTAGAGTGTCCTTATACAAAATGGCTTGAACTGGAATTCGATATGATTGCACCACTACCTGGTATCATTAAGAGAAAACAATATTTCGAAAACATATTTTACAATATGATTTTTACAGAATTCAAGCGCTGGTAATAATTCAACAAAAGTTATTACATACAATACTTTCGTTCTTTTTAACAATATAAGCTAATATAGGTTACATTGTCGGAGGCCATGGATAATTTTGAGACTTGGATTCACAGTAGATGGTAACCTGAAACACATATAGCAAAAATTTTATTTAGACATAAAATGGAGAAATCTTGAAATATACACTAATTGTTTTCCATAATATACAAAAAACTTTACCAAGGACACAAATGTAGAATACATAGAACAATGTATATAAACGTACAAAATAAACGAACATTGCCAACAAGTGTTTTGATAAAGAACTATTACCAGCGCTTGAATTCTGTAACTTCACGTATTGGTGGGTCGAATAAAAGTTTTGCTGCTGAACAATTATGAACATAATAATCTCCATCGATTCTTGTCCAAGATGAAAAACAAAACTGGTAAACGGATTATTCTTTATAAAGTACATAATCGAAAACATTTATTAAAACATACCTTTGTCTTTAGGAGACACCCGGAAAAACTTCAATACTAATATCAGTTCAAACGGATTATTATGTTCTTCCAATTTCTTCTCAAACTCAAAAGCAATATCTTCAGATAAAACACACTCTAATAATTCTTGCCTACAAACATATATAAATCATCATCATTACTACCAGTACAAGTATTGTAAAGGATCATAACAGAAAACCAAAATTTTACACTCACTTCATATTGATCAGTAACAACTTCTTCCATTTGTACTCTTTACCAAAAATGTCTTCCCAATATTCATCTTCCACGAACTCCATCGGATAAGAGGTTACCAGAGCACCGATCAAATCTACGTGAAAGTAAATAATTAATCTTACAATTTCCCATAATTCATTACCAGAATAATATAAAATTTAAATGATTAAAATATAATAATACAAACACTTACCAACACAGTATTTGTCATCTTTCTCACCTCCAAGAATTTTCTTAAAAGGAACGAAACTAAGCATCGGATCTTGGTTAACGTCGAAAGAGTGACTAATTGTTGTATAACTGAAAATTCTTATTTTCAAAGGGTTCTCCACGATCAAATGTTTGGATGAAGCATTGTAGACCTGAAAATCTTCGAAATAATACCAAGAACCTTCCTTGACAAAACGGTTAACTTGGTTAGTATGATTTCCCCTATACAAAGCCTCAATCTTACAACCCTGAATTAAATAAGAAATTGCGTCAAACAACCATCATAGTATATAATGCTGATTCAAACATTCAACAGAATATAATTTGAAAACAGAACAACCTTCTCATTGCGTAGAATGAAATTTAACTACTTTTCACGTTCATCTACTGTAACAAGCCATTTCCTGATGACTTTCACCCGAATTATCGTACGTCTCATTCTAGGATAAAGATCCAGAATTTTTGCAGATCCCACATCTCCCATTTTTTAAACTTAGAAATACATGAAAAAAATAACAATACAATGAAGTTTACAGACAAAAAAAAAACAATTATTATCTTCTGAGAAATAGAAAGTGTGTAGAACAACAAAATAGTAAATTCTGATTGACGTTAAGGTCAACTAATTTATTCAAGTATTAAATAGTCATGAATAACCGAACTTCAAACACAAAAAAACCAAACACGTCGTTTCAGATGTTGTAATTACTAAATAAGCATTTAATGATCTGATCATTTTCCAAATAATATTTTTTTTCGAAAATCCTACCGTTTGAACTTCTGAATTGTGAGCTGGGCTTTTGCACAAGGTCCATGTATTTTATATGGGCTTATCATCGAATTGCGGGCTGGGCTTTTGCACAAGGTCTTTATTCCTTATTCCTTATTCAAATTATGTTGCGTGTGTGTAGTGAATTTTAATAATTGTCTGAAAATCAATTTAATAATATATACGAATTCAATCCGCTATAGTATAGGAAGAGTTAAACGCTGTATATTGGATAATCTTACTCGAAAAGAATATTAGTCCGAACAAATTACCATCAAATAATCAAGAATATTTTATATTCCCTTTACACACACAACCATAATATCTATTTACGCCCACACATGATATTAATTATTGTTATTATACGCAATCTTACAATCAAATATAATATGCTATATTTTAGGAAGAATTTACGCCCACGCTATTGATTAATTAGAATTGATATACACAATCTTACTGGAAATGAATTTTGAATCCGAACCAAATATTCCCTTTTAATTTAAAATTCCCTATACACACTACTCTTACTCGAAAGGAATATGTACTCCGAACAGATTAGCATCAAATTATACGCAATCTTACAATCAAATGTAATATGATATATTTTAGGACGAATTTGCGGCCACGCTATTCATTAATTATTTTGGATATACATAATCTTACTGATATGATTAAACTTTGAATCCGAAAAAATTATCCCCGAATATTTTAAATTCCCTATACACATTAACCATAATATCTAGGTTCCTTTTAGGGACTCTATTTTAAAAATAATATAATAATAATATTCCCACACAGATCGGCTATATAATGTATCTCATCAAAACCCAATACTATTCATCTCAGTAAGCAATAATTCGAGAAAATGACATCTTCTAATCCCATCACCTCCGTCTCAGATATCAAGCCGTGGAAGACCGAATGGAAGATAAAGGTTAAAATCTTGCACGTATTCAAACATGAATTGTCATACGAAGGCGAACTCATGAACGTAATACTAGCTGATGAGTCTGTAAGTGCGATTAAATACACGTGCCATTATATATTTGTTTGTTTGTTTTATGATAAACTAACATCTTTTCAACTCAAAGGGTACACTGATACATGGAACCATCAAACGACAGCAGATCGCCAAGGCTGAACGTTTCATGCAAGTCAATGAATGGCGTGTCTTTGATCATTTTCAAGTTAATAAAGCCATTGGAAAGTTTTGCCTTACAAATCACCAATACAAAATTGCATTGTACGAGAAGACAATAATTACGCGTTGTTCACCAATTTCCTCCGACATGTTTCTCAGTTTATCAAGCTTCAAAGATATTATCGAAGGCAAGATAGATACGACTAAGATCATAGGTAATTATTATTTATACAAATATGTAAATACGTTTATGTTTTTAAGTCCTTCATTTTTGTTTATGTATTTAATTTCATAATTTCAATTGGACTGTAATTAATTTATATATTTGTTTAAGATGTGCTTGGTCAAGTCCATGGTGTTGGGGACTTTAAGGAGCACGAAATCCAGGGTAAAACCACAAAGAAACTTGATTTCGAGCTATGGGATACAGAGTACGTATCTGATTTTTTTTACAATTAACATCATTAGTTGCAAACAGAGGGTTATCAAATATAAATTTCCTATATTTAGGGGTGAAAGGCTTCCATGCACTTTGTGGGGTGGTTATGCCGATACTATTTTGAGTGCATGGGAAAAGGCAGAGGGTGAACCGGTCATAATGCTACTCCGCTTTGGCAAAGTTAATGAGTTCAGAGGTGATAAAAATATCACACAATGATCAATTGAAGTGTAACATCTAGTATTTGATTACTAGGAGTTCGTTCTATGTCTAATTCATTTGGGGCAATCAGTCAACTTATTGTCAATCCTGATATAGCCGAAGCCAAACCATTGATGAGACGGTAATTTATTTTTGCGTAAATGCATTATACATTGTCATGTGATGCCACCTCTGAAAAGACGGACAATACCCCTCTTGGTGATGCCAATACAATCGCTAGGGATGAGTTTTTTAACCAATTCCCCAAGTCCACTTTATATGAGCTCAAAACAAGCGTTGAGGTAACTGTTTGTCTATAGATTGGAAGTTATTGTTAACATTTAATTTATTATTGTATTTAATGAATAAGTAACTATTTATTTACTCAAATGAACGTAACACTTTGTAGGTCGGTAGATGGAAAATACTGGCTACAATTTTAAATAATGATATCGACTGGTGCTGGTATTACTTTACCTGCAAGAAATGTAAGGGAACAATGCTCAAAGCTCCAAAAGAGGAGGGTGTCAAGGATCAGAAGAATTTCTTTTGGTGTGAGGCTTGCGTCATGGAAACTCCTAATGTATTGCCTAGGTAATAAATATATTTCCTTACATAAGATACTCACCTAAAGAAATTATATAAATAATTAGATTGTTTATTCTCAGGTACAAAATGAATGTCGAAGTGATAGATGATACCGGTACTACCAAGTTTATGTTGTTCGATACACCTGCACAAGCAATTGTGCAGAGGAATGTTGATGAGCTTCTGTGTGGGAAGTATGGAGAGTTAATTTATTATATGCACAATTGCTGATTGTTTAGATTTTTAAGGATGTGTATCACGAACAATTATATTCTTTCGATCCGTTCGTTATTTCAGATGAAAGACCCATCTATCGTTCCACAACCTTTGAAGGATTGTGTCGGAAAGAAATATTTGTTCCTTGCTTTTGTCGAACAGGATAATATAAAGGGCGGAATTGATATTTTCAAAGTCTCCAAGGTTTGGGACCATCAACAAATTATCAGGGCTGAAGATTCAGAAGTTCATTCTGATATGCAGCAGGAACATAGTCTGTCCGAAACCATTGAGCAGGTAATTTTATTTGAATATTACATAATGAGTTTATTAAATTATTAGTGTGATCTCATTTGTTTATAATTTATGCTAGGATACTTTTCATAATGGGTTTTTAGTCGTAAATGACAATGACACTCCTATAACGACTTCTACTCCATCTTCTAAAAGATTTAGTCTCAAGACCTCAATCGGAGAGTCTGGTGAAAACTCAGCCACCAAGAAGGTCTGCCTGGCACTCGAAAATGTTTCAGAGAATTTGGAAGACAAATTCGAAGAAAGAGAATGACTCTTTTGGAATCAGATGATATTGTTGGTTTTTTTAATTGTGATTTTTTGATCAAATTTTTATTTTTCATGGTTTGTTTTCATTTCATATTATTTCTACTCTTTCTTTGAACAATTGTTGGTTTTTGCCGTGATTTATTATTGTTATTTTCAAATTTATCTATTTAATTCATAAAGTTTGCCATGACCATTTCAAATTCGTAGAATTGGTTTATTATATTAAAATACCATCTATAAAGTTCCTTGCTTATTATCAAAACTAAATAAACATAAACTACACTTAATATAACGAAAGTAGATAACGAATGTGCAATGCTTATAAGTTGATGTCTAAATAACAGCAGATATATATTATATGAATAGTTTTCAAAGTAGCAATCAAATAAATTATGAGAAAACCTAACATTAAAACAATAAATTGAGCAAATACATATTTTTAGTAATTATTCGAAAACAGTAAATACAAAACAAAGACCAAATATGCATAAGATATAGTTCAAATATTAAAGAAAAGAGAGTTCATGGGGATGTTTCTGAATCCATTCCAGATATCGCTGAAGCACCGTCTGACATCTGTAGCCTGTTTTAGACGAAATTAAAGGAAAAAAAAACGAGACTCAAATTAGCGTATATCTTATTAAGCATCTAATATATTACTATTGAATACACTTCAGATAACAATTATGCTTACATCAATGACAAGCGATGTGCCTCGGCAATATCTGGATTTATCAGAAAGTCACTCTTTTCTTCAACAGTATGAATTTCGGTTCCTATGTAAAGTAATAGACAGTAGTTGTATCAACTTGGCTATAGAGGACATGGTCATTTATAAAAATAAGTTGATGTTGTTTCACATACCTCCCCATACATCGATTTTCCATCACCGGAGGACACAGATAATAGGCACACCATTACCGACCGCAATAAAACCATTCCTGATTTGAAGCGCTTTATCTCATCATGCAACGCAAGTCATACGTTCATTCTTGATAATTACAAATGTTATACACAAACCTAAGTGATAAAGAACTCTTTCTATGATAAATTATAATGAATTTAAAAACATATACCTTTCATCATGCATTTCGAATGAGAATATTTTGTAGTTCGGTCCATGCTGACAAGAATCAACATTCTCTACATCCCCAAAGTTAATCACAGATCCAACAATGTCTATAAAATACCAACATTTTGTTAATATATATATGATTAATTATAAAGCGTTCAAGTATGTGAGTTCTTACCCAGTAAGTAGTGTTTCTGAATAGTTGTTAACAACGATCCATAGTTGACAAGAGACAAGAATATATTATCGTTGAGGTAATTCGATGGAGTGAACATGGTCCTTTCTAGGATAACAATCCGATATTTTGTACAAACCACGTCAAAGTTACCCCAAGCATTCACTACTTTGAAATAACGGACCACTCACCAGTTCATTTCCAGAAACCTATTGTCAATTTCGTCAGCGTAACGTCTGGGAACTGTAGCATGAATCTTCGAGCCCTGAGTATTTCATGTTATAAACAAAAAATAGTTAGTTATGTTTTGTACAGAAATAAAGAATACTAATGATCCGTACAAATAATTTCAACAATCAATCAAAAACATTTGAAATTCATCTTCAATTTCTAAGCTTCAACCCGTTTTGTGTAGAGTTTATATGTTCATAAATTGTATATCATACTTCATGCTTTTATATTACCTCTTCATCACAGAGAAGTATCTTTAATGTATGTCCATTAGATCTACATTGCTCAAACCACTTCCGTAATGTCTTTACTGGAACACGCCAATTTATGTTAGATTCATTGATATCGGATACTCTGTGTTGAGGAAGGTTTGCCATGTTTTCGCTGTCAAAAGAGAATAATTATCTTGGAGGTTTCCAATTGAGAAAGTGAAAGGAATGTTTTGGTATTCACGGTTTTATATATTGTTAGAAGACAAGTGCTTCTTAACTTCCCTTTTAATAGAACAAAAAAACAGTTGTTCATTCGTAAGGGAATATGTTGGTAAAGGGTCGTGTATTGCATTAATTGTATCCATTCATACATGTAATAATACTTTGACCATTTTTGGGTTTTTATAAGATATTACTGATATAAATCAAATCAATTTATTAATGATAAGATATTACGGTTATTTAGTTTCCATTTAAATCTTTATACGGAAAACCGATTTGTAATACTGCTGTTGATTAAATCACGGACCGTATCAGGAAATAGAATTAATTTAATTCCGAATTAATGATTTTAAGAGTATGAGAATATTCGAGCTACATATTTTTGGAAATCCTAAAAGTTAAAAAATTTTAAACCTACAAATATTACATTCTAATATACACTTTCATACAAAGATACTCTGCATTTTTTCCTCAAAATGAGCAAGGGAAAGAAAGAAGAGTTTTTCCACAAGGAAAATCAATGTACAAATAAAGAAAATGTGAAAAACAAAGAGGGAGTTCAACTTGTGAGAATCAGAGATTGCACATTCGTGATTCTAATGATGTTCCTCTCAAACGCAGTTTAGACAGAGTTTTCCAAGATTTGACTAATACACCGCGTCAAAAGTCAAGCGATTCTGAATCTCAATATTTGGCTACTCCAGGTGAAAATACACAAAAGTTCAATAGAAGGATTATTGATCTTCTACTTTTCACAGTTACCATATTAGAATTGCGTTGTAATTTTAACAATATTTCTGACTTGGGTTTGAGTATGTCTCATCTTTAATGTGTTTGTACTTAGGGCATGTCACAGGATTGGATGACTCTCTTAAACATGCTCAAACCCAAGTCAGAAATAGTGGTAAAATTATAGATATCTTTTTTTTTTTTTTTTTTTTTTTGACAAATATTACATTTACCATTGAGTGTGCCACCAGTAACGTTATTATCTCATTAACACGCTCATAGAACCGAATAATGGGGACAAGTTTAGGAGGTCCAAAAGACTGGCTGTTCGGAAGTTTAATTTTCAAGATCAATCTCTAAGTCCTGTATCTGGAATAGCTATACAAGGTTACAACAATGTTAAAACTTTATGACTCTATTAATTTCATGACTATATACATAAAAAAAAACTAAAATTATTACCTTATGTACATAAAATTGAAATTTGTAGGTACGCCATGTAGTAATATAACTCCAAGTTATTCCAGATCAGAGCAATATGCATCAAGTAGCAAATCAGTGAGGCGAGAGACTTAGAGTTTCGTAAGTTTTTGTTTTTAGATCCTCTCAAGAATACACAATTCAAGTACAGAATTCAACACTTTGTTACAGTGAAATTCAACACTTTGTTAAAGTGACACCTATTGACAACAGTTTTAAAGAAGTTGAAATACAAGAAGACACATCTTTTATCACCTCATTTACAAATAATGTATTTCCTGTTACAGGTAAATTGTTTTTATTTATTTTTTTTTTCAAATATATGTTTGGTATTTTATTATAATAATGAAACTAATTAAATTGCTGTACCCTTTTACAGTGAGTCAAATTGACTCCAATTTTACAGAGGTTGATGTGCAAGAAGATTACTCATTTAGGACACCATGCAGTAAAAATATCAATGATGACAAAGTTGGATTAACTGATCGCTCAGATGCAAATGAGTTAACACCTGTTACTGGTAATTGAAATTACTTCTATTTTTTGTAAAATACATGTACACAATAACTAATACGAATTTTTGTATGTATGTTTTAGTTGAATTAGAAGAGGGAGAGGATGATATGATATACACTGATGAAGATACTGATGATGGCATATATGACATTGAAGATGAAGATGATGGTATTACTGATGATGTTCTAGCAGGTGTAGATTGTATCAACTCAATAGCAAAGAGGTTAGAGGAAGTTTTCTCCAAAAGTTGTGGCATTTCCCATTCAGGAAATGATATCCAAAGTGGTAATATTTAATAGTCATGTCTAATATCATATGAATGTCGTGAATTTATTTGGCACATTTGTTTAATTGTTTCAGAATACCTTGATCATGGTGATCCAGATCACATATGCCAGTATTGTACAGCTGTTTTTTGGTTTGGTGAGCGCATAAACAAACGTGCCAAACGGAAGAAACCGGTCTACTCAGAATGTTGTTTACAGGGACAAGTGAGGCTCCCTGCACTTGGAGATTGGCCAATTATTACGTTTACTGCTTACAAAAGATGATCCACTGAGTAAACATTTTAGAGATAATATAAGGGCGTACAACATGATATTTGCGTTCACATCGCTTGGAGGCAAAGTAAAAAAGAGTGTTGCTCCTGGAAGAGGTCCTCAAATGTTTACCATTCATGGAAAAAATTACCACAAGATCAAATGTTTAGTTTGTGAACCGAATGAAGTTCCCAAGTTTTTCCAGATGTATATTGTTGATACCGAAAACGAAGTGGAATATCGACATCAGGCAATGAGGTGTTTTAATAATAACCTTTTGCACAAGAATATAGTTTTGTTGTTAACAATATTTTGAGTTTATATTATATTATGCTTTTTAACATTTTATTTAATTAAATGCATCCATGGAAAATCGGCAAACAAGTACAAAAAGAAGCTAGATTTGAAAAAGAAAATCATTCAAGCGATAATTAAAATGTTAGATGAGGTGAACCCTTATGTGAAGCAGTTTAAGTGCGCAAGGGGCAGGTATAAGATGAACCCGAATGAAACTTTCCACATGAGAATCATAAGTGACCGTAAAAAAGACGGACAGACCTATTGCAACCCATCGGCCGCTGAAGTTGCTGCGATCATTCCTGGTGGTTTTAAAATGGAAATGCCAACAAGGGATATTATACTTCACGCAAAGTCAGGAGAGTACAAGAGGATAAGTGAAGTTCATATTTCCTATCTTGCTTTGCAGTATCCTCTTTTATTTCCGAAAGGAACAGATGGTTTTACAACCGGCATTGTGAAAGGAGACCCGAAGAATAAAAAACAATAAGTATGAGACAGTTTTTTGCTTATCGGATACAAGAAAGACCAAATGAGTCTCAGCTTCTATTACATTGTAGAAGGCTATTCCAACAGTTTTTGGTAGATGCATACACAACTATCGAAACCAACCGGCTTTCCTATTTGAAGCTGAACAATTCAAGTATTAGAGCTGAAAATTACGATTCAGTTGTTGACGCATCAGACATTGGTAACACTGACCTCAATGATCAAGGGAAAGCCTGTTACCTTCATGCCTCTTTCGTAGGAGGACCAAGGTACATGAGAAATATGTATCTAGATGCAATGTCCGTATGTAAGAAATATGGATTTCCTGATTTGTTCATCACCTTTACATGCAATTCGAAGTGGCCAGAGATCATTAGATTCTGCCAGATCCGTAATTTAAAGTCTGAGGACAGGCCAGAAGTTATTTGTAGGATTTTTAAATTGAAGCTCGACTCTCTTATGGATGATATTACCAAGAAGAATATATTTGGGAAGACCATCTGTTGTAAGTATTGTTTTACGTCCTCACAATGTATGCTATTTTGAAACGTTCATATACTATATAACTTATGTATTTCCTTTTGTCAATTTTTGGTACAGCAATGTATACTATTGAGTTCAAGAAGCGAGGTCTCCTGCATGCTCACATATTGGTATGGATGAAAAAAAATTCTAAGATTATTGGCCCCGAAGCTATTGACAAGATCATTTCTGCTAAAATTCCGGATAAAGACACAGACTCGGTACTTCATGAAATTGTCAAGGAGTGCATGATTCATGGTCCATGCGGAAAAGATAACAAAAATTTTCCATGTATGGAAGATGGAGAAAGGTCTAAATTCTTTCCCAAAACGTTTATTAACGAGACGGTAGTCAACGAAGATGGTTTTCCTCTTTACCGTAGAAGGAACTTGCTAGGGCGTTACGTGGAGAAGAATAAGGTTAACATAGATAATAGATATGTTATTCCTTATAACAAGTATTTGTTGTTGCGTTACAAAGCTCATATAAATGTAGAATGGTGCAACCAAATTGGGTCTGTTAAGTACTTATTCAAGTATATTATGAAAGGCCCATATCAAGTTTCAGTTGTTATTGAAAGTAGATCCGAACCAAATCCTCAAGACAACGAAGATCCTCTTAACAAGCTGGACAAAAATAACAAGAATGAGATTAAAGACTACTTCGACTGCAGGTATTATTGTCTTTTCAAATAAACCCGTCCGTAGTTAGGGTTTAGTAATTTAACATGTATTCAAATATATTTTATAGGTATATTTCTGCATGTGAAGCTGCATGGCGAATTCTAAAATTTGCCATACATAACCGAGCTATATCTGTTCAGAGGTTATCATTTCACCAAGAAGGGAAACAATTCATCTATTTCAAAGGTGATGATGAAATCAAAAAAGTTATGGATCATCAAGAACTACTGGGTTCTATGTTTTTGGCTTGGTTTGAGTTGAATAAGACTAATGATTTAGCCAAGCAGAAGACTTACAAAGAGATTCCAAAGTTTTTTACTTATGACTCAAAGGAGAGACAATTCAAGCAAAGAAAACGAAGAGCACGCACTCTTGGAAGGATAAACCATGTTCCACGGAAGATGGAAGATGGTTATTATATGAGACTACTCCTAAATTACTAACGAGGCCCTACAAGTTTCGACGAACTTAAAATTGTGGAAGGCACTGTTTGCGCCACATAAGCATGTCAGAAATTAGGTCTACTGGATAATGATCAGGAGTATATTGATGATCTACATCGCTTAAGCATATGGGCTGACGGTGGCTATCTTCGTAAGACTTTTGTTATCATGCTTGAACCAGGTAGTTTAACCCAGCCAGAGAATGTGTGGGAAAATACTTGAGAATTACTATCAGACGACATTCAAATGAGAAAACGAGAGGAATGACATCGTCCGGGTTAGTTTTTAAATTTCAACTCCTTATAACATCATTGGTCTATATTATGGAATTGTAAACTAATGTTACATCGTATATAATACTTGCAAATCTAATATTGAATGATGATGATAAGAAGTCTTACGCACTCCGCGAGATTGAAAAGCTCTTACGAAGTAGAGGTAGCTCTTTAGGATACTAAATCGCAATGCCTTCTTTGCCAGATAATTTTGAAGATAGATCAAATGCATTGATTGAAGATGAAAAAGCGTATGACCGTGATAACCTCAGGGTGGATAGTGCAAAATGGATAAAACAGATGACTCCGGAGCAGAAAAAGATATATGATGATATCCTTTCAGCCGTGGATAATGAGCAGGGAGGACGTGTATTTTTTGTGAACGGATTTGGCGGCACTGGTAAAACCTTCCTTTGGAGAAGTGTATCTGCTAATGTGAGATCGAAAGGTAACATTGTGCTTAATGTTGTGTCTAGTGGTATTGCATCTCTATTATTACCAGGTGGGAGAACAACTCATTCTCGGTTTTGTATACCCCTGACCCCCGATGAGTTTAGTACATGTTCTATAGTAATGGGATCTGATCAATCCAAGTTGATACAAGAAGCACAACTTATTATATTGGATGAAGCACCAATGATGAGCAAATATTGTTTTGAATCACTCGATCGAAGCTTGAATGACATCTGCGGACGTGTTGAGGGCAAGTTGTTTGTAGGCAAAACCATTGTGTTTGGAGGTGATTTTAGACAGATTTTACCTGTCATAAATGGTGGTACTCGGACAGAGGTAGTTATGTATGCGATAAATTCATCTTACATTTGGGAGTATTGTACAGTGTACAATCTCACAAAAAATATGCGGCTGCTCAAGAATACTCTTCCTCCAGATGAAGCAAAGGATGCTAAAAAAATTTCAGATTGGATATTGAAAGTCGGCGATGGGGAACTTGGTGAACCTAATGACGGAGAGGCTCTCATAGACATTCCAGACGAGTTTCTTATTAGTAATAAATATGATCCTATTCAATCAATCACCAGAGAGATTTATGGAGATCCACGGCTCTTACACACGAAAAAGTTACCATATCATGAATTCTATCAGTCTAGAGCCATTTTATGTCCTACTAACGATGATGTCGATATCATAAACGAGCATATGCTTGACAATTTGGAAGGTGTGTAATTATTTAAATTTTTCATGTTTTACCAAAATATATATGTTTAAATTTATAACTTAAGTTTTGATTTCCGGTTAACTAATAGCTGCTGAAAGAGTATTCTTAAGTTCTGATTTCTTGGATCCTTCGGACACAGTATCTCCCAACAATCCTATGTTTACTACAGACTTTTTGAACAGTGTTAATGTGGCTGGAATGCCAAGTCATAGTTTGAGATTGAAAGTTGGGTGTCCAGTTATGTTGCTAAGGAACATAGATTCGAAAGGAGGTTTGATGAATGGAACAAGGCTTTAGATTACAAAAATGGCAGAGTTCATTGTGGAAGCTGTAGTCATAATAGGAGATAAAGTTGGGGAGATTGTTCATATTCCTAGACTATTAATAACACCATCCGATGTTAAGCTTCCTTTCAAAATTCGTAGAAGACAGTTGCCTCTACGAGTTGTGTATGCTATCACGATCAACAAAAGCCAAGGACAATCTTTGGACAAGGTTGGTCTCTATTTGCCGCGGTCGTGTTTTTCGCATGGACATCTATATGTTGCAGTGTCTAGAGTAAAATCTAAGAAAGGACTGAAGGTATTAATCTTAGACAAACATGGTAAATCACAGAAGAAAACTATGAATGTTGTTTACAAAGAGGTGTTCGCCAAAATGCATTTAAAACTCTAACAAGTTTGACTCTGATATTAATGTTATGAACTAATTATTTATTAAATGTTGTATTCCCATTAGCTAACAGAATCATGGTCATTTTTTACAGTTTACATTATAGGAAAGTAGTAACTACGATTTGCGGATTACAGTTGGTATAATATATACACAATCTAAACAATATAGATTCTTCAGCGCAATATATATATATACGCAATCTTACTCGAAAGGAATTTTAGTCTGAACAAATTAGCATCAAATAATCTTCGAATATTTTATATTCCCTTTACACACACCACCATAATATTTATTTACTCCAACGCATGATATTAATTATTGAACCTACATTGGATATTACATAGTCATTCGTATTCCAATTTTTTAGTGTTTGGAATTGTGTATGCGCATGTTAAGTATTTTTGGTACTAGACAATGGTTAATAATAACTATTTGTTTTTGAGTTTCATTGGTCGAATATTTTATATTCTCTTTACACACGCAACCATAATATCTACATTCTTAAAAAATATGTAGCCCTTAAAAAGTGTAACCCTAAAAATATATTTTCCTTTATCATTAGGTAAAAATTATATTTTCCTTTACCATTAGGTAAAAAGTGTAGCCCTTAAAATAATATATCTATATATACCTTATTCCGTTATCAAAATGCAGATATCTTTAGACAAATGCTGTAAAATGTCATTCCTCCTCGAAGTTGGTGATGATTCGCGTGATCATATGAATGGTAAACAATTAGTGGATGATTATTTCAAACTATATATTTTCATACTATGAATTGTATTTATTAAAAATGTTCTATTTGTGCAGATGATTTACTTAGTCTGGACACCTTATCTATTTCTGATTGTATTGTGCTTCCTTTTCATCTAACAAATCCGGAATCTCAGGTGTCATCCGGTGTAAACGGAAGATCTAAACTTACAAGTTGGTTCGAGTATAACCAACAAAGCACCGAAGCCAGAACATTAACGTATGGAGAATTTGGTTCTAAATACGTTTGGGATTCAATGAATCTATATGGATTTTAGGCCTGGATTTAGTACTAAAACAAGGTTAGCTTACGATCCTTGACCTACCGGTGAATCTTACTACCTTTATCTCATGCTATGGATTGTAAAGGGTGCAACATGCTTTGAAGATGTTCGTACAGTTGACGGGATTGTTTACCCTAATTTTAAACAGGCATGTCGTGCATTAGGACTAATAGAATCTTCAAATGAGTTCATTCGTATGATTATTGAAGCTGGACGATCGTCTTCTAAGAAGGAATTCGAACATCTGTTATCCATTTTAAAACTGGTCGTCCATGTTGAAGAATATGATACCATAGTATATATGTTTTGTCTTAAATTTAGGTAATATGTATTCATATGGTTATTTATCATAAGTATTGTCGTTCATCATGGTTTTATGAGGTATGTATTGTCGTTCATCTTAATTTTATGAGATATGGTTATGAGATATGGTTATTAAATATTTTGTTATTCATTTTTTAAAGTTTATATTATAGGAAAGTAGTAACTATGATTTGCGGATTACAGTTGGTATAATATATAAACAATCTAAACAATATAGAATCTTCATACAGGTTGCAAGAGCATAAAATATAATGTCTTCCCTAATCACACGCAACCATAATATCCACATTATTAAAACGTTTTAGATTTTTCCAACATTTACGGTAACAAAATATATGAAGACACTTTTTCTAAGTATGTATTATTTCGTTATTTACCTTATAAATGTTTAAAAATGGATCTATATTCTCATTTGTTGTTTTTTTTAGTTGCTTAAAAAAACCGTAAAGCATGTTTGGTACATGAGAAAATTGTTAAACATATATACGAATTCCAGCCGAAGCTCAACGTCTTGAGTTTGAAGAATCTGCTATTGAGTTGAAGCTCATGCGTCTAGAATCTCCTTATACAAAGTGGGTAGAGCTTGAATTTCATAGGATATCACCGTTACCCGGAAATATCAAGGATTTAATTGTAGCTCATGAGGCGAATGATGATGAGTTTATTGATCTTAAAATCGTTATTATGTTTCCTTGAGAATTAAACTATTGTCGTGTTTGTAATATTATAATATATTTTAAATAATTATCGTTACGGTCAATGTAATATTTAATTATGTAGCGTACATTGATTAAATATTAGTCTTGATAGCTATATCAGTCTTGGTATGTTGAGTTTAAAATTAACATACCAATCGTAACGGTATAAATAAAAAAGTAATGGTGACATGAGAGTGTTTGACTGGTCAATTCTCTAGCTAATCCATTGTCCAAGAAGTCATTATGTTGTTTTCGACGTATCTGTATCAAATCAGTATAAAGATAATAAAACACAGTTAGATAAGTGAGCATAATGGAAAATTAATGTGGATTAATTTCATCGTATGCTCCTCTATTGTTACTTACAAGTCCGCAAACGTATCTACTTCTTGAATAGCTGGATTAATCATGAATCGACCTTTGCCGTCAACGGTGTGAATCTCTGTGCCTTAAACAGTTAAAAAGTTTTTATGTTGTTAAGTTTACATGCATATGTTTTTAAGAAATTACAAACACCATATACTTGATATACCTGAATAATTGTCAAGTATTCACCATCGGAGGATAATGATCACACTGTTGTTGTTGATGACATTGTTAATACTGTCTTTGATTTATTGGGATATTTCACCCCATGCCACACAAGTTATTACTCTGTTCCTGTTTTTTAATTTAAACCAATCAGTTTATTCTTACAAATGAAATTGACATTCTACTAATCAGACATACCTTACATCGTGGATCTTGAAATTAAGTTTTTTTTGTATTAGGTCCACTAATAAGAGAATGCACTATGCTAATCTCACCGGTTTCGATAACATAACCGATCATATCTGCATATAATAAAATGGTTTAGTCTTCGAGTGGTATCAAATATTTAAAAGCAATGTCCTCTTACCGAGTGAATAATTTTTTTCCGGTGCTCCTCTCATTAATGATCTATAGTTCGCAAACAAAAAGTAGTATCTTTCGTTAACATAATTTGTTGGATCAATGTTGGTATCATCAGTGAACACAATCCTTTGGTTGTTGCGAACCACACCCGATGCACCGACTGTATTGACGATTCTGAAATCGTTAACGATTCGCCATTGATTTTCTGCAAACATATTGTTGTACCTCTCTGCTAATCGGCGGGGTACAATAACGTGAATCTTGGTTTCCTATGTATCATATATTATACAAATTATGAAAAATCATCAAATCGTGATACCTTCTATTTCTACAGGCAGAATTAACATATATATGTCTCTTCCTTAATGCAATTATAAACTAGATGTTATGATTTACACTGGATTTATGTGAACTATTTATTAAGAACTAATATCTTCTATCTATTCGAAACCCTAATTTTAATTCATAATGATATTACTCCTTTAATTTTAACGTAATAGTTATTACCTGTTCGTCTACAAAAACCATCTCTCCAGAGTATACCCAAAATCCCTTGCCTTCTCAAAGCACTTTAGTAGTGTTTTCACTCTGATGCACCACTTTGTAGTTGATCCGTTAACGTTTGTGATCCAATGTTCTGCAAGCATGGCCATTTTTTTTTTTGAGAGTTCTTGGTTGTTTTGGAATGAGAAGATGAGAAGTCTTTCCCTTATATTTAAATTTGTATTTGTGATTTAACTATTCCTTCGAGGCGGTTTTTAAACTCCCGTTTAGAATTATACTAATTGCCTCTTTTCGTTCTTATAATAAATAACTAGCTATTACCACACGTAATAATGATTACCTGTTTTTGGGCTTCTTAATAGTGTTACGTAATATTTAAAATAAATTTAAAATAACACAGTTTTCTAATTATTTATTTCTCTCGGTTTTTTCTTTTTATATTTGGATTCAATGTATTAAATTCCAAAAAATCTATCAAAATATTATTGGTAAGAAAGCACCCGTGTGTTGTTATTAATTAACCGCACACGTAATAATAATTACACTCCCTCGGTTTTGTTTGTGTATTTAATGCGTGAACTACAAAGGATAGTAAATATATATCAAATCAAATTAATAGTTTGAACATGTATTTGCATGAGAAAAATAAGAAATAATATAATATGTTCCTTAGGTAATGATTTTCTAGCATATATAATAGAAAATTAAAAATTTCTAGAGGGATTGTTTAAACATCGTTTCCAATTACTACATTTCCATAATAAAATAACACCAACTACATTATAGGAAAATAGTAATCACCACGCGATTCGCTAAGCATAATATATGGTGAATAAAAGAAAAAAAAAGCATTATATATACACAATTGTATCGAAAAGAATCTTCGAGCACCACGAAATACCATCAAATGTCATTTCTTCTATAACAATATGCAACCATAATATCTTTATTCCTAAATTGTAAAAGATTATGTGCAGTCAAATCTTATTTATAAATATAAACTAAATAAATGTTTCTTTAATTTATATATCAAACAGTTTTTGTGCAACGATCTTCTTCTTATACAAACACTCTAAAATATCATCAGATTCAGATATAGCATCCTCTAAATCCATCTCTGATTTCAGACCATCTGGATTGAATATACCGGATACTATAATAGACCATGCTTTTGTTCGAAATTGCGAGACCTCGAAGATTTTTGTAGCTAAAGTAATTAAATAGCCAAACTTATGTAATCAGAGACCAATCTCTAACTGACTTTTTTATTGGTTTATCTAATCGAGACTTATACATGATCATAAACCAATAAATCCCATTTAGTGACTTAGTACTTTGTTTTATTGTTGATTTTATTTGTAGCTTCGTGAGAAATATGCTATAAAATGTGTGGAGCATAAAAAGATGATCTTGCAAAGAAAAAGCTTTCAAATTCAGAATCAAATTCTTGATATTGATCAGATGGTTGTTGAGGAAAAGCTAAGACGTTTGGAATCACATTATACCGAATGGGAGGAGCTTGGATTGGATGATATAGCACCACTACCAGATGTTGTTAAAAGATTGGCAAAGAATCATAAACTCGATGTATAATATTTCTACTATTATGTGGTTTTATTCATCACTATAGTTTTTCTTAACACTTTTTTGAGCATAAAAATATTATGAATACCAAGTATATTCGTTTTGCACTTCCATTCATAAACCGATTAAACCTTAAAGAGTTATAATGGGCTAACTCAAAAGTATTTTTGTTTAAATGTATTATGATTAACGAACTTATTTATCAAATCCATTCAAAGTCTACCCTAATCATTTACATGAAATGTAATGTTTATAAAGTTGTCTTGAAATAATGTTTCCAAAATGCATGTATAAGCTTTTTTATGTTTGAATAATTAGTAGGTTGACAAATTTATTGTTGAACATAAATTACCTTCAACTATGTAATAAAAAAGTAGGTTTGTTGTAATCTCACAACATATCATTACTATCAGTTTCGCGTGAGCCGTCAGTAATCTTTTGCATGTTCATAAATATTGTTATTTACCAAGACGTTTTTTTAAAACAAAAAATCAAGACTTTCCACGGAAGATATATTTTTTATATAAACCAATCTTACCACATTCTTATTTTCCTTTTATTTTCCTTTTTATTTTCCTTTTATTTTTTAGAGTAATCCATAATTCCGGATTATATATATATTTTTTTTTTGGGTACCCTGAATTATATATTTGATTTTGTTTTTGTAGTGGTCTTGAACTCGATTGTGTTATCTTTGGAAATCTTGCAAAAGATTTCGATAAGCAATGGGATGAATTCAGTAATTGGGATATGATTTTCGTGTTGCAATTCTTTTGTGTCAAACGTTTGAGTAACGGTTAGTTAAACATGTTCTTTTTAAGATGATTGAGATATTACATAAATCTTGGAAGAACTGAGCAGCTAAGCAAATGTATGTAGGTCGATTGAGTGTTCGAGCCATTGGTCCATGTTCTCAAATTCTATTTGATCCTCTGATTGAAGAAGTTGACGAATTTAAGAAATGGTAATTTAAAAAATTTTATTTACAAACTATATATGTTCTTCCTTATATGTTTTGTTATTGATTATGTATCCTTTTGTTTTGTTAGGCTACCATTGAATGATCAAGCTCAATGATTTATTCATCCTTATGTTTTAATCATTTTCCTCTTATCGTGTGATGTAACATTTGAACTTATTATGCCTTTATTGTATGCTGCTTAATACTTTTAGTAGTCGTTTTATTTGTTTTTGTACTTTTATTTTGAAAACATAATATTAGATATTTTAATTTCTATCTATAAGAACGTGGTTCCTCAAAACATAAAAAAAAATCAGAAATATAAGTTTATTTATACAGTTTAGTTACTTAATTTGTTTACAATTTTTTTTGTTTATTTAGAGAATATAATAAATTTAGTTAACAAAAAAATATATTCTGTTTCTATTCCGAATATTTTCAGCAGATACGACATTTATTATACTTTGTATGAGTTATCAGAGATGTTGTTAAAAGATTGGTAAAATAATCATAATAATATTTTAATGTTGTTGGAGAAGATTCAATCGATTAATAATATTGATATTTCCTATTTAGTAAACAATCTTTTAAAATATTTTTATGATTAACTAACCTCTTTTAAAAAAACATATTTTTTGGTAACTGAAAGATATATGTATATGCAAGTAGTAAATACATAGTACTTAATAGGAATTATTTTGTCAAAGAATATACAGTATATATTGTCTTTTTTTTCAGATTTACATCAGACTATCAACATTCTCTAAAAATGTTAATAGAGTTTTGACTATGTCAACATACAATTCCGATTTTTTCTATTGCTATAAATACGACAAAACACTTTTATTATATGCATCAACATCCATATTTTATCTTCTTATTATCATCGTCCAAATGTCTCAAAACTCTCATGTTTCTTCGGCTGTGAATTTTTCGTTCAAGCCTTCCGGTTTACACTTTCCAAAAATTTTAATTTCTAAAAATCAGACGACCCATGATCTTAAACATGATCTTAAACAGTGTAAACTGTTTGTCTCTAAGGTATGTCCATTTTAACTGAAAGATAGAATTATTTGTTACATTTGAATCTTCTAGAATTAAATACATTAATATTGGTTTAGCTCAAGATAGAGTATGTGAAAGCATACTGGGAACGCGAAAGGATCATTTTTGTCAAAAAGAAGATTGATGATGAACTGTGGAATATTGAATGCAATTCTAAAGAGCTTCAATATGAAATAACCTGGATGGAAACACGTCATAAAGACTGGGTTAATCGAAGTTTTCATAGAATAGCTTCCATACCAGACATCATCTATGATGAATATCATTTAAATAATAATAATCATTAGATGCCTTATATTATATAATATATATTCTCCATCTTAAGCCATAATGTTTTAACATGAATGAAATATTACCATTATCATAATTTATATGAATCAGTTGGTTGTTCATAACAATCATCTCCATGTTAATTTTCCATGATTTTGTAGTATGACTTAAGAGTATTTATTACTTTAGTGGTTAATAAAATGCTTTTTTGTTTTTAAAACTACACCAACGACCTATTTGCATACGAAGAATAATAAAATGTTAATTACGAATTTAATGTATAAGATTTGTTAAAGATTTGCAAAGGAAACAAAATATTCATGTATAACATTTCTAATATTCGAATCTGGTTTTTTTTTTAAAGTATTCGTTTGGAATAACCGAGTATATTCTTTTTGAATTTAGGTTCTTCCAACGTTTATAAAGTCTATCAGTTATAATGGGCCAATTGAAATGAATCTGAAAACAATTAATATGATTAATGGGCTAATTTAACAAATCCATCCAAATTCTAACCTAACATCATACACAAAATGCAATTGTTATATATTTACCGAGTACACATGGTGACCCTATCTCCATCAAAAATGATTATCCTCTATGGTGTATTTTTTTACTTTCTATTTTCTTTATCTCTCTTTGCATTGGTTTATAAGGTTATCTTCATGATGATAATCATCATGCGTTCAAGATCATACAACAAAATCACCTATAATCGTGTACGCACCCAACATGTAGGTAATACTATTCCGATTAGGTCTGTTTGCTATATGTAGGTTTTTTTTATTTTGTTGAAATTAGTTTTCTTAACATCTCAGGATTCGATTACCAACGCATCTGGGTTAATGACATATTCAAAATTTATACGGTCTGAGTGGTGCAACCAACATAGTTCTATCAAGTACCTCTTCAAACTCATCAACAATGAATCGGAACAGAAGATGATGACTCGAAGAGAGGATGCCAATGCGAAGCCCATCCATGTAGTCAACACATTACAAGAAAGGCAAACACACGTTCAAAAGGATATGTATATCAAAAATAAAAAATTGGATGTTAGGTTTAAGAGGATGTGTAAACCTAAAATATATTGATAACCAAGAATCTCATTAAGGAATTTATCTTTTTTGGATTTTACGAGTTTTTAATGTTGTTGGAGAAAATTCAATCGACTAACAAATAATATAACAAATAATCGTTCCGATCAGTTATTATCTCAACAAAACTTACAAGAAATTAATGACTAAAAATCTCATTACTAGAAATGAAGTAAAATTATATTGTGTTTCTTTTTCATGACTTTTTATATTCCCAAGTTTGATTATATATTTCTCATGCATTAGTCTCGGTCACCGTCTCAGTCAAATCAAATATTTTGAAAATTATACCATTTTGTTAAGTGAACCATTTCTGTTTGATTGGATGTTTAAATGACAACACTTTATTGTTTTGGAAATGATTATTTATTTGCCTTAACATGTGTAGAGCATATAAAACTAAGATCTTGGAAATAAAAAGTTTCCATCTCAGTAAAACACATAAATTCTCCAGTCGATATCCTTCAATTTTCCTTCTACACAAATGGATCCAACGAAAATATGCCAATTGAAGGAAGAATTTTTAAGAGAAGCAAAGGCGTACATAGAGAAAATGGAGAAAAATCGCCAAATCGAAGATGAAGAATTCAAGTTCCTTTGGAAAAGATTTCTAAAGCTACATGACCTAAAGTTCTCTTACAACATAATTTATGAAGAAGAGAAGAGCAAAATCGATAAAGATTTTGCTTGGAACGAAGTCTGCCTCAAATCACACTACCTAAAACAGTCAATAAGAGCTAACATAACCAGACTAGACGTAAAGAATCTTATGGAAAAAGTAAAGATCATTGAAGATGCAATGGAGATGATGAAGGATCCGAACGAAGAAGCTAATTAAGGAATAATGTATTTTACCATTTTAATATTGTTAGAAAAAAATGAATCGATTAATAATATTCATATTTTCTAATTAGTAAACAATCTTAATAATATGTAAGATTTAACACAAGGAAAAATTGCAACACTAAATTGATACATTGTAATTTACAGGTTAATAATTACGTAATTTATTTATAACCATAAATATTTTTAACAACATATTGAGATTGTAGTCAAATGTATGAAGCGAGGATACTTTAACATGATTTTGCATAATTTTTTCTTCTGAACCGAAAGATATTTGTATATATATATATATATGTAAATAGTAGTTGACAAAAAAAATATATATGTAAATAGTAAATACAAGGAAGAACTTAAAAGGAATTCTTTTGTCAAAGAATATACAATATGTATTGTCTGCTTTTATGATTTACATCAGAGTATCAACATTCCTTAAGAATGTCAATAGGGTTTTTACTATTTCAGTATATGTTTGACTCTGTTAATAGTGTAGATAGCTCGGATAATAAATGTGAGTTTATTACTCACATTTATTGACAGTGACATTAATTCAGATTTGTAGTTAGGAAAGTATACCCAGTTATTTACTATGCGGAATCATTGATATAAATATAAACCAAAGCTAAGCCAAATATATTACACAATTTCTTAGTTTTGTACCTGTTTGGTATCCATACCAATTGTTTTTCTGTTTTGTTTGGTGATAACGATGTCTAAGAGTTCTAATGACTCTACAAACAATTTCATTGTTTATTTTAGAAGTAGTGGTTTGAATGTACCGATGCTCTTAACAATGAGTGCACAACATTGTGAACACTCTCAAGTTTTTTTAACAAAGGTATTTAGACTCTAATTATAGGAAATGTAATGTTGTTATTGTCGTGTTGTCGTTTCTAATTGATGTTTTTTCCCCCTTAATTTCCTTAGTTGATTCATAAGTATCGAAAAGCATGTAAGACGTACGACAACATATTACTTCATATGGCAATGAACCCGGACCAAAGGCGGCTTGAGTTGAAGCGTCTCATTTTTGAGAACAAGATAAGACGCCTCCAATCTCCTTACACGGAATGGCAAATCCTTGGTTTTGATAAAATAGCACCATCACCATTTTGTATAACGATTTTAATACATCTCTCTACAACACCTTCCACTTTCGTTCCTCAAATCATCACTATGTTTTGATGATCAAATAAAAAATGTATTAATTATGGTTTATGAATATCTTTAATTTATCAATCTTAATAATTTATATCTCATCGGAAATGATTTGAATATTTAAACAAGTATATAATGTTTCCTAAAACGTTTAAGATTCATACATTGTAATTTACAGGTTAATAATTACGTAATTCCATAAAAAAAATTCTTTAACCGAAAGATATTTGTGTATATATATATGTCAATAGTAGAGACGTATTGTAGTACATAATAGAAATTCTTTTGTCAAAGAGTATACAGTAAATTGTAACGCCCGTGATCCAAAATTGTGTTTTTGGATGGGTGTCGATCGACACAGGGGCTGTGTGTCGATCAACACGGGGTGTTAGCCTCTCGATGGAATCGGACAGCGGATGCTGTGTTGATCGACACAGGTGTTGTGTCGATCGACACGGGCTGTTGGGTTCTCGAGATTTTTGGGCAGAGAATGCTCTGTCGATCGACACAGTGCAGTTGTGTCAATCGACACGAGCCAAACGGAATTAGGGCTTTTAATTCTGATTGTTTTTGGTTAAGGGCTGGTTAGGGTTTCTCTATATAAGTGAAGGAGCGTGTGTGAGTCTCCTATTCAGCCGTTTTTAGAGAGAAACCAGAGAGAAAAGAGATTTGAGAGAGAGTTTGAGTGGATTTGGAGTGTTCATCAAGGATTCTTGTGGATTCCTTGTGTTCTCCATCCAAATAGCTTGTGTGATCATTTGGGAGGCTCTAGAACGTGTGAGGAGCGTGGCGGTGACTGATTTTTGTGGCTGGGAGTCGAAATCAGGGGCTGTTCTTCGTGTTCTTGAGTGTTCTTCATCGTTCTTCGTCTTTTCCCTTCGAATCTAAGGTGAGTACGTGATCGTGATATGGAATTAGGTTATTAGGGATTGATTGTGATGAATTGAATTGTGTTCGGTGATTTTCGTTGTGATTTATGCGTACTGGAATCGAGTTGATCTCGCGAGATGGAACGGAACTCGAGCGGTGAGAGGATTTGGCTCGGTTCAGGTTTCTGCGAGGGGTGTCGATCGACACCTAGAGGTAGTGTCGATCGACACCACTGTTTCTGATCGAGACTTGTGTTTGAGGATGGAGTGTCGATCGACACCAAGTGGGTGCGTCGATCGACACTCAGTCGTTTGTGAAGTGTGTGTTTTGGATTGGGGTGTCGATCGACACCATGTGGGTGCGTCGATCGACACCAGACGATGGATTATGGATTATCGATTGTGTTGTTCGATAAATTATGTGCTGTGAATTGATTACGGTATTATTGATTTGTGTACTGATAAAGGGATTAATGCTGGTTAACTGTGTTATTTGGAATCTTGTGGATTGTTGGTAGCTAAGAATTATTCGTTGTGAAATGGTTATTGCATTGTTTAGTTGTGAATTGGTAATTGGTAAATCCTGTTTAAATGTTGGTAATTGGAATATTGTTGATTGTTGATTGATCGCGTAGAATTGATAGTCTAATTCCTATTATATATCTGGTAGACAGGATGACCGCTCCACTGAGTATTTATGATAATACTCACGCAACTCTGTTTTTCCTTTTTGAGTTGCAGGTAATGGAAAGAGTGTGATCGCGGAATCATGGCAGAGGAAGAGGATGATTAGGATGTTATGTGTATGGTTTATGTGGTGATAGAAATGTTGTTTAGGTTGTTAGAATAGAATGGAATTGTTATTAGAATTCTGGAATTGTTGGAATTGATATTTGGAACTGTTATTGAATGTTTTGTGTTGAGTATTCCGCTTGTGATGTCTAAAAAAAAAAAAAAAATGCGGGTCTTACATTTTGGTATCAGAGCCCTTACGGTTCTAGGGCTAGTAGTGTTTGGGATGAACTGAGACGATGTGTTTAATTGATTATGTGTGCTTAGTCAATTGTAGTCTTAGAATAATCCTCTTCAGCCTTTAAAGAGATTCCGCGGTAAGTTATTTTTTGTGTTTTCTGTTTGTGAATTCTAGTCTCTTAGAATTGTTCTTGTGATAAGTGCAGTGTGCGATGGCTAGAGTTCCGAGAGGCCGTGGTGGCAGAGCTGGTGGCCGTGGAGGCTGGAGTCGTGGTTTTGGTCGTGGTCGGGGCCGTGTGGCTAAGTTGTTCGAGTGGGAGACTCAGAGTGAGTCATCGGATCAGGTGGCCGGTTCGCCTGTGTATCAGGAGTTGTCAGAGGGCCCTGTCAGTGTGTCAGTTGGTTCAGCTGGAGCGAGAGTTAGTGCTAGAGCTTCGGGTGCGGCAAGAGGCTCAAGGGCAGGTGGTGCTTCAGGCGGAGCTCAGGATCCGGAGGATCATGTGTCTAAGATGATAGCGTCGATTTTGGAGCGTTTACCGGGTGCAGTGCCAGTGTAGACTCCAGTGGAGGCCCGGAGGGAGCAGTATCTTGCGTGGTCTAATGAGTTATTGCTCATGGGGCCCTTGTCTTTCTCGGGTAGTGGGAGGCCAGAGGAGGCCAATGAGTGGAGATTGAAGATCGAGAGAAGGCTTCGTATTCTCCGATGTCCTGAGGATTTCTGTGTGGATCTAGCGGTGGAGTTCTTGGAAGGCAATGCGCGCCTTTGGTGGGCTGGAGTGCAAGCCAGGAGGAGGCGGACATTGTGGACTTGGGGAGAATTCTTGGGCGAGTTTAATGCCAAATATTTTCCTCAAGAAGCTGTGGAGCAGTTGGAGTTGCAGTTTCAGAGATTGGTTCAGGGCAACCTATCAGTGCGTGGTTATGATGCTGAGTTCAACAGGTTAGTGGTCTATGCGAGTAGCGGCATGGATGAGGAGCGAGCCCAGTTGGGCAAGTTCGTGGCTGGACTTCAGATCGGGCTGAAGAAGCCTGACATGGCTTCTAGGTATGCCTCGAGGGCAGAGTTGGTGGAGGCACTCGTAGCGGTCGAGGGCCTAGAGGAGCAGTTCGAGGAGTGAGCTGGTTTTTTTGGTGTTCTTTTCGGTTTTGTTTTCCGTTTCCGAGTTTTGAGTTTTGGTGTTGTTTCTGGATTTTATCGTATTTTGTTGGTGTTGAAACGATTTACATTTTTGAAAATTTATAAGATGGTGTTCCTTACTTATTTTCGTGTGGGTTTTGAGGCTGTGTGCCTAGTTGTGTTATTATGTGTGGACCAGTGTGGGTCGATGATTTGAGGTTATCCCAGGAGGGGATTGTTGTGGCTATACCTCGTGAGGCGGCTCTAATCAGAGGAGAGGTGTTTTTCTCCTGTGTGCTTATTGGGAAGCGTGTTCCCGGAATAAGCAGCGAGGGATGTGAGGTTTCTTGCGGGGATGTAAGATCCCCAGATACCGTTGGCTCGAGGGAGGTGTCCTGATAGTGCTAGCGGTATGTTTTCGTGTATGGATTAGAGGGAGCCTCTGAGGTCAGGGGAGGATCTCGTGTGGTATCGGCTGTGTCGGGCTGGGATTTTGGTCCACGTTGGATGATTGCGGAACGAGTGGGAATCTCGTATAGTGTTGGCTAGAGCAGCTAAGTTTTGGGTCTGTGATAGACGGTTCGGGTGGCTCAGGTGGTGAGTCGAAGTATCGCTGGTAAGGCTGGGCCTATGGTTGAGTTCGGGAAACAGATGTAGCATTCCAAAATCCAAATCTGGACTGACGGATGGTTGTACATGTCCTTGTTTGATTGTTGTACAGTCAACTGCCAGACCTAGTTGGGTTAGGTATAGTCTTGACTGACGGGTGATTGTACATGTTCTTGTGTGATTATTGTACGATTGACCGCCAGACCCGGACGGATTAAGAATGTCGCATCGTGGGTTCTGGATGAAACTAGGCAAGTGTTGGGCATTTCGAGTGGTGGTTATGCTTTTGTGTGTTTTAGTGTGCTTGTGGTAAGCACAGGAGGTGGCGTCGTGATCGGGGATCACCTGGACGCGTTTGTGACCTTATGCTTAGTGGATATCATGGAGTGTTCGAGAGATCCTAAGGATCAGGAGCTCATGGTGTTTGGTTCTGGAGAGAATCAGGAGCAGAGCTGGATGCAGAGTCGAGCAGTACTGGTTAGAGGAGCGCCGATTCGGTTACGAGAAAACCGATGGGAGTATTCAAAGGTTCAAGGTTCGTCATAGATGGCTTTTTGGTATGTTTCAAGGAAATGGTGGCTGGTTGGTTAGGGCGCGTCGAGGAAATCCAATTCTGGGTTTACGAAAGATCGCGCATGTTCTTGTTTGATTGTTGTGCGGTCAATCCGTTAGACCTAGTCTGGGGTTAGTAGGACTCTGTGCAGAGTGAGCAAGGAGTGTTTCAGTTTATCGGGAGTTTGGCTGGGTTATCAAAGGGAGCGGAGTTATCAGGATCGAAAATCAGCAGAACTTGCGTATCGTCACGCGTTCAGGAGTGCATAGAGCATTGTGGGATTCAGGAGAGGAATCCGAAGTAGTCGGTTCAGTTCAGGTCCCCTCGACCGGGACAGGCAGGATATCGGCTGAAGGTTGTGGGCGCTGAGGCGTCAGGAGTGGTTTTGGGCCCTTGTTGGGCAGTTCAGTTTCGGTGATCGGTGCTCAATATTTATTGCTCTAGGGACTGCGGTCCTGAATAACTCATGTGTTGTGAGGAGAGGTGAGCTTTCCTGTGTGTTGTGTGGGGATGTGAGATTCCCAGATACCATTGACTCGAGGGATGTGTACTGAGAGTGTGAATGGTATGTGTTCCTGATGGGCTGTAGGATGCGTCCTATGGGTGCCAGGTGTAGGCTGAGTTAAGAACAATAGATCTTTGGGGCGTGTGAGGAGTTTGGTTTGGCTTTGTGCTTCGAGGTTGTGGTTTGGATCTTCTGGAAAGTCAGTTGTGTGGCCGTGTGTTCGGCAGGGGTAGTTTTGTTTTGTTAGAATAGGTTGCGTGTTGCGTGTGGTTATCAAGGGAGATATTCTTAGTTTCGGAGGCTTGTCTCGTATGTGTTGATTACTCTAAGGAAGTATTTTCCTATGTAGAGCAAGAGCTTGAGGGAGACGTCCTGGGAGTAGAGTGGCATCGGCATCGTTACCTCGAGGGAGACGTCCTGAGAATGTGATGATGACGGTAAATATGAGTAATCGATAACTGACCGTGGCATGAGAAGGGAACAGAATACAGACCTCGATGATATTCTTGTGCGTTCGGTTCGACGACCGGGATATCGGATGTATTGTCTTGGTTGTGCATGTTCTTGTTTGATTGTTGCACAATCGATCGATCCGATTCTGGGTTTACAGCGGGTTGTACATGTTCTTGTTTGATTGTTGTACGATCAGTTGGATAGACCTGGACAAGATTAGGAAACATTACATTTTGGTAGTTCGGGCTAGAGACCTTGCGCGTGTCTTTAGATTCGTGTTGTGGAGACAGATAGGCGTTTTGGAATTTATTACGGATGACTCATGATCTGGAGACGGTGGTTTCCAGGGTATGTATCGGAGACGGTGGTTTCCTGTATACATGCTGAGAGACGGTGGTTCTCTCCAAGAGACGGTGGTTTCCTGAGTAGTTATACCGAGACGGTGGTCTCCATTATAGTACAGAGTGCATGTATTGGGACGGTGGTTCCTCTATAGTGCGGGAGACGGTGGTTTCCTGAGTACTTATACTGAGACGGTGGTCTCCGTTATAGTACAGAGTGCCTATATTGGGACGGTGGTTCCTCTATAGTACGGGGAGACGGTGGTTTCCCGAGGGAACGGTGGCTCTTTAGAGTGTGTGGATGAGTCAAACGTAATAAATGTCTAGAAAACGCGTGTTTAGTGTAGGTTGGTTGTGGAGTGTTGAGATTTTTGTGTAAATCTCTAGTGGTTTGGCCGGTGTGGGCCAGAGTGGAGTCTCGAGTAGACTTGTGTTTTGGGGATTAGGCTTGCTTTTCCCAGTAGTTGGCCGGTGCGGGCCAGAGTGGAGTCTCAAGTAGACTTGTGTTTTGGGGATTAGGCGTGTTTTTCCCAGTAGTTGGCCGGTGCGGGCCAGAGTGGAGTCTCGGATAGACTTGTGTTTTGGGGATTAGGCATGCTTTTCCCAGTGGTTGGCCGGTGCGGGCCAGAGTGGAGTCTCGGGTAGACTCGTGTTTTGGGATTCGAGGGGGAATCCAGTGTGGTGGAGGAGAATTGTAACGCCCATGATCCAAAATTGTGTTTTTGGATGGGTGTCAATCGACACAGGGGCTGTGTGTTGATCGACACGGGGTGTTAGCCTCTCGATGGAATCGGATAGCGGATGCTGTGTTGATCGACACAGGTGTTGTGTCGATCGACACGGGCTGTTGGGTTCTCAAGATTTTTGGGCAGAGAGTGCTCTGTCGATCGACACAGTGGAGTTGTGTCGATCGACACGAGCCAAACAGAATTAGGGCTTTTAATTTTGATTGTTTTTGGTTAAGGGCTGGTTAGGGTTTCTCTATATAAGTGAAGGAGCGTGCGTGAGTCTCCTTTTCAGCCGTTTTTAGAGAGAAACCAGAGAGAAAAGAGATTTGAGAGAGATTTTGAGTGGATTTGGAGTGTTCATCAAGGATTCTTGTGGATTCCTTGTGTTCTCCATCCAAATAGCTTGTGTGATCGTTTGGGAGGCTCTTGAACGTGTGAGGAGCATGGCGGTGACTGATTTTCATGGCTGGGAGTCGAAATCAGGGGCTGTTCTTCGTGTTCTTGAGTGTTCTTCATCGTTTTTCGTCTTTTCCCTTCGAATCTAAGGTGAGTGCGTGATCGTGATATGGAATTAGGTTATTAGGGATTGATTGTGATGAATTGAATTGTGTTCGGTGATTTTCGTTGTGATTTATGCGAACTGGAATCGAGTTGATCTCGCGAGATGGAACGGAACTCGAGCCATGAGAGGATTTGGCTCGGTTCAGGTTTCTGCAAGGGGTGTCGATCGACACCTAGAGGTAGTGTCGATCGACACCACTGTTTCTGATCGAGACTTGTGTTTGAGGATGGAGTGTCGATCGACTCCAAGTGGGTGCGTCGATCGACACTCAGTCATTTGTGAAGTGTGTGTTTTGGATTGGGGTGTCGATCGACACCATGTGGGTGCGTCGATCGACACCAGACGATGGATTATGGATTATCGATTGTGTTGTTCGATAAATTATGTGTTGTGAATTGATTACGGTATTATTGATTTGTGTACTAATAAAGGGATTAATGCTGGTTAACTGTGTTATTTGGAATCTTGTGGATTGTTGTTAGCTAAGAATTATTCGTTGTGAAATGGTTATTGCATTGTTTAGTTGTGAATTGGTAATTGGTAAATCCTGTTTAAATGTTGGTAATTGGAATATTGTTGATTGTTGATTGATCGCGTAGAATTGATAGTCTAATTCCTATTATATATCTGGTAGACGGGATGACCGCTCCACTGAGTATTTATGATAATACTCACGCAACTCTGTTTTTCCTTTTTGAGTTGCAGGTAATGGAAAGAGTGTGATCGCGGAATCATGGCAGAGGAAGAGGATGATTAGGATGTTATGTGTATGGTTTATGTGGTGATAGAAATGTTGTTTAGGTTGTTAGAATAGAATGGAATTGTTATTAGAATTCTGGAATTGTTGGAATTGATATTTGGAACTGTTATTGAATGTTTTGTGTTGAGTATTCCGTTTGTGATGTCTAAAAAAAAAAAAAAAATGCGGGTCTTACAATATAATGTTTGCTTTTATGATTTACATCAGAGTATCAACATTCTCTAAAAATGTCAATAGTGCATGTTGAATTTCATAACCATTGTACGTGTTGAATTTCATAACCATTGTACATGGTCTTAGTGAATGCATTGTGTTCTGCATTGTGTAGTCTATTCACTACAAGAAAACAAGGGGATTTTCGACAACCAAAACCGCCGGAATAAGGGTGTTTCTGACGGATTTCCACCGTCGGATCTATCTCGTCGGAAATTGAAGTTCTGACGGATTTATGGCGGATTTTCGACAGATTCCATAACCGTATACCACATACCGCATACCGTATACGGATATCGTATCCGTCGGAAATTACAATTTTTTTTAAAAAAAAAAATTTCTCCGGGGGAGAATTTTCCGCCGGAGAATTTCTCCTCCTCCTCCTCCTCCTCCTCCTCCTCCTCCTCCTCCTCCTCCTCCTCCTCCTCCTCCTCCTCCTCCTCCTCCTTCTTCTTCTTCTTCTTCTTCTTCTTCTTCTTCTATTTCTTCTTCTCCTCCTCCTCCTCCTCCTCTTCTTCTTCTATTTCTTCTTCTCCTCGTCCTCTTCTTCTTCTTCTTCTCCTCCTCCTCCTCTTTCTCTTCCTCCTCCTCCTCTTCCTCTTCCTCCTCCTCCTCCTCCTCCTCCTCCTCCTCTTCTTCTTCTTCTTTTTCTTCTTACCAAATAAGAGATTTTGAACGGTATAAAATTAGAACATATTTCGTCGGAAATCTGTCGAAAATTCCCCCGCCTTTTCGATGATCACGATGTGTTTGGGCGGGATAAAATTAGGGATATCCGTCTGAAATTTCCGACGAATACCATATCCGTATTTGGGATACCCGGTATACGGTATACAGTTACGTATTTCCGACGGATTTATGATGGATTCTGTAACCGTATATTGGATACCGTATATGTATACCGTATTTCCCGTATACGGATACCGTATCTGTCGGAATTTAAAATTCCGAAATCCGTCGGAGTTCTGACGGATATTTTCGACGGATATTACGTCCGTCGGAAATTCCGTCGGAAATCCCCTTGTTTTCTTGTAGTGATTCCAATATATTTAATTCTGACAGTCAAAGCATATTTTTCTCTATTTAATAATTTCGGTTTCGTTGATTACGAAGCATTTACTTTTATATACCTATAGCGTATTTTGTTTGATCTGTACATGTTTTCGTTTGGACCATCTTTATTTGTTTTTTGTTTATTTATTTGGTTGTAGGTTGGTGTTTAGAACCAACCATGTCTGAGTACTCGAGCAATTCTCCTTTGCTTCCAAGACCTTTTGTCCCCACAGGGTTGAAGATCCCGCAGCTTTTGATTACACGAGCTAAGCATTCCACCCACTACGAATATTTTCTCGATAAGGTATTTGAAGAATTTTTGCACTTACTTTTGTTTAATAGTTAGACAAAGATTGTTCTTCGATCTAATCCATTGTTATATTTTTAGTTGCGGAAGAAGTACAATAAAGCGTGTCTTGCACATGAGAAGGTTGTTCGGAAGAAGAAGCGTCTATTGAAACTTGGGTTTGAAGAGCGTGCCCTTGAGTTAAAGCTTAAACGTCTGGAATCTTCTTATACAAAATGGATCGAGCTTTTTTTCGATAAGATTGCACCAATTCCTCGGAGTATATCGGACTTAATTTTAGCTTCTGAACAAATGGATGATGAGTTTGTTCCTCCTACGATTGTGATTATGTTTTAACAAGAATGGACTTGTATTCTTACCATTTTCTGTTTCACTCACTTAAAAAAACTCAGTGTCGTTACATGTTTCTTCTCGATTATAGAATTTTAATTTAATATTATCCCTCAAGAATGTGCCGATCCATGTTCATACATATTTTCTAATCTGTTTATGTAACACCCGTGAACCCAAAATGGGATTTTGGGGGTGTCGATCGACGCGATGGGTGTATGTCGTTCGACACCGGGTCGTTTCCTCGAGAATTTGGGCAGGGGGTGTCGTGTCGATCGACACGGTGTGTCTGTCGATCGACACGAGGCCATCGTTTCTCGAAGGTTTGGGCAGAAAGTGCCCCGTCGATCGACACAAGGAGTGTCTGTCGATCGACACGGGCAAAAATAAAACCTAAATTGTAAAAATTAGGGTTTTCCTATAAAAAGGCTTCCACACTCTCTTTCTCCTGGGTGGCCGTGGAAAAAGGAAAGAAAAAGGGGAAAAGAGAGAAAAAGGGAGATTTGAAGGATTTGAGAAGTTTTTAAAGGAAATTCTTGTGGATTCTCCTTAGAACTCAATCCTAGATTGTGTGCCTTCGTGGGGAGAGCTTGGGGTGTTGGATTCGAGCGGGAAATCGGAGATTGAAGCTCGTGTTCTTCGTGTTCTTCGTGTTCTTCCTCTTCTTTTCTTCAGATCTAAGGTGAGTGCGCGACCATAGGTTCTTGAATTGAGGATTATACGTTGTACGTTGTTGTTGTGTGTTTGGGTGGTTCTTTGTGGATTGAATTTGCAGGTTTTGGTGTTGATTTGGGGAGATTTGGCCATGAGAGGATAGGCCAAACTCGGACAGAAGGCTCGCTGTCGATCGACAGGATTGCTTCCCGTCGATCGACACGTGGTTGTGAGCCGTCGATCGACAGGGTTGCTCCCCGTCGATCGACACGTGTAGTACTGTCCTGTTTTCTCCGTTTTCTGTTGTTTGCTTGTTCCGTGCATTGTCTGATAACCCTGGTATTTCGTGTATTGTTTAATTCAAGTAATTGGCCTGTAGATGGGACGACCGTCTCACTAAGTATTTGTTAAATACTTACGCAACTCGTTTTTCCCAATTGTGTTGCAGGTAAAGATAAGGTTTAATCGCGGAATCAGGGCCGGAGGAGGGGATGATAGGTTTTTGTGTGTACAGTCTAATTCTAGAAAAACCAGTGTTAGGTTGCTAGACTTATTTTGAGTAACTCCGGATGTAATATTGACTCTATCATCTGGATAATTGTACGGCTTTTTGTGTGAATGTATGGTTGAATGGTTGTTAACCTTTTATGAAATTAAAAAAAAAAAAAACTTGTGCGTCACAGTTTATATCATATTTTTATAATAACTATTTATTTATAATCATAAATAAGTTTGAAAACCTTAATTTACTATGGATACTCTATGATATTTGTATATATACGTTACACTTAAGTAGTAAATACATATTTCATTGGTGTCACTCTACTCTTTTGTACTCTTTTATACTGAACCTAATACTACAAACCGAGTCCTATACGATCCAAATAGAAATACTATGTTCCCCTGCTTTCGTGGACCGATTACTACATTTTTGAAATACAATTACTACAAACCGAGTCCTATACTCTGCAAATACAAATTTCTCATGCTTTCGTGGACCGATTACTACCAACTAATAAGTGTTTTTTTTATATAAACTACACCGACGACAAATAAATTGGTTATCTACCCTCCGTTCGGGGACCGAACGGGTTGCCCACTAGTTTTGTTTAAAAGAGTTGACTATTCATAAAAATTTAAAAGAAATTAGGTTAATGTCCGCGCTACGCTGCGGGTTATTTAATTATTCAGTTTTTTTGGTTAATTTACTAAAAAATTGTGTACTTTCAATTTAAAATTGATTTTTTTAAAAAAATTGAAGTTGAAATCATACTCGAATATCAAATTGTGTACTACACAATGTATATCTTTGTGAGAAAATAGCCTTCCATATCGTTAGGTACTAACAAATCTTTTACAACAATAACTAAACTTAATTCAAACCCAAAAAAAACAGTTTTACAATGCTTGTTTGTAACCATGGAATTAAAAGATCATGTATATTACGCTAAGCTTGATATATTAAAATCAGAAGGTTTTGGTGAGAGTTGGTACTTCAAGGGTGTCGATTATCGAACCACATGGAGAGCCTTTCGTCACATGAGTAGTCTCCAAGATTGAGGTGAGCTTGTTACGCACGTCTTTGTCCACAAGCTTGATGGTTCTGACTTCTAAGGGCTGAAGTAGGCCATTCGCCATGTTGTCTACTATTTCTCTCTTGCCAAATGTGGTAGATTGTTGCTTGAAAAGCATTTCGGAATATGAAATTTTCCAGTCGACCATATTGCTCAGTGTGGATTAACAACTCTTTCTTTTCATATTTGAATAGAAATGATTCAAAAACAAATGTAGAGAAAGATTTGCTTATCGTGGTTTGTCTCCTTCATGTTGAATAATAGAAAAGAAAAGAAAAAATTATTATTTGGCATTAGGAGTTGCTTTGGGTAGCAATCAATCCAAATTTGGCTTTCCCCTCCTTTCCTTGCTTATTCTTTGATTTGTCTTTCGTTACACCCTTGTAGTAATGAGTCATTTTCTTATATGTTGGAAGTCTTCATCCTTTGTATATTTGAGCATCTGTTTTTTTTTCGCGTCACACTTCTATTACTGCCTAAAAAGACATCTTTGTATTCGGCTACACAAGTCCACTAAATTTCTTGTTTGTTTTCTTCAGAGCATAAATACACACTACAAGAAAACAGGCTGATTTCCGACGGAAATTTTTTCCCGTCGGAAATCCGTCGGACAGTTCCGACGGCATTCCAACGGAATGCTGACAGAGTGGGTTTCCGTCGGAATTCCGTCAAATTTTCAGCCGGTATACCGACAGAAACCCACTCTCTCAGCATTCCGTTGGAATACCGTCGGAAACCACGGACGGAAGACAGACAGATACGAGATGTCGTTATATTCCGACGGTATTCCGACGGAATTCGGACTTTCCGATGTCGGCAAAGTTTGATTGGTCAGCGTGTACGGACGGATTTCCGACGGTATTCTGACGGTTTCCGATGTCGGCAAAGTTTGAGTGGTTCCCATACCATCTACGGTGGATGATGGGATTGGTGGGGTGTTATGTCGGAGGTATTGACGGAAATCTGTTCTACACAAGTTTGTAGAATTCGTCATTCCATCATAACAAAATTTCGAGTACCAAACAAAATTATAAAGATGAGTTCATATTTTCGGTCATGGATGGACGAGCCAATGATGGATGTGGGCTCGGACTTATTAAGGAACGAGTACGCTAAAGGAATATGCGAGTTCATGAATTTACCCAGTAATCTAGAAGCAGCAAAAAAATGTTAGGATATCAAATGTCCATGTTCCAATTGCTGTAATAGAATTAGTGTTGCCGTTCATAATGTTTGGACTCACTTATATAGATATGGTTTTAGGCCGGGATATAAGGTTTGGTATTTACATGGAGAAACCAATTATGAATATGATAGTACTAGTAGCAATGCACCTTATTTTTCGGATAGCGTAGGGGAACCTACAGCGGGAGTAGATGTTGGGGTAAGTACGGTTGCGATGTTTAACGATGCGTTTAGAGAGAATTTGCAGTCGGGTGGGTATGAGGGTGATAGGGTTGAAGAGCCTAATTTAGAATCTCGAAGGTTTTTCCATATGTTAGACGCATCAAAGCAACCACTATACATCAGTTGTAGGGATGGTCATTCACCGCTATCTTCTGCTAGTAGGATGATGAACCTGAAGACTGATTATAATTTGTCCGAAGAATGTGTTGATGCATTCGCCGAGTTCGTGAAAGATATTTTGCCAGAAGATAATCTGGCCCCAGGATCATACTACGAGGTCCAAAAACTTGTCGCCGGTCTTGGTTTGCCCTACCAGGTTATAGACGTGTGCATTGACAACTGTATGATATACTGGAGAGAAGATGAGAACGGGAACAAATGTAAATTTTGCCAAAAACCCCGGTTCCAGGACACAAGTGGCAGGGTAAAGATTCCATTCAAACGGATGTGGTATTTACCCTTAACGGAGAGGTTGAAGAGGCTGTACGAATCAAACCGCACAGCTAAGGCTATGAGATGGCATGCAGAGCATAGTCAAGATGGAGATATCACGCATCCTTCTGACGCGGAACCGTGGAAACACTTCCAATCCGTATATCCAGATTTTGCATATGAACGACGAAATGTATACATAGGCTTATCCACAGATGGTTTCAACCCGTTTGGCAAGCATGGAAGAAAATATTCATTGTGGCCGGTCATCGTAACACCTTACAATTTGCCTCCATCTATGTGCATGCGGCGAGAGTTCCTGTTTCTCTCAATTCTAGTTCCCGGGCCAGATCATCCAAGACGGTCGCTCGATATATTCCTCCAACCATTGATCTCTGAGTTGCAGATGTTGTGGGAGCATGGTGTTGAGGCATATGATGTTTGAATCCAGCAGAATTTCAACATGCGTGCGGTTCTTATGTGGACCATAAGCGATTTTCCGGCATACAGTATGTTATCTGGATGGACAACGCATGGAAGATTGGCATGTCCTTATTTCCAAGACAATACTACAGCATTCCAACTGCAGCACGGAAGGAAGACTTCATGGTTTGATTGCCATAGGTGTTTTTTACCATCAAATCATCAATATCGTCGATCTAGAAGACATTTCAGGAAGAATGTACAAGTGTTAAATGGTCCACTGCCTGAGATAGATGGTCGCAGCATATTGGAACAGTTACGAGATTTTGGTGCAGAGTGAACTCCTGAATGTGGGGGTAATGGCCATCACCCCGTGGACGGTTGTGGGGAATATCACAATTGGCACAAGAAGAGTATTTTCTGGGATTTGCCTTACTGGAAAGACCATCTACTGCGGCATAATCTAGATGTCATGCATGTTGAAAATAATTTCTTTGACAACATCATGAACACCATATTAAATGTCCCAGGAAAAACCAAAGACAACTGGAAGTCTAGATTCGACTTGCCATTGATTTGTTCGAGACCATCTCTTCATGTTTCAAAAGGTAGATTGCCGATGCCTGCTTACCAGTTAGACGCTGGGCAGAAAGAAGTATTTTTTGAATGGTTCAAAAAATTTGTCAAATTTCCAGACGACTACGCATCTAATCTACGTAATTGCGTGGATTTGACGGAAGGCAAGTTTATAGGAATGAAGAGTCATGATTGTCATGTCGTGATGCAGCGTCTTCTTCCATTTGTATTTGCATATCTTCTTCCAGAACCTATCCACCAAGTAATTGGAGGTATATTTCTTACTCCCATTAGTTTCTTACTACCATAATATTACTATATATATATGTACTAACTTGTTTAATTTTTGTTTATAGGAGTTGGTGCATTCTTCCGAGATTTTTGTTCAAGAATGCTTACCGTCCACGGGATACGTAACTTGGAGGCCAATATCCCGGTTCTCCTTTGTAATCTTGAGAAGATATTTCCACCATCTCTTTTTGACGTTATGGAACATCTTCCTATTCACCTCCCACGAGAAGCAGCCTTAGGAGGCCCTGTTCAATACCGATGGATGTATTCGTTCGAGCGTTACATGTTCCACCTGAAGAAAAAGGTTAAAAATTTAAGCAAGGTTGAGGGATCTATTGTCGCACAAATCCTAAACGAGGAAGTCTCACACTTTTCCGAATATTACTTTCCATCGGCAGTTCGCACTAAGGCGAGACGTCCTGCCCCACATGATGATAGAGGTGAGAAAGCAGTCTATGCCATTGTTGTTCCTGATTTGTTTACCCAAGTTGGTCGAGGAAGTGGAAAAGGAAAGAAACGCAAACTATCATCCCAAGAGGTCACACATTTACATACATATATCCTCAGAAACTGTGACGAAATTTTGGAGTACAAAAGGTATATCAGTTATTATAATAAATTTATGGAATTATTTGCCTTTATCTACTAACGACTGTTATGTTACAGGATCTACATGTCTTTCGCACGTGATTACCATTATGATAAGACAGATGCTGAACTTGCTGTCTTGAAAGATGAAGAATTTGAGGGGTGGTTGAAATGTTATGTAAGTGTAATATAATTAATTACTCTTACTTTTCCAGGTTTTCACGTTCATATGTTACTTATTTCTTACTTCTATCATTTTTAGGTTTCCGAAAGTAAAGCAAGTGGTCATTCACTCCCGATATGGTTAGTGGAGTTTGTTCATGGTTTACGCAGCACCGTGACTTCATATCCCAAGTTTTGCACTAGGGGATATGCGTTTAGGATCCGTGAGGAAGGACGCTAAAGGTCAACTTCGGACTATGGTATTTCGGCGCAATTAGGTGATACCATGTACTATGGGATTTTAAAAGAAATCTTGGAAATCCACTATCCAGGAATGTTGGACTTGAGGTGCATTGTGTTTATGTGCGATTGGTATGACCCAACCGATGGTCGAGGGGTTTGAGTTGACCCTCTTGGTGTTATTTCGATAAATTCAAGCCGGAAACTACAGTATTACGATCCATTTATCCTTGCGTCTCAAGCAGACCAGGTATGAATACAATAATATGTTTACCTACATACTCATACTTAAGGTTTGTTGTTCATGTATATTAACAATATCCACTCTTTATTAATAGGTTTGCTACATTCCATATCCTCGAGTTGCCTATCGTACAGATCATTGGATCACAGTAACTCCAATTAAGTCGAGAGGAAAAATATATGGAGTTCCAGAACAAGATGCTCTACAACCATCGAGAAGTATACCAATGTCACATGTTGAGGAGATGGATAACATTGACCTTGTCATTGATGTCACACATATCGGGGATGATCTAGTGCATTCGGACGAAGAGGAAACACATGACAAATTTGACGACGATTCAGACTCCATCCCTAGTGAAAGTGGATCAGAAGATTCAGATTAATAATTTATGAATAAATGTGTGCTTATGAATGTTGTGTGATTCAGACTTCATCCCTAGTGAAAGTGGATCAGGAGATTCAGGAGATTCAGACTTCATCCCTTGTATATCATATTATTTAATAGTATATATATAGTCATGTTTGATGACTAATTGACGATAAATATTGGTATTGCAACTCAAATAAAACATAACATTTAATGAAACATAAAATTTAAAACACATTCTTAAACAAGTACATTAGAGACTTGCAAATATTTAACACACAACGGTTATGGTACAAGTACATAATAAACTCCTCATTTTACAATCATCTGTCGGTTTCCACTCTGAACTTACCATTTGTTAGAACCATTTAGTGATGTTCTTTCCCTTTTTTTTCTTTTGTGGAGAATCTACAAATCCGTCGCACAATTCGCTTTTGATTGCATCAACATCTAGATTTATGTTTGGCTAACAAAGATCTATGGAATTACTATATGCAAAACCGAGCCCCTGGTCTAAACACTCCAAACACAACTCTTCTTCCTTCAAGCCCTCCTTACGATAATTTAAATGTCATAGATGCTCAACCAACAATTTCACTCCACCCAACTAAACGATCCCTGAACCAAACGCCCGAAATACCGGGACCTGGCCAAGTCGTAAGGCGAGGAATTTTTCGCAAGAGGGCTCATGATGCAAGGGTGGTGCGAGGTGAAATTCTCAAACTCGCCCAACACAAGATTTTTTTTATGAGGTCATTAACGAGGCACCACAAGCCAACCAGGATTTTAGTAGCCCTCGGTGGACTTCTACTATCGATTACATAATCCGTGAAGGTATATATATATATATATATATATATATAATTACCGTTTTTACTTTACAATATATTGTTATATAATGATTGTAGCTGACAAATACAAAATCTATCATTCATAAATGTAGTTTCTTATCGCAATAGGACCACACCATTCTGGACCCAGGTTGCAGAAATTTAATCCCCGCGTTCACAATTTGTGAAAATAAAAAAGGTTTACGTTTCCGTCCAATTTTATTAACATTTTGAGAAACAATTTATCTGACAAGTATATTCAATTATCAGATTGTGGCTATGCTCTCTAGTTTGACCCCCAATGACCAGGGAGATCTGCTTGTAACCTTAAAAGATCCGTCGGGAATAATCAAGGGAACCATGCATCATAACATCTTCAAGAATGACGAGTACAGACTCACGACTGCTGTAGGTGCGGTGGTCATCCTGAAGAATGTTACCGTTTGCCGTTTTGATAGGAACCCAAAGTACCTAAACATCACAGAGCGGAACATTGTTAAGGTACATACACCATACGTTTATAAATATTTTTGGGAATGGTTAACTAAATTCAGTTTTCAAACAGATAATCGGTGCTAATACGATGATTGCTGAATACCAGCCAACGGAAGTATGCACCATCGAGGAGGAAGATGAAGGAACTACTGGGTACGAATATGAAACAGTTCCAGACTCCGATGAAGAATAAATATCTAACTCGTCCATGATTAAGAATTATTTTATGGTTATGGCTTTATGTTGCTTTTATGTTAAATAATTTCCTACTATCTATTGTACGAGTTTATCCGCATAATGTTGGTACGTGTAATATTTACTATTTTGGTATTTAAATTTATATTGCAATATAAATTGTATGTGTAATGTAAGATTTATGAAAACCAAGGCAACATAGATAGAACTTGTGGGATTCACGGGTTTGGCACTTCGATTGGCAGAACGATTAAAGCCAATTTTGATATGGTTATTTTTTCTAAATAGTGAAAGTCACCAAATCAAAATTGCCTTCAATCGTTCTGCCAATCGAAGAGCCAAGCCCGTGAAGCTCACAAGTTCTATCTATGTTGGCTTGCTTTTAATAAATCTCTAACTCGTTCACATTGTCGACGGAATTTTATTTGAAGTATTTGTAATAAAATATATATAATGTAATAAAAATAAACACCCGTCAGAATTTTGTCTTAATTTCCGACGGTGTTCCGAATGGAGTTTTATTTTATAACCAAATTTATTAAAAAAACAATTTATTTCGGCGTAAAACCTTAAAAATATGTAATAAAAATCAACATCCGTCGGAATTCCGTCGGAAATTAAGACGGATTTCCGACGGATGTTGATTTTTATTATAAAATTTATAAAATAAACAAGTTATTTAGGCGGAAATATAGGGGTGGGCATAAATTCCCGTCCCGTTCCGTCCCATCCCGGTCCGTCCCGTACCCGTTCCCGAATTCCCGTCCCATATATTTCCCGTATTCCCATATGGGACAAGTTTTCAATTCCCAATTGGGACCGGGACGGGAACGAGATATTCCAAAGTCCCGTTTGAAAATCCCGTTTAATATAACTATAAATATTAATATATATATATATATATATATATATATATATATATATGTATATATATATATATATATATTTTAATGGGATAATATGAAATTTTAATGATAATATGAAATATGGTTTAATGTGGTTTAATATGGGATATGGGATATATGATTCAATTTGAAGATTATGGTTTTTATATAGTTTAATATGGGATATGGAATATATGAAATTATAAGGATAATATGAAATATGGTTTAATATGGGATATATACATATATCTATTTTTTAATGGGATAATATGAAATATGGTTTAATGTAGTTTAAGTTTGATTCAATTTGAAGATTATGGTTTTTATTTTATTTTAAATTTTTATCTTTTATAAAATACAATTGAATTTTCTTTAATTTAAACATGTGTTCTCATAAATTGAAAAAGCTTGTTATATACATATTTACAATTTGAAGCATTCTTTAATCTAATTTTTGAGTCCGATTATTTTATGGGATTTCCCGTACCGTTCCCGTCCCATCCCATTTTATCCCATTCCCGTCCCGAATTTGAAATGGGACATAAATGAGACGTATTTTTCTAGTCCCATAAACCTCGTTCCCGTTAGATCCCGTCTCATATTCCCGTTTGCCCACCCCTACAGAAATATATTAAAAATTGATATTTAAAATAATTTCCGTCGGAATTCCGTCTTATGTTCAGACGGATTGCCGACGGAAACCCTAATTTGACTTGCCGTCAAACAACTTTGTGATCATCCTCAAAGCGGCAAAAGCCGTCGGATTTATCGTCGGAATTATAGGTTCCATCGGAATTCCGTCGGCCACTGTTATAAATCCCAGAACTGTTTCTCTTCCCCGACACTTATCAAAACCAAACCAAAATTCCGATCCATCACCGGATTTCGACACTTATCGCCGAATTTCGCATCCCTACCACCGGAATCGTCCTATTTGTCCTCTCCACCGCCAGAAATCTCCTCTCCACCGCCAGAATCGCCGGATTTCTTCTCCCCACCGCCGGATTTCTTTTCTCCACGGTCGGAAACGCCGTTCGGTCGCCAGAATTCGCCTCCCAGTCGCCGGAATCGCCGATCCACCGTCCAAATCCGTCGCCTCCGTCCAAATCCGTCGCCACTCCCAAAATCAATGTAAGTTTTGTTTGTGTTCTTATGAAAATTTGTGGATTTTTAGAAATTGTTCTTGTGAATTTGTGGATTTTTAGAAATTGAATATGAGAATTGTAGAAATTTAGGTGTTTAGGGATTTATAAATTTAGGGATTTAGGGATATTAGAATTTTGGAAATTAGGGATTTAGGAATTAGGGAATTATGGATTTATAAATTTTTATAATTATAATTTTATAAATTTATAAATTAAGGGAATTATAAATGTTTTGTTTTTAGGAATTAAAACGATTATTATAGAAATTTTAATAAAATTGTGAAACATTTTTAAAAAAAAATTCACCAATTTTAGGCGAATTTTAAATAATAATATTACAGTTATTATAAGAAAACTTCATGAATTTGTAGATTTAATAATTTTTGGGGGTTTATTACAATTTACAAATTCTCTAAAATATATTGTAAAAGAAAACTATTTTGTAAATTGATATATCATGGTTTTTACCCAATTTTATACCATGATATATGTCTGTTTTATCGAGTCTTATGGTGTTTTCTAGTGTTTAGTGTTTTATATTAGGTACAAGGATGAATTGGACTCAATTGGTGTTTACTGGAGCAATTTGGAGCTTAACGGAATGAGCAGTCAAAGTGGCAAGTTCGGATTGAAGAATTCAGATCAGTGTCGAGCGACAAGGTTGTTGATGTCGCTCGACACCAACATTTATCAAGTGTCGATCGACATACTTAATCGTGTCGATCGACACGACCATCGGACCTACCCAGATTCCAAGTTTTAGAAGATTTCCTTTTCGCGCCAAAAAGCCCAGATGTTTGCAATTGAGCCCATGACGTTTTTGTATTCTATAAATACTTATTTTCAGCCATTGTTTAGGCTATGCTTTACTTTCTAAGAGATTTTAATAAAAAGGGTTTTATCTTACATTACTATGTCTGAGTAATTCCCTTGTTAGGTTTTAGGGTTTTTCAAAGGTTGAATGAAGAGTTGTAGAGTCTAATTGCTATTGGGATTTGCATTCATATTTATTTGTATTCTTCACCTTGATTGCTTTGAATTCTGATTTAGCGCTGAATTGGATATCTTAGGTTATTTAGTAGATGCGACAGCATTATTGAATAACTAGAACTGAATCATAGGTGAGCAGAGATTTGATTCGCAACGAGAGTTGGCTTTGGGTCTCTGTGAACAATCGAACCCGAATATAATTGCTTGTTTAAATCAATCTGATTTCGCAACGACAGTTGATTTACTTTAAAACAGTGTTTCGAGTTCAAGAATTGTGCATTATAACTTATCCCAAAAGTGATTTTATTCTGCTACTTGGATTTCTTCCTGCGAATTCCCTAAAGCTTAGCGTTTTCCTCTTATTATTTTAAAAGCTTTACAATCATCCTGATTTACTTTTCTGCAATCGTTTTTACCTACATCTTTCTGCTTAGCATAATCTAAAAGACTAAATCTATTGTGCAATTTGATTCCCTGAGGATTCGATACCCTAAGTACTACAATCGATCTCTTAATTTGAGAGAGTAGGACAAAGGGAAATTTGACCGTATCATAAATATACGTACTAGTTCGCACAAAGTTTATAATACTATCTAACTATAATTTTAGAGATTTTGAGATTTAGGTATTTTGATATTTTTATAAATATTTCCAATTTTAAGAATTTGATTTTCATATGTTTTTGTGATTTTTAGGGATTTTTTATAATTTAATATATGATTAATATGTAAAATTTTAAATTTCTAAATATCCTATATAGAATATTTCAAGATAATCATTTAAAATTGTTAAAATTTAAAAATTTTATAACATTAATAAAATTATTTAAACCTTTAAAATTTTTAACATATTTAAAAATAATAAAATTTAAAACTTTAAATACTTTAAGTTCTTTAAATTTAAAATTTTAAAAATTCTAAAATTTATAACTTTAACAATTAAAACCTTTAAATCCTTCAAATTTAAAACTTTTTTAACATTAATAAAACAATTTAAACCTTTCAAATTTTAAACCTATTTAAAAATAATAAAATTTAAAACTCTAAATCCTTTAAATTTAAAACTTTTAAAATTTTAAAATTTATAACTTTAACAATTTAAACCTTTAAATCCTTCAAAATTAAAAATTTATTAACATTAATAAAATTTGTCAAATTATAAATGTCAATTTCCCAACAAAACCTAAATCCATGAACTTCGGTTTCTGAATATACAATATACAAACAAGCCCTGATTACTTAAATTTCAAAATTCCAATTTCACTAAATCCCTAAGTCCATAAATCACAAAACCACATAATCCCAAATTCAATAAATTCATTTATTACAAAAATCTTAAATTCCCATCAATCCCTATGTCCCTAAATAACAAAATGTCCGAAAACTAAATTCCTTTAATCTCTATATTGCAAAAAACCCTAATTCCCAATATCCTTATATCCCTAAATCCGAAATTTCTAAATAACTAAATCGCAAAATCTCAAAATCCCAAATTCCTATAAATTCTATATTCCATAAATCCCGAAATCTCAAACTCTTAGAATTTTGGAAATCGTAGGGACTATCCGCGATATCATCATTCTAGAGGAGGTGGGACTTCCAGTAGGGGAGGTCGGAGTGGGAGTGAGACGCATATCCCCGACAGTACTCCCGACTTAGACACCCCACACATGTCTCAGCCCCCGGGTACAGCCTTCTCAGCTCCCACATCCATGACCATCGAGAAGTTTGTGTCGCAACCCGGACGTGATAGGTTGACACGCCACCTAACACGACCTGGTAAGTCTTATTTAAATTTGTATTGGATTAAATTATTTTAGTAAAATATTTAACTAAATATTTTATTAGGTTCTAATACTCGGAAAACGGGATTACGGGTTCTATCAACGGAATGATGAATTGCTTGGTAACTAAACCGTATCCCACATACCACGATATGCCAGTGGAGGACCGGGACACTAGGTTCCGACAATTTGCGGTATGATTTTATTTTATAAGTTTAAAATATATTTCCTATATGACTCACATTTTAATTACTAATGCGAGAATGTAGTGTTTTTGCAGCAAGATTTTACGTGGGACCCACCGCTCACTTCGTTGGTCCGAAAGAGATTCAACGAAAAGGCTACGAGGAAGTACTCGTTGAAGATGAACGAGTGGAAAGATGCGTGGTACAAAACCGAGAAGGTGCCTCGGGTTATGCAACATAAAGACACATGTTGGGATGGACTAGTTGCACATTGGGAACAGGAGGCAACTCGGGCGACCTCAGAGAGAAACTCAACTAACCGCAATAGCGACCGGAAGGGGAAGGGAAAAGCGACCCACAACCTCGGAGCAACGAGCAAGGCTTCACTTGCAGACAAAATGGTAAATATTTAAATAATTCATAATTTTAAAAAATTCGCAAACAAAATTTTATATGTTAACAGTTTCAGGAGACCGGTGTGTTTCCTTCGAATCTTGCTTTGCTCAAAGCTACGCACACCAACAAGAAGACCGGTGAAATTCAAGATCCCATTGCTCGTGAAATCGTGGAAACCGTGGAGAGGCTCGGAGAGCAGTACCTCCAATCGCAACCGATCGAGGAAGGAACTCCGGCGCCCACCGAAGTTTCATACGAGAAGATCAACGAGTTCACCTACAAGATTAGTAACCGTGTCACTTTTAAACAAATTTCAAAATAACTTTTAATACACCTAAGTTCTAAGATTTAATTTCTTTTTTCTCGTAGGCGACTCCCAAGACCAGAGGCCGTGTATTCGGCCTCCCTGAAGATAGTTGATCGTCCGTTTCGTCGGTTCGACATGGCGGTGGTAGCAGATTGGAGGCAGAAAACCGAGAGCTGACCGAGCGGCTTAGGGCAGTGGAGCAAGCGAGAGAGACAGATAAGAAGGAGGCCGAGGAAGCGAGAGAGAGAGAGAGAGATAAGGCGGAGGCGGAGGCACGATTTCGAACGTTGGAACAGAAGATGACTAACTTCTTCAGTACCCGTAGGCCGGAATAGGCCTTTTGAAGTTTTAAAATTTAATGTAAAACTTTCAAATACTTTTAAAACAATTTTAATTTAATCAGTTTTTTTTTTAATTTTTAATATATTTTTAAATGTTTTATTATATTATATTTATTTTAAATTGTTTAATTATTATTAATTTTTGGTAAAAAATAACGAAAACCGTCGGAACTCCGTCGGTAATCGCCGGAAGTCCGAAACCGTCGGAACTCTGTCGGTACTCGCCGGAAGTCTGAAACCGTCGGAACTCCGTCAGTACTCGCCGGAAGTCTGAAACGGTCGGAACTCCGTCAGTACTCGTCGGAAGTCTGAAACCGTCGGAATTCCGTCGGTACTCGCCGGAAGTCTGAAACCGTCGGAATTCCGTCTCCCTTCCGACTTCTGACGTTATAACGACGAAAGGTCGACGGAATCCGGATATTCGTTTTACGTCGGAGTTCCGTCGCAAGTGATCGACGAATTTCCGACGGATTTTAATTTCTGACGTGATAGAAACGACGGATCAAACCCGTCGGAATTCCGTCGGGAAAGGGTCTATTCCGACAGAATTCCGACGGTTTTGGCCGTCGAAATACCCCCTGTTTTCTTGTAGTGATATGACCAACGGTAAGCTAATTCTTCATATTTCAATTATGTGTTATTGTATTTTAGCATTATTTAAAGACACATAAATCCACTACCCAAAACATGAAGAATTATTTCTACCTGATCACGTGAAGAAGATTCCCATGCTTCAAACAACTTTCTTGATGCAGGGACGTAAGTCTTAAATGTGCTTTGGTTTTTATGTTAATTTTCTTTTTATTTATTTTTTTCCTTTTCTTAGATAATTATGGAATTTAGAGATATCATTTTGGTGTTAGGGTTTTAACTACAAGTATAAATAAGGTCAAGCTCTAGGAATTTGTGGAGCACATACATATATTTTCTTCAGCAAAGAGAACTCTTCTTCTTTACATCCTTGTTAGGGCAGGTTTGAGAACTCTCAACGAAGCAAGAAGGCTTTGATCCTTGGGTATTCAAAGACTAAACAAGATCATCGCATTGTTCGAAGAGTAAATAGAATCTAACACAACATTTTATCGGATCCAGGAAAGAAAGATATATGTGTATAAATATTAAAATTCAACATAGTAGACTAGATAAAATAAATTCATGAGCTAATTCTCATATATATATACCAATTCTAATTTTATGGAATTACTGTTTGACTTGGACTTATAAATATAAAGTCCAAAAAATAAAGGAGAAAATCCGGAAAAAAAAACGGAGAAAACCCTAAAAACTCCTAAGAAAAGTGATGAAACATGAAAAGAGGCCATAATCAGAGCCGGATCTGAGGGGAGTTTTATGAAACATTTGAATGGGGGCCCCACATTAAAAAAGAAAATTATATGACTAACAAGATTTTGGTGGATCCCGATCATAATGACATCAATCAATTATAGAAATATATATTGTAAGAAAAAGAATAGAAGAGTTTGCTCTCCATTATATGATATTGATCGAAAAAATTAAAAAAACATGGTTAGAAAATGAACGTTCTATTGATTTTGCTAGAAAAAATGTGAAAGTTATTATTTTTCAAAGTCGTTAGCTTCTTGTTATTTTTTTTGCGGTAAAACTGTATATTTTTTAAAAAATTCTTACGTTATATGTATTTTTACACTTAAGTTTTTATACTGTCAAATATATTTTGTATAGGGCCCCGACTATCTCAGATCCGGCTCTGGCCATAATCAAAATATATTATGACCAAGAGCAATATCTTGAGTCTTGACGAGTAAGATCTTCGCGATGATCTTCGATAATAACAGTTTTCAACAATGTAATCCAAATGAGACATCCTCTGCTTGTTGGATTTTCAATAATATGTGGCTGATTGAAATACGACAATGAAAAATCCACCACCACTGTCACTTTTCAAACTTGAGGCCTAATCTCCAACTACAAAGCAAAGAAGCTACCTCTCCACAGATTGTTATCTTTGGGACATTTCGATCTTCATTGTTGTATAATCACCATTACAAAACGTCGTCAACATACCACATGTAAACTACATCGAGATAGATTCCAAGATGCGTTGTACTATCATAAGTAAAGAGTATTCGTTATCAAGAAAAAACGAAAGGGCGATTCTAAAAAATGCCACTATTTTTTGAAGGGAAGTTTACTCAAACAACCTTGGAAAGTTGGTTTTGCACTAAAACAACCTTCTCCTCAAAAAGTTGTGTTTTGGAGAATTTTTGTCCGTTTTACCCTTATTTGCCTTGATAACAAAAAACGTATTTACGAAACTGCCATTAATGAATTGGCGGAAAAAGTTTCCGCCAAAGAAAATAAATCTACCATTATGTGATGGTAGATTTATATACGAACGGTAGACTTATTTTTTGAGCGGTAGACTTATTTTTTGAGCGGTAGATTTATATATGAATGGTAGACTTATTTGTCCCAGTGGTGGTAGAGATGTTTCCGAATGGTAGACTTATTAGAGTGATTGGTAGATTTATTATTTTCAGTGGTAGATTTATTTTGGAGCTGTAGACTTATTTTGTGATTGGTAGATTTATTTCCGAAGATTGGTAGATTTATTTTCTTTAACGGTAGGGTTAAATTTGCGTGATAGATTTATTTTTGCGACTGATAGACTTATTATAGTGGTGGTAGATTTATACTAGTGGACTGTAGTGGTAGACTTATTATAATGGTGGTAGATTTATACTGAGTGGTAGATTTAATATTTTTGACGGTAGACTTATTCAATCTTTTTCCCGTTTACTATAACAATTTCCCGAAAAACATTGGTAGAGTTATTTTTCCGTTTACCTTATGGTAGATTTGTTTTTCGGATGGTAGACTTTTTATCTGAAGATGGTTGTCATAGAGTTGTGGTAGACTTATTATCCGACGATGGTTGTTCATATAGTTGTGGTAGACTTGTTTTCTGACATAGGTTCATATAGTTGTGGTAGACTTATTATCCGAAGATGGTTGTCATATAGTTGTGGTAGACTTATTATCCGACGATGGTTGTCATAGAGTTGTGGTAGACTTATAATCCAACGATGGTTGTTCATATAGTTGTGGTAGACTTGTTATCTGAGATCATAGGTTATTCAAACAACGATGTTGTGGTAGACTTGTTATCTGACCTAGGTTATTCAAACAACCCTGTGGTGGTAGACTTGTTATGTGACTTAGGTTCTTCAAACAAAAATGTTGTGGTAGACTTGTTATGTGACTTAGGTTTTTCAAACAACAATGTTGTGGTAGACTTGTTATCTGACTTAGGTTCTTTAAACAACAATGTTGTGGTAGACTCGTTATCTGATTTTGGCTCTTTAAACAATGTAGTGGTAGATTTGTTATCTGAATTTGGCTCTCTAAACAATGTAGTGGTAGATTTGTTATTTCACTTAGCTTCTTTAAACACTGTTGTGGTAGACTTGTTATCTGACTTAGGTTCTTTGAACATTGTGGTGGTAGACTTATTATTTGACTTAGGTTCTTTAAATAATGTTGTGGTAGACTTATTATCTGACTTATGTTCTTTAAATAATGTTGTGGTAGACTTATTATCTGACTCATGGATAAAAGGTGCATTGGAGACTGAGATGGAACGATACCAGCCAAGGAAAGAACATTTATTGTCGTCAATACGATCATAATCATATCACTAGTGAAGCTTAAATATGTGTCTATTATTATGTGTGTCTTTTCAATTTTAACTTGTTTTTCCTGTTTTAATGTTATAGTAATTGATGTTAAAGGCATTTGAAAACAAATTATATAGCGAGCAAATTTCTAGAGTACATAAATTCTGCCAATTCATTACATTGAACAGAGAATAAATCTACCATCAAAGGAAAACAAATCTACCATCAAAGAAAAATAAATCTACCATACCACTAAACAGAGAATAAATCTACCATCAAATATAAATTTATAAGTTATCCACGACCTCTGCCTCTTCCGCCACCACCTCTGAAGCCTCTATGTCCACCAAATGAACCACCATCAGCGGCGGTTCCTTGAATCGGAGTACCGTCTGATCTAGTGTAGTCCTTCTCGACATTTTAAAATGTCAAAATAAATCTACTATTACAGAACAATAAATCTACCATTACAGAACAATAAATCTACCATGACAGAATAAACTTCCTACCAAATTAAACTACCATTACCACCGCCGAATCTAAATGATCCACGACCTCTGCCTGTTCTGCCACCACCTCCGAAGCCTCCACGTCTATCAAAATAAATCTACCAACAAACTAGAATAAATCTACCATAAAAAAAAAACTACCATACCATTGAGCAGGGAATAAATCTACCAGGACAGAATAAACTTTTTACCAAATTAAACCACAACCACCACCACCACCGCCAAATCCAACAGATCCACGATCTCCGCTTCTTTTGCCACCACCTCCGAAACCTCCACGTTCACCGGAATAAATCTACCATCAAAGAATAACAAATCTATCATCAAAGAAAAATAAATCTACCATCAAGAACATGAACCCAGAAATCTACCATACTATTGAACAAATAATAAATCTACCATCAAACTGTCAAAATAAATCTACCATAAAACATAAATAACTCTACCACTCAAATAAATCTACCATTACAGAACAATAAATCCACCATGACAGAACAAAGTTCTAACCAAATTAAACCACCACCGAATCCAACAGGTCCACGACCACCGCTTCATTCGGCACCACCTCCGAAGCCTCCACGTCTACAAGAATAAATCTATCATCAAAGAAAAACAAATCTACCATCAAAGAAAAGAAAAGCAAATCTTTCACCATCTTCGAAGCCTCCACGTCCACCAGAATAAATCTACCAGCAAAGATAAACAAATCTACCATCAAAGAAAAATAAATCTACCATCAAACTAAAATAAATCTACCATCAAAGAAAAATATATCCACCATCAAGAACACGAACCCATAAATCGAATCAGAACAAAACCACCGAAATGAAGCCGGAATTGTAATTACATGTTGTTGAATGCACCGGAACTTTCAAAAAGTGCACAAGACCAAGAACCCAGAATTTGAATCGTCGGAATCCTCAATATCGTACAAGAATAAATTACAAATTGATTCGTATATATATATGAAAAAGAAGAAAAGAGAAATTAAGAGAAGTCAGAAACTTACCGATGGAGTCGTCGACAACGAGAGAGATAGTAGGAGATCGCAGAAGTTCGCCGGAGAAGACGATGTCGCGGTGGTGAAGACGAAGTCGCGGTTGTGAAGAACAAGAGAGGATTTGTTGGTTTTGTTATTTTTGGGAAAACCCTAACTTTTTTTTGTTTTAGTGGCATTTTTGTAATAACGAGAATAACTCAAGGTTTAAAAGACTTTTTATGTGTTCACATCTCTACAAGGTTGTTTTAGTTATTAATGGACTTTTCAAGGTTGTTTGAGTTATTTTCTCTTTTTTGAAAAGTTCCAAAAATGTCACTTTTGTTTAAAATTCCAAAAATACTATAAAATTAAAATGAAGTTTTAACATTTAAAACTTAACCCTAAACCTCAAATCCTACCTCTAAAACTATACCCTAATTTAAGAATTGTTAATCTATACCTAAAAATTTAGTTACAAATTTATTAAAAATCAATTTTTGTATTTGTGATATTTTTGAAACTACTAAAAAAATGATATTTTTAAAACTTTTAGAAAAATGTTGGTATATTAGAGAATTTCTAAAAAAAAAAAAAAAACCCTTTGTCAATAGCCCAAAGGCCCATAGATTTAATAGATATTCGTTTTGAGTCCTTTTTTTTTTTTTTTCTTACTTTATCTCTCCGGTGCGAAAGTGGAAGATGATGGCTAGAGGCTGCCTCCCATGGAGTTTCACTTTACCATACCAAAACGGCGAAGCTCTTTCCCCAATTCCCCGGCGACATCAAACCGTCGTCTCCTTCTCTCTTCCAAAATCCTCCACTATGATCATCGACGACAATCTCGGCAAATTCCTCCAGGTCTAATTTCATCTTTTCTTCTACAATTCAATCTCATATTTGCCTTAACACTTTTCTCTTTTTAGATTCTTCCCGGAGATCTTCGTCACCGTCTCCTCAACGATTCCCGTAAAAACGAGCTCGTAGAGGTTTTAAAGCTCAATTTTGTAGCCTAAAGGAATTAGAAATGTTATTACGGTGTGATTGATGATTTTTGGGGGTTTTGATTAGGTGATTATGGACTTAGGTAGACCACCCGAAGCACGGTATCTCGGAGAACCCGGTGGTCAGTATCTTAGAACATAGAGGTAAAAACTAATTCTTGATGCTGTGTTTAGTGATTTATGTTGGTGATTCTTTGAATCAATGAAACACTAGCTTAGGTAACTATGGAAGAGCTTGAGGATGCTCAAGAGCTTGTAGGTGATTTTGGGGACGATAATAGAGCTGGAATTGAGGGTACATTGCATAGGATTTCAGCGATTCGTAATAGGAAAGGTTTTGTCGTCGGTTTAACTTGCCGGGTTGGGAGAGCTGTGAGTGGTCATGTTGACATGCTTTATGACCTTCTTCACTATGGGAAAAGCATTTTGTTCGTTGGACGGTACTTATTGCTCGCCTTGTACGTTACACTCTATGCTTCATTTCCATCTTTTTGATGATGATTGATTTTTATTTTTAAGGCCCGGTGTTGGAAAGACCACTGTATTGCGTGAGCTTGCTCGTGTCTTGTCCGATGAATTCCAGAAAAGAGTGGTGAGTCTTGCCATTGCAGGTTTTTTCCCATTGCAGAAAAGAGTGGCTCAAGAGTGGCTCATTATACCCTTTTTTTAGGTGATAGTTGATACAAGCAATGAAATCGGAGGAGATGGGAATATTCCTCACTCAGCAATTGGAAGTGCGCGCAGAATGCAAGTACCAAAGCCATCATTGCAGCATAAAGTGATGATTGAAGCAGTAGAGAATCATATGCCTCAAGTAATCATCGTTGATGAGATCGGTACAGAAGCTGAAGCGCTTGCGTGTCGTACGATTGCTGAAAGGGGAATGATGCTAATCGGCACAGCTCATGGAGAGCAGCTCCAGAACATCATCAAGAATCCTACGCTTTCGGACTTGGTAATAATAATTTCTTCCTTTCCTTGTGGTTTTCACAAAGATTTTCCTCATGTTCGTTATTTGCCTTGTCATTGTTGGTTTGTAGATTGGGGGAATTGAAACTGTCACAATCGGAGACGAAGAAGCGAGGGCAAGAAGAAGCCAAAAGAGTATTCTTGAGAGAAAAGCTCCACCGACTTTTTATTTCTTGATCGAGATGAGAAAGAGAGATTATTGGATTGCACATCAGGTATTCACTATCCTCTATAACTTTTGATATCAAAGGTAAAAAAATGTTATTAAACAATGTGTTTCTTCTCTTAACTATTGTGCAGACGGAAAAGAGTGTTGATAAGCTGCTTCGCGGAAAGAATCCCGTGGTTGAGGTACATTAGTTATGAATATCTTAATTTGAGAATATACATAATGATAGATGAATGGAGATCAAAAGCTACGGATTGACTTGTATAACTTACGGTTTCAGGTGAGGAGAAGGGATGAGGAAATGAATGTAGTGATCGAAAGATGGAAGTTATACGACGGACAAGGCATTTGAGTTTTACACATCCATAATCCTTTACCTCTCTTAAAGCCAAGGGTATTGTGTTAAGATTTGTATTCTTAAACTCTCAATCAATGATAAACCTTCTTATTTCCGTAACCAAAAGATCCCAAATACAACTAACATGCAGACATTAAAGATAAACACTAGACTAAAGAGATGTTCATTGAGTCTCTTCTCTCCCTCACCCACAAGTTGATCAAACCATTTGATGAAAAGAAAGGATCATAACAACCCGATCTTTATAGTCAATCTCTGACCATGTGCAGCCTTCTCTTTATTCTTGTGACGTGTCCCCTTTCTAAATGAGTCACACTTCACCTGGATGGGCTTACTCTCTTAAGGCCTTATTTGGTGTGGCCTTTCTCTTGCAAGGGTGGAGAACCAAAGACTGTATGATTCAAAGACTGTAAAGAATCATTCCTAACATATTGACAAGTGACAACCATTTGTATGAATGACCATGCCATATATCGTGCGTTCCACAAAACGGTAACGTTTCACAGTTTTTTATCTCTGTGTTTTAAACAAGAGGGACAAGTCACCGAAACCGGGTGCGTTGCGGTAATCCGGGATCACTGAAAAGACAAATAGTACCCCTTATCCTCTTATCCAGTTTGTTCTGAGGAGGGCAAGATGGTAATTAGTAGTGATCAGCCAACGGAAACTTGAGAAAACCAGCTGCTACCTTTATCCTCTTTTCTACTATATAACAGATGTTCTTGCATCTTATATTCGTCATCAACAAAATTCACAATAAACAAAGAAATCGCAAATAGCAACAAGAGTTTTTGATTTTCTCAAGAAAAGAAAAAGAGAAAGATGAGTCCAACGAGCAAAGCATGGTGGGTGGCAGCAAGCATTGGAGCAGTGGAGGCGTCCAAGGATCAATTAGGCTTATGCCGATGGAATTACGTACTCCGATCGGTGAATCAACGTATCCGGAACAACGTGAGATCTACTTCTCAAGCGAACAAGTTCTCGACCACTTTCGTTGCTTCCGGTAAGGATGAGAAGGCGAAGCAGGCAGAGGAATCTCTTAGGACGGTCATGTACTTGAGCTGTTGGGGTCCAAACTGATGCCATAAAAATGGTTATTCCTCCGTGAAGAAAGCGGTGAAATGGAAAACCTAAGAGCCCTTAAAATCGGGGTCGTAAAAACGTAATTGACGCCATGGCTTTTGGAGTTTGAATGCATTATCATTTATTTGGGATGCAATTAGATCAAGTTCATGCAAAGTGATACAAGATTAATTTTGATGAATGTGAATAGAATATTAATTTCATGTGGGTAAGAAACATATATATCCGTTTTTCCATCATTCGGTGAAAACAGATTATACAAGTCAAGTACAAATAGACATAATTCTCATTGATGCCAGATTACTTCACTTTTCTCAAATGCTAGTAACAAAATTTTTGAACCACCATCAAATTTGTAATGTTAACCCGCGGAGGAAATAGAACAACGTGTTTTATTTTTATTTTTGATTAAGATGTTGCATTATACTCTTTCTGTTTCTCTATATTGGATGTTTTGATTATAAGCACAAAAATTATGAAAAAAACTTTTCTTTCAAAAAGTATAAATGAACATATAAACTAAAAATAATTTAGCTAATTATTAAAAAGACTACAGAATATATTATTGGCCACATAATATTCAATCTATATATAATAGTAAACCCACTTTTTGAGAATGATGATGTCATTATTTTTTCAAAGGAGAAAAAAAAATTCATCTAATGACTGATATCATTTATTGGAAGGTCAAGATTGATCAAGGAGAGAATTTTATTTTATTGTATTCCATTTAGCGAAAAGGGATGCCAATGAAGAGAAGTAACCTTTGAAATTTCCAAGTAAAAGGTTGTGATTCTTCGTTTATATAAATTGAAGGAAAAGAGACACCTTCTAAAATCTTCCTCTATTCATGTTGACTTGGGGCATCTCACTCAAAATTGTGGATTCGTTTAACATTCTCGCTTCCAGGATTTCAAACTCTAAAGAATCTCGCTCTCCTCTCGAATACATTATCTCATTTCCAAAACTTTTTCATAGATACATCGTGCTTGCTTCCAAGTTTCGTTCGAATTGCTCACTAGAATTGCTCTGTAAACTCGTAGGATCTCTTTATTATTTCTATAGTAGGTCTCCTCCTTTTCTCAATACTTTCTGGTTTGATCCTTAAGATTTGTACTGTTACCAAAAATATAGGTATGGTAACAAAACATGTGTATTGATTCACTATTTCTCGTTGTCTCGCCGTCACGGTTCCTTCCGCGGAAGCCAACATACCGCCTAATTGACACCAACAATTTCTTGTCACAACCGTTCTTTGACGCCGTCTCGATCTTCGATACATTCACTCTGGTTAATCCGTTTTCTCTTCATCATTCTTCCTCACGTAATCGCTATTCAAAACCTCTCATTCCTAATGGTGTCTCCCTAAATTGAAAATGTTTTTTTCTATTCTCTAATCCCAAATTGTTCGTAGGTTAAGTTATTTCGTATTATTTTTATATAGGCTCTTTGTTTTCTTCTATTTATTGATTTTCTGATTGTCGCCTGACTTGGAATTGTTAACTTTGACTGATTATAACGATCCCGTTGAGAAGATGACAGGAAACTGCGCAACGGACGACAACGCCGATCCGAAGGAGACGCCTCCCAACGGATCTAGATCGACCGGTCAGAACGGCAAAGAGCAGATGCCTCCCAACGGATTTGGATCCACCGCTCAAAACGACAAAGAGCAGACGCCTCCTAACGGATCCGGATCAACCAGTAAAAACGACAGACGGCAGCGCCGATCCAAAGCAGACGGCTCCCAACAGATCTGGAGCAAGCGATGGATCTGGGGCAACCGATACTCAAACTACCACAAAAAGATCTGGATCCACCACGCCGACTAACCCACTGTCCGACAACCTGCAGCTCGCTTGATCCTGACAAGCCTCACTTCAACGCCCATCGGCGCGCTGAAAATCAACGGTACATCCGGCGAGCCAACTCTGTGAGCCGACGAAAGGAGACACCTCCCGACAGATCAGGAACAACTAGACAAAACGGCAAGACAAGATCCACCTCTTTGGTTAACAGAACCAGATCCGGGACAACAAGTCCGAGAGATTCGCCGCCGCCGTTCTTGCACCGTACCGTGGAACCGTATCACCGAGCCGTCGCCATTCTTGTGTCGCATCGGAGAGCTGTTTCGCCGTGCCCTTGTAACCGAACCGCGAGCCACACTTCGGATCCGAACCGCGAGCAACGGGTCTGACTCGGGACCCGAACCGCGAGCCACGGATCCGAGACCGGAGAAATCATTGGCGAGCCTTGGACTGTCGTCTTCTTTCCGTCCCGAGCCGTGCCGACCGTGGATCCTTTTCTTTATGAATCCCGAGCCGTTCTGAGCCACAAACTCGCCGGGCCACGAGCCAAAACAGAGGGATTGCCGAGCCGATAATTTCAACCGAACCGTGAGGAGATTCGAGATCCTCTTTGCGTTGTTGTGACTTGGTTCGGTGGAGCGGCTCACCGGTTTGGTTTAGCCGTCTCTAAAGAAAACCGTGTTTTGTAAACGACCCGCTCTCGCCGGAGATTCTAAAGACGTGCCTCGTTACTTGAGAGCAAACCGTTTTCTCCGGAAACGAGCCACGCTTTCTTGTAGACGAACCGTTTTTGGGATTCGTGAATTCTACCGGCTAACCACGGCACGTTCTCCGCAACAAAATCATGGGTGAGCCATCTATTCAACCGGGTGAGTCGTCAAAGTCTATCGGTTAATCTTGACAGGTTCTCCGCAACAAAGTCACGGCTCGGATTTAACTCTCTCACAGCTCGGAAATCAACCTACTAATACAGCTCATGAGAATCAACTCGATTTTCATATCTCCCCGCGGCTTGATTTCGCTTCACCATCCCTGCGGCTTGACTTCAGCTTTAACATCATCATTACATGGGTTTAACTTCAACTCTCTTGCGGATTGGATTCAACTTTATCATCCCTCAAATATGCGTAGCCGGTATTACCGAGCCCTTGAGTTATACATATCGTATCAGCTCGGGGAAATACTAGACAGAACGGGTCCATAGTGAAAAGAAAGAATTTTGAGTTAGCTTTCCAACGCAAGTAAAATGACATCATTTGGAGTTGCGGTTCTCAAGTTATACCCGATTTACTGAAGATGTATCAATCTGGATTTTTCGGCTCGGCACGGCCAGTAACAAAGACGTAACGAGCTGATATTTTGATACATGATTGAGTTAGCTTTCCAACTCAAGTAAAATGACATCATTTGGAGTTGCGGTTCTCAAGTTATACCCGATTTACCGAAGATGTATCAATCTGTATTTTTCGGCTCGGCACGGCCAGTAACAAAGACGTAACGAGCTGGTATTTTGATACATGATGCATTTTTGAGTTAGATTTTGAACTCAAGTAAAATGACATCATTTGGAGTTGCGGTTCTCAGGATATAGCCGATTTACTGAAGATGTATCAACCTGAATTCTTCAAACCCGAGCTGTAGTAATCGGCTCGGCATGGCCAAGGATAAAAACATACCGAGCTGAAATTTGGGTAGGAGATAGATAATCGAGTCAGCTTTTATCCAAAATAAGTTTTAAGTCATTTGGACGAATGGTTAGAGAGATACATTTATTTTTGGTTCACGGCACAACCGACTATCACGATGCAACCGTTCAAACGGTTCGGACTTAACAAAAACACGGCGCAACCGACTATCGGTCCGGACTATTGTTGATCTCGCCCAAACCGTCGCAATTCCAAACCGAGCCGCGAACCTCCCGAGATCGATTCCCGAGTCGAGATTCACCGATTCCTAAGCCGAGATTCACCGATTCCCAAGCCGATTGTTGTAGATCCGAACCAATCGGTTGAATAGATTCGTTTCTCTCCGAGCCGCCGCTTCAATTTTGTTGGGCAATCAACTCGCCGAACCGCCAAATTGATCTTGCCAGACCACCGATCCGCCGAACCGCCGACTCGATCTTGCCGAGCCTTCGTGTGACGCACAAGTTTTTTTTTTTTTTAATTTCATAAAAGGTTAACAACCATTCAACCATACATTCACACAAAAAGCCGTACAATTATCCAGATGATAGAGTCAATATTACATCCGGAGTTACTCAAATAAGTCTAGCAACCTAACACTGGTTTTTCTAGAATTAGACTGCACACACAAAAACCTATCATCCCCTCCTCAGGCCCTGATTCCGCGATTAAACCTTATCTTTACCTGCAACACAATTGGGAAAAACGAGTTGCGTAAGTATTTAACAAATACTTAGTGAGACGGTCGTCCCATCTACAGGCCAATTACTTGAATTAAACAATACACGAAATACCAGGGTTATCAGACAATGCACGGAACAAGCAAACAACAGAAAACGGAGAAAACAGGACAGTACTACACGTGTCGATCGACGGGGAGCAACCCTGTCGATCGACGGCTCACAACCACGTGTCGATCGACAGGAAGCAATCCTGTCGATCGACAGCGAGCCTTCTGTCCGAGTTTGGCCTATCCTCTCATGGCTAAATCTCCCCAAATCAACACCAAAACCTGCAAATTCAATCCACAAAGAACCACCCAAACACACAACAACAACGTACAACGTATAATCCTCAATTCAAGAACCTATGGTCGCGCACTCACCTTAGATCTGAAGAAAAGAAGAGGAAGAACACGAAGAACACGAGCTTCAATCTCCGATTTCCCGCTCGAATCCAACACCCCAAGCTCTCCCCACAAAGGCACACAATCTAGGATTGAGTTCTAAGGAGAATCCACAAGAATTTCCTTTAAAAACTTCTCAAATCTTTCAAATCTCCCTTTTTTCTCTCTTTTCCCCTTTTTTCTTACCTTTCCCACGGCCACCCAGGAGAAAGAGAGTGTGGAAACCTTTTTATAGGAAAACCCTAATTTTTACAATTTAGGTTTTACTTTTGCCCGTGTCGATCGACAGACACTCCTTGTGTCGATCGACGGGGCACTTTCTGCCCAAACCTTCGAGAAACGATGGCCTCGTGTCGATCGACAGACACACCGTGTCGATCGACACGACACCCCCTGCCCAAATTCTCGAGGAAACGACCCGGTGTCGAACGACATACACCCATCGCGTCGATCTTCACCCCCAAAATCCCATTTTGGGTTCACGGGTGTTACAATTCTCCCCCACTAAACTGGATTCGTCCTCGAATCCCAAAACACAAGTCTACCCGAGACTCCACTCTGGCCCGCACCGGCCAACCATTAGAGATTTACACCACAATCTCAACGCTCCACAACCAATCCACACTATACACTCGCAAGGTTTCTAGCCCGAAATACTGATGCAATGTTTCATAACCCTGCCCAGGTCTGTCCAACTGATCGCACAACAATCAAACAAGAACATGTACAGCCAGCAGTAGACCCAGAATTGGATCGATCGATTGTGCAACAATCAAACAAGAACATGCACAACCAAGACACTACATCCGACATCCCGGTCGAAATAATCCGAGATCCTGAAACTCGATCCCCGAGGCTCCCGTTCAGTCTCATGCTTATACGCCCGTTCCTAGACATCTATTACTCTTAACTCATTCGACACCCCTCCCACTCGCAGAACGCATCCTTTGAGTTATCGGTGTCTCGTGTCCCTTCCACTCTCAGGACGCATCCTTTGAGCTCCGGGTACACAGTGCCCCAACCACTCTCAGGACGCATCCCTCGAGCTCCGGGTACACAGGGGAACTAATCATCCCCTCAATACTCACAATGGGAACTAATCATCCCAAAGAGTATACAGGAGAACTAATCATCTCCAGATAAAATGAATGAGTTATTCGGAGCCGCAGCCCCTAGAGTAATAAATTCTCGAACCGTCTATAAACATCTATCGACAAGAACTACCCCGTGTGGCCAACTCGATACTCCCTAACCCGAAATATCGCCACATAACACGCCCTCACGGGCCAACACAACGATACATCCGAAACACCAACTGCTAACTCAGAAATATAAGAAAACGCATCTCATAAATCTCCAAGGAAAATGTATATCGATACAACGAACGAACATACATGAACCAAAAACACTACAAGCACGATACTGGAACCACAAGGAAAACTAAGCTCAAATGGCGACCTGCTCGTCGAACCATTTCTTGAACTTCCGCTTCATCTTCGCCTCCGGCTCCCAAGTCTCCTCCTGACAACGGCCACAATCCCATAGGATACGCAACAACGGGATCTTCTTCCGACGCAATTCCTTGATCCTCCTTTCCAGGATTCTCATAGGAACCGCCGGAACTGTCATATCCGGCTGAAGATCCGCAGGGATCTCTGGCACTAGCTCCTCCGACTCATGCAGGCACTTCCTCAACATCGACACATGGAAAACCTTATGAAATGCCTTCATGATCGGTGGCAACTCTAACCGATAAGCCACTGGTCCAACACGCTCCACCACCCGGAACGGACCCATAAACCTCGGACTAAGCTTGTTATCTGCTATGGATCTGTTAGGACCCCTCAACATAGCCATCTTGAGATACACGCGATCTCCCAGTGAGAATTCAAGCTCACGCCTACGCTTATCCGCATAACTCTTCTGCCTATCCTGGGCTTCCTTCATGTTCAAACGCACAATACGAACCTTCTCGGTCGTCTCCTGAACATAAGTGGCCCCATGAATGCTGCGCTCCCCCACTTGGGTCCAGCATAAAGGCGTCCTACATGGCCTCCCATACAAAGCCTCAAAAGGAGCCATACCGATACTCGCCTGAAAACTGTTATTATACGCGAACTCCACCAAGCCCACATGATCTGCCCACTGACCACCCCAATCCAAAACACACATCCTCAGCAAATCCTCCATAGTCTGAATAGTCCTCTCTGACTGCCCATCAGTCTGCGGATGATAAGCTGTACTCATATGCACCCTAGTGCCCATCCCTGCCTGAAAGGCTCCCCAAAACTCGGATGCAAACCTGGGGTCTCGATCCGAAACAATACTGGCTGGCACTCCATGCAGCCTCACAATCTCTCGCACAAACTTCTTAGCCAACTTAGCCGCTCCATCGGTCTTCTTAATGGCCAAAAAGTGTGCTGACTTGGTCAATCGGTCCACGATCACCCAAATAGCATCGTACGTCCGCGACGTAGGCAACCCGACCACAAAATCCATCGTGATCATATCCCACTTCCACTCCGGGATAGGTAAACTCTGCAGCTGGCCACTCGGAACCTTGTGCTCGGCCTTGACCAACGAACACGTATTGCACTTAGACACAAAAGCTGCCACGTCTCCCTTTATCCCGACCCAGTGATAATACTGCTTGAGATCACGGTACATCTTGGTCGCCCCCGGATGAATTGAGAACTTGCTCGCATGAGCCTCTCTCAGAATCTCCTGCCTCAACACCTCATCCCGTGGTACGCACACTCGACCACGAATCAGAATCGTCCCATTCGGAGAGACAACATACTCAGACCCTGCTGCTCGCGACGAATCAAGCAACATCTGATCGCTCTGCTGGGCCACTCTGATCCTACTAAGAAGATCTGCCCGATCAACTGCCTCCAAGCCCAACGGCTCCTCCGGGAAAGCACAAAGACGCAACGTGCTAATCTCGCCTACCAACTCCTCGATAACCCGCTCGTGGGCTGAATCGGACCTCCGCCGACTCAAGGCATCTGCCACCAGATTAGCCTTGCCCGGATGATAAATGATCTCCAGATCATAATCCACCAACAACTCGACCCAGCGTCTCTGCCTCATGTTCAGTAACGGCTGAGTAAAGATGTGCTGCAGGTTCTTGTGGTCCGTGTAGATCTGAACTCTCCCTCCATAGAGATAAGACCTCCAGATCTTCAGAGCGAACACTACTGCTCCCAGCTCTAGATCATGCGTAGGCCGATTACGCTCACTACCCTGCAACTGCCTCGAAGCATACGCGATGACTCGACCCTCCTGCATCAAAACGCAACCCAAACCAACTCCCGAAGCATCAGTATACACGGTATAAGGCTTCCCCGGCTCGGGTAGTGCCAATACCGGCGTACTAGTCAACATCTCCTTGAGTCTCGCAAAACTCTCCTCGCACTCCGGTGACCAAACAAACGGAACATCCTTACCGGTCAGCTTCGTCATTGGCTGCGCCATACTCACAAAGCCCTTGACGAATCTCCGATAATAACCTGCCAAACCCAAGAAACTCCTGATCTCGGTCGCACTGCTCGGTCTAGGCCAATCCCGAATAGCCTCAATCTTAGCTGGATCCACAGAAACTCCCTCTGCAGACACAATGTGACCAAGGAAACCCATCTCTCGCTGCCAGAACCTGCACTTGCTCAACTTAGCGTACAGCTTCTGCTCCCGAAGCCTCTTGAGGACCAAACGTAAATGTACCTCATGCTCCTCGGAACTCCTCGAATAAACCAGGATGTCATCGATAAAGATGATAACAAACACGTCCAAGAACTCCTTGAACACGTCGTTCATCAATCTCATGAAAGCTGCAGGCGCATTCGTCAGACCAAAAGGCATCACCACGAACTCAAAATGCCCATAACGCGTCCTGAAAGCCGTCTTGCGCACATCCGCCTCAGCAATCGGAATCTGATGATAACCTGAAGCCAAGTCTATCTTGGAGAACCAGGTCGCACCCCTCAACTGATCCAACAACTCATCAATCCTCGGGAGAGGGTACCTGTTCTTCACAGTGACTCGGTTAAGCCCCCGGTAATCGATGCACAACCGGAAACTCCCATCCTTCTTCCTCACAAACAACACCGGTGCTCCCCACGGTGACACACTCGGTCGAATGAAACCCTTACCCAAAAGGTCCTCCAACTGCTTCTTCAGCTCTGCTAACTCTGCTGGAGCCATCCTGTAAGGGGCCTTAGATATCGGAGCGGTTCCAGGCTCAAGCTCAATCGTGAAAGGATCGGACCGAGATGGTGGCAATCCCTCCAACGATCGAAAAACATCCTCAAACTCCTGAACAACCCGGATATCTTCCAAAGCAACCTCACCACTGGACTCCGACATCACAATCGTCGCCAGATAAGCCTCGCAACCCCGCTCTATCATCCGCTCCGCCTGAATAGCCGAGATCACGAGACTATTAGAAACCGGCCTCAAACCCTGAAACGACAACCTGCCGCCCTCTCGCTCGAAGATCACTCTGCCCCTGAAGCAATCCAGATAAACCCGGTAGAACGATAACCAGTCCATACCTAGGATTACGTCATACAACACCACTGGGCTAATCACCAAGTCCGCTGGCATCGAATGCCCAGCTATCCGTACATCCACTGCCCTAGCACGGCCCGAAGTAGCCAGGAATCCACCTCCAGCCACTTCGACCACGCCTGCGCGCTCACCCGCGCTACTCCGGATGCCACTACGCTCGGCACGCTCCGGGGTAATATAGCAATGCGATGCTCCGGAATCAAACAACACGTAGGACTCAAAGCCGCCCACTAACAAGGTCCCTACACATACCACATGCGATGGGAACCCTGAGACTCGATCCCAAATAAATAACAGAACACAAACCACAACAACAAGGAAAATTCTATTTCTAAGAATTTCACGAAGTTTGAGTCTAGAATTTTACCTGTGATCTGCCCGGCTCCACTGCTTTGACCGGACTCTGACGAAGGATACACGCGCGGTGCAGGTTCAATCTGGCCTATCGGCTGCTGCACTGCCGCAACCTGACTCAAAGGCTGCACCTCAACTGGCTGAATCGCTGCAACACTAGGCTGCTGCAACCTGGGACACAACGTCCTGATATGCCCCGGCTCGCGACAGTGGAAACATACCCTCAAGTCCCGCTGCTGCAACTGCGGCGGCTGCTGAGACAACTGCTGTTGATCACCCTTACGGGGGCAACTCGCCAAACGATGCTCTAAACTGCCACAACCATAACATGCTCCGCCCCTCCGACCGGGCCTAGAAGCACCATCCCATTTCCGTTTCTGTCCCTGCGCAGGCTTGCCGCCCTTGCCGGAACCAGAACCGGAACTACTCTGCTGCTGCTGCTGCTGCTGGCCCCTCGGCTGAGCCACAGGAGCAACCACACGCGGAACCACTAAAGAACCAGCTTGCTCGCGCTGATCCTCCTCGATCGCTGCCGCCAGCTCTACCAGCTCTGCCCTCGAGGCATAACTAGCACCTCTGCACTGAGACCGGATACTCAACCGAAGTCCATGCAAAAACCTCTGCATGAGAGTCCTCTCATCCTCGATATCGCGGCCCGAATGCACCAACAATCTGCCAAACTCGGCATCATACTCGCGTACAAAACGGCCTCCCTGCTGAAGCGACATGAAACTGAGCTGCAGACGATCTTGAGCCTCCTGAGGAAAATACTTAGCATTGAACTCGGCTAAGAATTCTCCTCAGGTCCACACCGCTCTCCGAGCCTCGATAGCTCGCCACCACAGATGCGCATCACCACACAGATAGTGAATGGCTAACTCTACCTGATACTCCGCGGGACAACGAATCGATCTGAAGTTACGCTCCACTCTCAAGCGCCACTCATCCGCCTCCGCAGGACCCACACGGCCCTCAAACGACGGCGTACCGATCCTTTGCATGTGCCCCATAATCTCTAGGTAAGACGGCACCTGCCCCTCAGCCACTACAGCCCCCTGCTGCAAACCTGCCTCTGGAGGAACACCTGGAGCCTGCTCAGGAGCCACAGGCGGAAAACGTGCCAACAACCGAGTCAGCAATCCCACAACCTGGTCATCACGACCTGGAGCTATAGCAGCACCCTCACCTGGGCCCACTGCAACTCCCTCGCCTCCACCCGAGGATGCACTCTGCGCCGCGCTTTCTGCCGACTCCGCGACTGGTCCACGACCACGACCACGACCACGGCCACCCACTCTGCCCCTACGGGCCACTGCTCTACCCCGACCTCTAGCTCGGGTATCCATCTCACTGCAACACAACAGCAGATAAGTACCCGAGGAAAAACAAACAAACACCACAACTTACCGCGGAATCTCTTTGAAGGCCGGAGAGGATGATACTAAGACTAGAATTAATTAAACACACAAAAATCAATTTAACACACATAGTCTCAGCTCAACACAACCACCACTAGCCCTAGAACCGTAAGGGCTCTGATACCAAAATGTGACGCACAAGTTTTTTTTTTTTTTAATTTCATAAAAGGTTAACAACCATTCAACCATACATTCACACAAAAAGCCGTACAATTATCCAGATGATAGAGTCAATATTACATCCGGAGTTACTCAAATAAGTCTAGCAACCTAACACTGGTTTTTCTAGAATTAGACTGCACACACAAAAACCTATCATCCACTCCTCAGGCCCTGATTCCGCGATTAAACCTTATCTTTACCTGCAACACAATTGGGAAAAACGAGTTGCGTAAGTATTTAACAAATACTTAGTGAGATGGTCGTCCCATCTACAGGCCAATTACTTGAATTAAACAATACACGAAATACCAGGGTTATCAGACAATGCACGGAACAAGCAAACAACAGAAAACGGAGAAAACAGGACAGTACTACACGTGTCGATCGACGGGGAGCAACCCTGTTGATCGACGGCTCACAACCACGTGTCGATCGACAGGAAGCAATCCTGTCGATCGACAGCGAGCCTTCTGTCCGAGTTTGGCCTATCCTCTCATGGCTAAATCTCCCCAAATCAACACCAAAACCTGCAAATTCAATCCACAAAAAACCACCCAAACACACAACAACAACGTACAACGTATAATCCTCAATTCAAGAACCTATGCTCGCGCACTCACCTTAGATCTGAAGAAAAGAAGAGGAAGAACACGAAGAACACGAAGAACACGAGCTTCAATCTCCGATTTCCCGCTCGAATCCAACACCCCAAGCTCTCCCCACAAAGGCACACAATCTAGGATTGAGTTCTAAGGAGAATCCACAAGAATTTCCTTTAAAAACTTCTCAAATCTTTCAAATCTCCCTTTTTTCTCTCTTTTCCCCTTTTTTCTTACCTTTCCCACGGCCACCCAGGAGAAAGAGAGTGTGGAAACCTTTTTATAGGAAAACCCTAATTTTTACAATTTAGGTTTTACTTTTGCCCGTGTCGATCGACAGACACTCCTTGTGTCGATCGATGGGGCACTTTCTGCCCAAACCTTCGAGAAACGATGGCCTCGTGTCGATCGACAGACACACCGTGTCGATCGACACGACACCCCCTGCCCAAATTCTCGAGGAAACGACCCGGTGTCGAACGACATACACCCATCGCGTCGATCGACACCCCCAAAATCCCATTTTGGGTTCACGGGTGTTACACTTCGCTTCACCGAGCCGTCGATCCGACATACCGAACCACCACTTCACCAACCCCGCTACTCGATCTTGCCAAACCATCATTCCACCGAGCCATCCTGATCTTCACCGTGAGTTACGGGTTTCCGATCCACGATTCTCCGAGCCGCGAATCAACAAAATCACCCACCTCAGCGAGCCGTTGTTTCATCGTTCTAGAAAGTGTGCTACGCTTCTTTTAAACAAACAACTTTCTCTAGAGATTTGCAGAAACAAGCCATGTTCCTTGCGAACGAACCGTTTCCCGATCTCTACGTTCTTTTCAAAACGAGCCACGCTTTTTATAAGCGAACTGTTTTGGAAATTAACTCATCTTCCTCATGTTGACGCCCCTGAACCGTGAACCGCGAACCGCGAGCAACGAACCGCGAAATCGAAACAACTACCGAGCAGTTGTCATACCCAATCGGCGACACCAAGTCGTTTGGTAACCCGAACTGATTTAATCATTTGAGCCAGGATCCGGGGTAACGAGTCTTTTGTTAACAGATCCAGATCCGGGGTACCAAGTCCGACAGATTCACCACCATCGGTTACTTTCCACGCCACCGCCACCGTTTTGCCTAACTCTGGAAGTAAAACCAAAACAGGAGCCGCCTTGCTTTTGTCATATACAGTTACTCCTCATGCCGCCTCTGGTGGTAAAATCAAACTGGGAGCCAACAAAAGGAGCACTATCCGCAAACGGAACGCCGCAAATCATCAACATCATCGACGACTCTGGAGGAGCATGACACCATCGGTTAACCCAATCTGTAAACGGCGAGCCGTTGTCTCATTGTTCTAGAAAGTGTGCCACGCTTCCTTTAAAGCGAACAACTTTCTCTTGAGATTTGCAGAAACGAGCCACGTTCCATGCGAACGAACCGTTTCCCGAATCTCATGCCTTCTCCTAAATAAGACACGCTTATTGCAAGTGAACCATTTTGGAGAGTAACCCAATTCGCCGTTTACTTGTGTCGCATGCCAGAATTCAAGCTAAGTGTCGGCTCCCCCGCGAACTGTTTTCTAAGCTAAGTGTCGGCTCCCCTGCAAACTGTTTTCTATGCTAAGTGTCGGCTCCCCCGCGAACTGTTTTCTAAGCTAAGTGTCGGCTCCCCCGCGAACTGTTTTCTTAGCTAAGTGTCGGCTCGCCTGGAAACAGTTTTCTAAGATAAGTGTCGGCTCGCCCGTGAACTGTTCTTGCAAGTGGCACCGGGTCATCCATTAACTATTTTTCCGAGCCGATCGGCCGACCAGTTGTCACCAGAATTCGAGCCGCATACCTGTGTTTTTGGAAACGAGCCACATTCCTTACGAATGACCGTTTCCTGAAAACATACCGTCTCCCTAAAACGAGTTACGCTTCTCACAAGCGAACCGTCGAATTCTACCGGCTAACCACAGCACAACAAAGTCATGGAAATCAAGGCGCAACCGATTATCACGGTGCAACCGATTGATGTTTCAGAATCACCGCGTAACCGATTATCACAGTCACAAATCCGGCACGCCATCACAAATCCGGTACGCCATCACAAATCCGGCACGCCGTCACAAATTCAGCTCGCCGTTACAAATTTGGCTTGCCATTACAAGTCTCAAACAATGGCTCGCCGTTATAAATTCGGCTCGCCGTTACGAACCTCAAACGACGGCTCGCCGTTTATAAATCTCAAACAACGACGCTACCTATCCAAAATTCAGACAAGAATCATATCATTCATGAACTACGGGGTGACTTGATCCCTGCAAAAGGTACGTAGGTAGCTCATTTTCGGACGGGTTCAGTTGCCCCACCCCCTCCTCAAAAGAGGGGGGGGGGGGGAAATGGGTGTGTATACTCGTATACTCCCATCTTTTTATAGATAACCAGGAGCCACCTGATCCCGACGAGCCTCACTTTAACACCTGTCGGCGCGCGAAAAAGAGAAACCACATCCGGCGAGCTGACAAAATGAGTATGCCATTACCGAACAGAACGGCGAGAATCGTCAGGATCATCAGTGATACCGAAGAAGATAACAATACCGAAGATTCTGGATCATCATGCATCGGTAGAGCCGCTCAAAAGAGAAACCTAAATTCGAGCTGCATACAAGTATTCTTAGAAACGAGCCGCATTCCTTGTGAATGAACCGTTTCCTGAAAACCGTGCCATCTCCACAAAATGAGCCACGCTTTTCACAAGAAAATCGTTGAATTCTCCTAGCTAGTCACCACGGCAGGTTCTCCACAATAAAATCACGGTTGAGCAGTTTATTCAATCGGGTGAGCCGTCGAATTCTACCTGCTAATCGCGACAGATTCTCCACAACAAATTCACGGGTGAGCCGTCTATTCAATTGGATCGGTGGATCCAACTCACCGCCATTGTCTTGTTACTCCATCAATACGCTCTCAAACGATCATCGAGCCTATTCGCCGTGAATCCAAACCAATCGTCGAGCAAAGTTATCGCTTCTCCGATCTTTCCAAGAAGAGGAGAGCAGGTACGTATAGTCATATACTCCCATCTTTTTTACATCACACTTACATCCTTTACGGATCATCCAAAGTCCCACCTAAACGGACATACCTCTTATCATTCTCGTTGCTGCTGGCCACAATAGCGAACTACTACATCATAGTGGATTAAAAGCGCGCTATATAAATTTAGAGTTCATTACTGGAGTGGATATATTCATGGGAACATATCCGTAAACCAGAATGTTCATCTCAAAACCCAGCAAACGAATCGCTGGTACAAAATTGCTAAGTGTTCATTATCAGAGCTGGCTCGTTCATGAGAACCCGTCTGTAAACCGAAATGTTCATCCCAAACCCAACAAAAGCAAAACGTTAGTCGTAACGCGATAGCATGATCATCATGGAGCGGACTCGTTTAAGGTAACTTGTCCGTAAACCAGAGAATGTTCATCAGGAAACCCAAGCAAATCATTGGTCTTAAACAAAACAATGGCTCCCGACCTAGCCTTCATGGCTCAAATTTCACTTACGCCTTCACGGCTCAAAATTCACTTACGCCTTCATGGTTCAAATTTCACTAACGGTTCGGAAGATACGCTAACGAAACTGTCCAGCTCAAAAACCCAGCTAACAGAACGCTGGTACAAATAAATCTAAGTGTCATTCTTGGAGTAGACATACTCGCGGGAGCACAACCATAAACCAAAACGCCCAATTCAACAAATTTGACTAACAGACGGTAAAACGGTAACACCGTCGTAAATCGGTTACACCATTTATAAACGGCGAGTATTTTGGAAAATATTTTTCGGTAGAACCGAAATACTTAGTGCAATGTTTCGGCAGAACCGACATACTTGGTGCAATTTTTTGGTAGAACCGAAATACTTAGTGCAATTTTTTGGTAGAATCGAAATACTTAGAAAACAAAAGAGTAACACCAAAGGTCGTTTCATATTAATCATCTCACATCACTCTTGTATGGAAGGCAAAAATACATGAGGATTGGGGATTTAGGCGGTCACTCCGTCTTCCAAGGCTTCGGCGTCGCTCTTCTCCACGAGCTCCTCAATGGCCTCAATTTTCTTCGCCGCCAAATCCAGGAACAGCGCGGAACTTTTGTAGCGTTGATGCCTTCTCTCCTCGACAGCCCGAAGCCTTGTCTCTTCGGCAGCTCGGCGCGTTACTTTGGTAGCACCGACACTTTCTCTCTTTGACAGCTCGGTGCGGAAATTTTGTAGCGCTGATGCCTTCTCTCCTTGGCAGCCCGAAGCCTTGTCTCTTCGGAAGCTCGGCGCGGTAATTGGTAGTGCCGACGCTCTCTCTTTGGCAGCTCGGCATGGTACTTTGGTAGCGCCAACGCCTTCTCTTCTCGGCATCCCGACGCCTTTTCTCTCTTCGGTAGCCCGGCGCGGTTCTTCATTAGCGCCGACGCTTTGTCTCCTCATTTCCAAAGTCTCTGGGGAAAGCTGTTAGTTTACAAGAAAACGTGACTCATTTTTGAAGAAGAAGAACGGCGAAACGGCAGCGGAGATACGGCATTGTCGGCGGTACCGTCAGAATCAACCCTACTAACGGCGACACCTTTAACAGCGACACCATTATCAGCTTAAACCTTTTTTATCAACACTTATATTCGAGCCACGCCACAGTGCAACGGTTTTCATTACACCAAACGGCTTGAAGAATACCCAAATCAGAAACTGAATTTGGGAACTCGGCGACACTGACGACTTGAACAAGTGTGTGACTTGTGCTCTTTTTCCCTTGATCTGGTTTTTTCCCACCGGGTTTTCTAGACAAGGTTTTTACCGAGGCTTGTTCACACACTTATGCGTCTTCATCATTGACAACAAGCTATTCCAAAGATATTTGGAGCAATTTCATCTGTCTGACCTTAGACTTTCACCAATATCTCGGCTTCACCATTACTGATAAATCCAAGCTGGGGGGCTAACTGTAGGGGTCAAATTCCACCCCTTGAAGATCACAAGAAGAAAATGGCTAAGTCTGGGCGAAGAAGAGCTCTACCGAAAGTCTAGCATGCACCGGCCGGTCGGGAGATCCGTAAACCAACAGCCGCACCGAACCGAACCGGGTGAGCCGATTTTAGGACTTCATCTACTCAACAAGCCCAATTCGGCTCAGCCCATCTAATTGGGCCGAAACAAGCTGCAGGTGGGCCGAACCGCTAATAGGCCTGCCGACCTAGGAGTGCAGCTCACGCCAGAAACCCTAGCCGACTTAGGATAGTATAAATATATTGTATCATCCTCTTGAAAGGGGATCACGAATTCTAGCAGAACCCTTTGTACTCACTTTCACAGCTACACAGCTAATAATAAACTATTTCTTCTCAATTGTTCTTGTTTTCAAACCTAGAAGTTTTGCAGCTCTACCGCGAACCCGACAAATCTAATTGTAGGAAATCCAGCTCCCACAATTAAAATGTAATCTGCATTTTTAATATAGTTTATTGAATGTCTAGCGGAAAAATATTTGTAAAGAGAGCCTGATTAAGAGATTATTGATTCAATTCGGCTATGATTGATTTCCTTGATTGGATTCAATTCAGAGGTTCAAGGATCTCTGAGAATCAAAAGGCGAGCATGAGTGATGGGGAATGTAGCGGGAAAAAGCCTGGTTCGACTCGAAACAGAGACGAAACAGAGGATGGAACGATGTCAATCAAGTTCAAACAAGAACGAGATTGAGAAAGGCTCGGATACTCTCCGAAGTGCTTCACAAAGCTCTTTGTAAAAAAAGGATCAATTCAATAATATCAAGCGTATCTTTACAAGAGGAAGAAGACGCACATAAATACTGTAAAAGAACCGAAACCTAGTCTAAATCTAAATAAAGATAGAAACAAATCTAAAGAGACTTATCTCAAAACCAAATAAAAGCATAATTAAAAGATAAACACAAAACAGAAACTTGTCGAAGAAGTAAAGCCGATGGAAGTCTTCGACGAGTTTGAAATGGCGCTGCATCAGGTCACCCCGGGTAAGAGAGGATTCGCCCTCGAATCCGAATCGGGATTGGCACCTGCAAAGGGTGTGAGATGCTTCACATTGAACACATTCGTCGTTCGTACATGCGATGGAAGCTGAATTCTATAAGCGTTATCGTTGATACGCTCCAACACCGGGCAAGGACCAATCTTCCTTGACTTGAGCTTATTAAATTCATGTGATGGTATGCGATCTTTGGTAATAAACACCCATACCAAATCTCCTGGCTCGAAACGAAGCTTCCAACGTTTCGTATCAGCAACCGCTTTGTATTTGGCCACCGAGGCTTCAAGGTTCTCTTTAGCCTTGCGATGAACCTCGGTAAGAGAATCAACGAAGTCCACTGCGTCACCGTGCAAACGCGTTCTATCAGACACAGGAGAAAGATCAAGAGGACACCTCGGAATCATGCCATAAACGACGCGGAAAGGACTGAAACCCAAACTGCGATTTAAGGCGTGGTTATGAGCAAACTCAGCTTGGCTTAACTTTGTATCCCAGCACCCAATGTTGTCACCAACTAAACAACGTAACAAATTGCCCAGCGAGCGGTTCGTAACCTCAGTTTGTCCATCCGTTTGAGGGTGGTAAGCTGTGCTCATATCCAAAGAAGTGCCCAACAGTTTCCACAAGGATCTCCAAAAATGACTCAAGAATCGAGTATCCCTATCCGAAACAATGGAAATCGGCAAACCATGAAGACGATAGATGTCCCGAAAGAACAAAGAAGCCACGTTCGAAGCATCCGCAGTCTTTTTACACGGGATGAAGTGAGCCATTTTTGAGAATCGATCGACGACGACAAAAATAGAATCATTGCCCCTTTGAGTGCGTTGAAGCCCGAGAACAAAATCCATGCTGATGTGAGTCCATGGTTGATCCGGGATGGGAAGAGGCATGTATAAACCGGCATTAGAAGCGGTGGCCTTTGACTCTTGGCACACACGACAACGTTTGACAAATTTCTCCACATCTCTTCGCAGAGAAGGCCAAAAATATGAAGTGGCAACCAAATCGAGAGTCCTATCGCGGCCGACATGGCCTTCATTATGTAACTCCATGACTATCTTCAGGCGAAGGCTACAGTCTGGAATACACAAACGCAGACCCCTAAAAATAAAACCTTCCTGCAAGATAAAGTCGCTGGCCACTCCATTGTTCAAATCAGCCAAGATAGGCTTGAAAAACGAATCTGTAGCATACAGGTCCGCAAACGAATCAAAGCCCATGATCGATGTATGCATAGAGGTTAACAAAATGTGACGGCGGCTTAGAGCATCGGCGACTCTATTGGATTTACCGGACTGATGCTTAATCGAAAAAGTGAATTGCTGTAAGAACGCGATCCATGCGGCATGACGGGAAGATACCTTTGCCTGGCTGTCGAGATGACGCAATGCATCATGATCAGTGAACAAGACGAATTCACGATGCACAAGATAGTGGCGCCAGTGTTTAATTGCCTGAACAATGGCATAAAACTCAACGTCATACGTGCTATATCGCCCTCGTGCACCTGCGATCTTCTCACTAAAAAGGCAATAGGCCGACCTCGTTGGCTCAACACTGCTCCAATGCCCTGCTTCGAAGCATCACAATGAAGCTCAAATGTTCCAGAAAAATCAGGTAGAATCAACACAGGAGCCGTCGTCAGTTTCTCCTTGATTATAGCAAACGCAGCAGTCGCCGCTTCCGTCCAAACAAAAGCACCAGTTTTCATACAGTCTGTAATCGGTGCCATGATTGAGCTAAAGTGTAGCACAAATCGTCTGTAAAACGATGCCAAGCCATGGAAACTACGCACGTCGGTTATGTTACGAGGAACCGGCCATGAACGGATCGCTTCAATTTTAGAAGAATCCACCGAAAGACCACGATCGGAGACGACATAGCCTAAGAAAAGAACCTGATTAGTGCCGAATGAGCACTTGTGCTTTGCCGCAAAAAATTGTTCCTTGCGCAAGACGTGCAGAACTTCGCGGAGGTGCTTCTCGTGGTCAGCTTCGGATGAGCTGAAGATGAGGATGTCGTCGAAATAGACAACGACAAATTTACCAATGAACGGTCGAAGAGCTTGGTTCATGATTCTCATAAAAGTGCTTGGCGCGTTTGAAAGCCCAAAGGGCATGACGAGCCATTCAAACAGCCCCTCTCTCGTTTTAAACGTCGTTTTCCATTCATCCCCGGGACGAATCAGAATTTGATGATATCCACTCTTGAGGTCTATCTTGGAAAACACTGCAGCCGACCCAATTTGATCTAGTAAATCGTCTAAGCGAGGGATCGGGAAACGATATCTTACAGTGATCTTATTAATGGCACGGCTGTCAATACACAATCGCCAAGAGCCATCTTTTTTTGGAATGAGTAAAGCGGGTACAGCGCAGGGGCTTAAGCTTTCCCGGACGTGGCCCTTGCGAAGCAACTCTTCCACTTGACGTCTTAGTTCTTCGTGCTCAGGTGGACTCATCCTGTAATGGGGACGGTTTGGTAACGTGGCACCGGGCACTAAATCAATATGGTGCTGGATCTCTCTCAAAGGCGGGAGGCCTTGAGGCAAATCTAAAGGAAACACGTCCTCAAACTCACGCAGAACAGGATCAAAACGTGAAGATGAAGCAGGAGCCGGCGCCTTAGGCATGTGAAGAAGCGCAAATAATCGACCCTCTTGTCTGAATTCTGTTTCGAAATCAGGAAGAGAACAAATGAAAGCACTCCCATTTTTAATACCATTGCGGGATTGGACACTTGCTGGTGTTTCATCCACTGGAGGCGGGGTGCCGTTATCACGCGTGGGGAGGAGAACAATTTTGTGCGTCTCCCAAATAAAGCTATATGTGTTCTTAGCTCCATCATGTGTGATTTTTCGGTCAAACTCCCATGGACGCCCGAGGATCAAATGACTAACATCCATCTTAGCAATATCACAATAAAACCTGTCACGATAGTGTGGGCCAATTGATAGTGGCACCAAGGCGCGGTGAGTGACACGCACAGCAACCCCATCCTGGACCCACGACAGTCGATATGGTGATGGATGGTCTTCGAAGTGCAGTCCGAGTTTAAAAACTGCTTCTTCAGCGATAATATTATGTGAACTACCTGAATCTATGATAAATGTGCAGATTTTGCCCATGATTGTGCAGGTAGACCGAAAGATGTTGTGGCGTAGCCACGAGTCTTCACGACCAGGAGGAATCAAACACGATCGCTTAAGCACGAATGAGGAATTCTCTAAATTTCGGCATGGTTGAGTCAAAATCAAAGCGGTTCCGACATCACCAGGTGTGATAACCGCGGCTGCTAATGCATCATCATCATCTCCTTCCGTGTCGTACAGTGGTGGAAGCTCCTCTGTCTTCTCATCTGCCATTAAACCTCGACGCTGCTGGTTGTGTGCATGTGGGCATGCGGTTTGCCGATGACCCAGCTCGCCACAGGTGTAACAGCGAAGTGCATTAGGTCGTGTTGAACGCCGGAGACCAAAATCATCAGGAGCTCCCGTCGGACGCGAAGCCGAAGCTTGCGGATCAGCAGAGTCACGGGCTGAGTTTCCAATGCCCGTAGAGATCGGCTCCTTCGCCTTTGACTGCACAGAAGACCACGAAGAGGACTTCAATTGTTGTTCGAACGAGGCGGCTCTCCTGTGTGCTTCAGCCACAGTAACAGGATCGAATTGGGCAAGGGAATTCTGCAATTGTTGCCGCAAACCGCCGATGAAGCGAGAGACAATTTGAGTCTCGCTGTCCATTAAATCGTTACGCGTAAGCAGGATGTAAAATTCCTCGGCATATTCATCCACAGAACGAGTCCCCTGTCTCAAGTTCTGCAATCTTGTAAATGTGGACCTCTCATAGTTGTGGGGCAGAAAGGTGTCACGCAGCTTCTTTTTAAGCTTTTCCCACGATCGGATCGGGGTTTTTCCTTGACGAGCTCGCGTAGCCTTCAGCTGTTGCCACCACGATGCAGCATGGTTGCGGAATTTTGTGGCTACTAATGGAACACGTCTATCATCGGGGACTTCCTTAAAGTCGAGTATCTCTTCTGTCGCTGTGATCCAATCGACGAGTGAATCACCTTTGACACCCCCGTTGAATTCTGGGATTTCGACCTTGAAGGCTTGTTCCCAACGGTTCTCACGGTGCAGATTGTCAAAGCGCTGGTCCCGAAACAGGTGTCGACGACGGTCACGCTCGTCGTTTGCAGCCCCTTCTTCACGCGCAAAAGGGTTGTCGTGAATCGGGATCTCACCCTCATCACGGGCATAGTTGCGCCTCTGAGCGTCGATGATTGCTGTTGTCATCTCACGAATGGATGACTGGATCGAGTTGTGGATTGACTCTTGAATGGTGGTGTTGAGACTCTCCTGCATCTCAGCGAGAGTAGTCTTCAAGTTGGCTAAATCGTTCACTGTGACGGGTTTTGGTGGCATGGTTGGTTGACTCAAGCAACGAGGATCGTTTGAATCTGATACCAAATGATGGGGAACGTAGCGGGAAAAAGCCTGGTTCGACTCGAAACAGAGACGAAACAGAGGATGGAACGATGTCAATCAAGTTCAAACAAGAACGAGATTGAGAAAGGCTCGGATACTCTCCGAAGTGCTTCACAAAGCTCTTTGTAAAAAAAGAATCAATTCAATAATATCAAGCGTATCTTTACAAGAGGAAGAAGACGCACATAAATACTGTAAAAGAACCGAAACCTAGTCTAAATCTAAATAAAGATAGAAACAAATCTAAAGAGACTTATCTCAAAACCAAATAAAAGCATAATTAAAAGATAAACACAAAACAGAAACTTGTCGAAGAAGTAAAGCCGTTGGAAGTCTTCGACGAGTTTGAAATGGCGCTGCATCAATGAGGTAGTTGCGTTTTAATCAAAAGGGTAGGAAAAAAATGAACCACCTCTATAGAGCCGAATTGAAGCCTTTTCTCAACATGAAACCATCTGACCGATTAACGACATGGTTATCAAAATGTCGCTTTATGTGGAGATTCGAAAATGATATATGATGTACTTGGTTACTAATAGAAACGAGACTAGAGTGAAAGAATCTAAGCAATTTTCATCTACTGTGGGAATGCTTTACATTTAATAGCTCTTATACAAGTGAATAAAGGTTTCAAACCATGAAAAAGGAAGCCAATCAGAAAATTGATGGTTAGCAAAATCTGCAAAAACATTAGCCTCAAATTATATAAATTTTGGGTTCTCTTTTTTGTATAATTATAGATCTTTTATGTTTGGATGTTTAATGAAAAATCTTTTCCCAAAAAAGAAACATGATTATGTAAGATCTGTCAACTACATTAACCAATATGATTGTAATATGGGTTATTTTGGTTACCAATTAATTCTATGCAAAATACATGTATTTTGGTTTAAAAACCCGTTGGCGAGTAATGCTTCGGTATCGAAAGCGTCGTAGAAATTCACTTCTTCATCGTTCTTTTTAATGATTCGTTCTTTTTAGTGATTAATTATGTATTTGTGAATGTGCATTTAAATATATTTATTATTGATGTACTATGGATGTATCAACTCTTGTATATTGTTTCGAATCTATGAATGAATCATATATAAAAAAAAAATATTAAAAAAAAAGTTTTTTATAATCTTATTGACTTTACCAATCGATAGTTTCGAGATTGGTCTACATCCAAAATATTAAAATCACTTCTATAATTCATTCCACATGTAGGAATGTAATAAAATTTTAGCAAGGAAAAACACATAGGCATAAATGTTCGTCCACAATGTCTTCACACTGACAACTAGTAGCCTTGGCACCACCTTGTTTAACAAAGGACTCTATGCATGTTTTGTTTCCATCGCTTCCGCATCCTCCACCACCGAATATTTGTTTCCGGGTGCATTGACCCATCGTCCTTAGTCCTTCGACTTCTGTTAAATAGAATCACTTTATTTGTTGAATTGTGCCCAAAATAAAAACAATAAAATACTTTTAATTTCTTTTTACACAAAAATAAATTCTCTAAAATTAACAGCCCAAGACTTAAAAGTCCGAACTCCTCAGATCCGTATAAAAAAAATTAGCAGCCTAAGAAAATAGTACATCTTTTATTGCAGTACATTATTTTGTTATTGGCAAAACCAAGATTTTTTTCCAAATAAGTTGACAAAATCAAAAGAAAGTTGGGTTATTACCTTGAAGATGACTTAAAACGAGGAAAGTGAAAACACAAGAAACCAAAAACAAAGAAGCTGCTTTCATGATTTTTTTTTTAATGGAAGTTAATTTCTCTTACGATGTTTTTTGTGTGAGGTGATGATGATGTAAGGGGTGTGTGTGTGTGTCTATAAATACATACATAATCAACGAATTTATTTGGTATACTAATTACGAACATTATTTGGAAAGTAAATATTAAAATATGACCAAATTTAATTGTATAACATTCTTACCAAGTTACCATTCATGATATTTATTTGGTAAACTAATTACGAACATTATTTGGAGAGGAAATATTAAAATATGACCAAATTCAGTTGTATAACATTCTTACCATTCATGATGGAATATTTAACAACCATAATTAATGGGTATCGCGAGAAAATAAAATATTTGAATACAATCTTATTCTTTGGATTTTGTTGACATTTTCTTAAATTATAAAAGCTTAGCGTGTAATTATAATCTTATTATATAAAAGTGAAAATTGTAATTCACGGGATCGTGACATGTGTCTAATATTGATTGAGATGATGACATGTGTCAATATTAAAATTAATTGGAAAAAAGTTAAAATTAAAAATGGAATATTAACAATGTAATTGTTAAGTAAATAATCGTGACACGTGTCTAATATTGATTGAGATGACGACATGTGTTAATATTAAAATTAATTATAAAAAATTAAAATTAAAAATGGAAAATTAACAATGTAATTGTTAAGTAAATAATCAAAAATAAATTTCAAGATATGCCACTTTTGACATACCACTTTTCAAAAATGTCACTGTCACTTTTTTCAAATTTTTAAATCATTTAAGTTTGGGTTAACTATGTTATATTAGGGTTTAGTTTTTTGGGTTTAAGGTTTGTGAGGGATCAAAACATTTTTTAAAATTGAAAATTTTGAGATATAAAGTTTTTAAAGGGATTTATAAGTGGCATATTGGTAAGAAAATAATTCAAGAATGGCATATTTGAAAAGTGACATGTCAAAAATGGCATTTTTGTAAATGTCCCATAATCAAATAGTAAAAAGCAAAATTTCCTATAGTCGAACTAATTAGAATAACTACAATTTTTTTAATATAGTCTAAACTATAGTGCAAACTAATTATAAAAAGAAAAAAAATCAAGTTTTATTATACAAAAGAGAAGCCGATCAATGAGAGCTTTACACGTAAGCAAAATTTTAACTCACAGGATCATGACATGTATCTAATATTGATTGAGATGATGATATGTGTTAACATTAAAATTAATTAGGAAAATTTAAAATTAAAAATGGACAATGAACAATGTAACTGTTAAGTAACTAATCAAATATTTAAAAGGAAAGTTATTAATAGTTTGAACTAATTAAAATAACAAGAAATTTTTGATATAGTATAAACTATAGTTCAAACTAATTTTTTAAAAAAAAACTAAGAAAAGAAATCGAGAAAATTAAAATCGTAAAAAAAAAATAGAGAGAATAAAATTTGAAAAATAGAAACTTCGAGATAATATAAGTTGTAGAAAAACAAAAAATATTGAGAGAATGAAAAAAAAAACGAATGATAAAACAAAAGAGGATTTATAAACAAAAACAAACAAAAAATAATTAGAAGGGTATGATAATCTAAATTTAAAAGTTTAAGATACGCAAAGCCATTGCAAAGATCGCATAAGTCTATAAGCATCATAATTATAGAATCACTTTAAAACAGAAATTTTGACTTAAGACAATATTGGTACTTTCAATATTTTTAAAAAAAAATTCTATAAAATGAAAATTGTATAAGTTAAAAATATAATAACAATAAAACTACTATTAAAATAATTTTATAGGTATTATAAGATTATTTACATGAAGTGTATTATGTCCTAATTTAACTGTACATTATTTGAAGAATATATATTCATTATGGGTAAGAATATAGTAAGGGTAATTTGGTTTCTTTGTTATTAAGAATATGAATTGAATTACACTTATATATTTTAGGATCCGTATGAGATAAATTGGAATATGAAAATGTAGATAAAAATTAATATCTAATGATTTAAGATGCGTATTTTACTATATATATATATATATATCGATATATTTGAGTAATTCAATGGGTTACTAACTTAAACTTAAATATTTATTTGAATAAGTTTTTAATACGATTACCCGCGTATCAATGCGGGTCCTATCCTAGTACATTATAATATACAGTTTAATATCATGTTTGATATAATATAAAATTTTGCAGAATTATAGAATGTTTGATATCATGTGAAATCATAATTGAATGCAAATCTTTCAGGATATTTCCCTATATGTGAAATTGGTTAGAACGATAAAACCTGCTTTTTACCAAGTGCTTGGTGGTCTAATGGTCTTGAGACTTGAAAATAGTCTTCAAGGTCACTAGTAAAGGTAAAAGCAATATAAAAATATAAGAACATCTTATATCATGTGAAACAAAAATAAATCTCTAAAACATTATATATAGAGAAAGAGAGGGAGCATGTTTTTTAACGAGCACTCTTAAGTCTTATCTCTAATTATGACTTAATCAACGAAAATCAAAGAATCATTGACCATTGCAAATATTTAGTACTTGTGAATCCGGATACCTTAAGCAATTCGGATAATTCAAAACAACTGAGAGACTAAAGGGGTATATTGGATGTTGTATTTTAGTGGATATTTTAGGGGAGTTTGTCGATAGAACTACGTTCTCCGTTCAATGAATCAGCATCTCCGGAATAACATCAGATCCATTTCTCACACCAAGAGGCTCCCACCATCGTCGCTTCGTGTTGGTTTTCCTCCTAGTGGGGAAACCAATTTAGGTTTGGTTTAGGATGAGCCAAACTTGGGCCTATTATAATCCAAGAGATTATTATTGGGCTTATGATTATGAGGGAGTATATATATTGCTCCTAACCTTTTGGTGTAGAGAGAAACTAAGAAAAGAGAGACAATTTTCGGAGGCAAGAAGAAGAAAAACAGTTTCGTCAGGGTTTGTTCAAGAGAACGCTCCGATTTGGCTGAAATTTTGGTGGTAGCTTCGTGACTCAGTGGTCTTGATATTCAACGGTTGGTTCGTCGCAGATCTGAGTTTTAGCGTGGTTGTTCGTGTCTGTCGCGAGTGCAGATTTCAAACTGTGTTGTTTTGAGTGTTTTGAAGATCCGACGGTGAATTCTTCTTGGATTGAGCTGAAATTTTGCAGAGGTATTCCTGACTTGTTTATCTAAGATTTGTACGGTGGAGATCTGATTTGGAGACCGGAATCTTAGTGAATTTAGGGTCGTTTGGAACTGCTTGTTTTCTAGGCTCTTGTATTGTTCTCTTGTGGAGTTTCTTGTTGTTGGAGATTGCTCTTTGGAGCCTTAGTCTTTGGGAGGACGTTGTTGTAACTCAAATTTGGTATAGTGGAATTTTGAGTGGACTACGGCCCCGTGGTTTTTACTCCTCGCATTGGGGAGATTTTCCACGTAAAATAATTCTGTTGCTGTCATATTCTATATTTTTCTCACTAGTTCACATAAGTGTGGAAAACTTTATTCCGCTGCGCCATAGGTGCTTATTGATTTTTCCCAACACTTCCGATAATACAAAGCATGCGGAGGAATCGCTCCGGACGGTCATGTACTTGAGTTGTTGGGGTCCCAGTTGATCCATATGGATCAAAGTAGGTTTCAACATCTTTGGTCAACAAATTCCAAATCAAGAGAATAGTCAATAACATGAACTAACAAAACTAAAAACACTTTCTTATTTGAAGCGAAGAGTTACAGATATTGTTTTTACACACACTCCTATTCTTCTTTCTATGTAATAATAATTCAACTTTTCAAATCTGTAAGCTAAAACTTTATTGTACAAAATGGATAATTCAATCCTCTTGCACTTTTATGAATGCTGTTCTTTACAAATAATCAAGAAAACTCTTCCATGTTAAAAAAAAAAACCGTTGTTCTCGCATTCTCTTTACAATCTCATTGCTCTCGCCGAGCCTACCCTTTCGTCAACCTAGAAAACACCCATCCGGTTTTAATCATCATAATTAATCATAATGACTTATATATCTCGATGAATGTTCATACCGTAGATTCTGTAGCATCTTTCAACTTGTTTTCTCTAAGGTAACACTCAAATGCCCCGTCTCCTCTAAGTAGTGTTGCTAAGCATCCACGAGAAGCTTCTGAGCCTGTTGATTCCTCATCTACAATAACCGCGTCAATTCTTTCATCTCCCTTCTTAGCATCTGGAATCTGATTAAACAAAGTAAACAGAATTGTCAAGGCAAAAGAGTTATATATAGTAACTGAGCAATCTTTTATGTTAGCTCAGGTACCTCAAACATTGCTTCGGTTAGAATGGTTTCAAGTAAGGCTCTTAGCCCCCTTGCACCCGTATTCTTCACCATCGCTTGTTTTGAAATCACCCCTAGCGCTTTCTCAGTAAAGTGTAGCTTTACCTGAAATTTTGCAACAGATCATGTCGGTTTAGGGACCTTAGTTAAAAAGTTAAAGTTGAATGCTTTTACATGCCAAGCGTGTAGCTCGAGGGAACTTACGTTGTTCATACTAAAGAGTTTCTTGTACTGTTTTCCCAGAGCATTTTTGGGTTCTACAAGCACCTGCAGTGCAAAAAGCAAAGGAAATATTAGGTTTCGATGATGGAAACCACAATCTCACTTTGATTTCACAAGAGTAACACGGTAAAAACATTTACGAGCTATAAAATTGTTTAATTACCCGAATAAGCTGGTCTTCTGTTAGAGTTGACAAACTAACTAATATGGGAAAGCGCCCTACAAACTCCGGAATAAGGCCATATGCTGTCAGATCGGCACTCTCTACCTGAAATGCAGACAACATTCCAAAGTTAAGATCTCTTTCCAGGAACGAGAGAAGTATATTCTTATCAAAAAATATATCTAGTCTTTACCGATTCTAGCAAAGATGACGTTACTACACCACTGGTCACTCCACTAGTAGCCATGTTGGCACGAACAGGAGCTCCAAAACCAATTGACGAATCTTGTCGTCTGGCAAACATTAGAGATGTCGATCAAAATCAAAACAGAACCACTAATAGCTAATGCAACATAAGGAAGCGTAATGAACTACCTATCCACAATGGTCTTCTCAAGGTTAACAAATGCTCCTCCACAGATAAATAGGATATCTTTTGTGTCTATCTGTATATGGTCACCCCGTGGATGCTTCCTTGCTCCTTTTCCTGGAACATTTACGATCTGAAAAAAAATACGAAGATCTTTTAATAATGATCACTTTGTTATGCTAGTGCCTCATGTCTAATGAACAATGGTTTCAGTAGATGTAGCAAAAGGTAAGAAAGCAATTTACTTACCGTGCCTTCCAGTAACTTCAAAAGCGCCTGTTGTACACCTTCTCCAGAAACATCCCGGCTAATGTTTAAACTCTCAGCCTGCAGAAGAGAGAATCCAATAAGCATAAATCTCAGTTATCTTGTTATGATTGAGTTGAGGATTTTATCATGTTTTGCATACTGACCTTCTTCGTTATCTTATCAACTTCATCGATGTAGACTATTCCCTGCTGTGCTGCTTGTACGTTAAACTCGGCTGCCTACAAGCCGTAAAGGAATCTTCTGAAAAAGCTACAACACAGAACGTCCGCTGGGAGTGTAAAATCACGATTGATTAAGAAGTCATACCGTTAGTAGCTTATGAAGAATTGATTCAACATCTTCACCAACATAACCAGCCTGAGTCAGTGTAGTTGCATCAGCAATGACAAAGGGAACATTTACAAGCCGGGCTAAAGTCTTTGCGAGTAATGTCTTCCCTATTGTTCAAGAATCGAATAAAATGATCAAGAAGAGTGCAAAAAAAGGCGCTAACGAATAAAACTATGATCAAAATTAACACAAGCTCGTACCGGAGCCAGTAGGACCCATCAAGAGAACATTGCTCTTATCTAATTCTACATTATCGTCATCATCAATTGATTGTGCTCCTGACCTAGTATTCAATGTCCACCATATTAGTAGTTTCCAATACACCATAACCGATTCAACGGTAATAATGCGTTCGATCAAGTACTAAAAGCAATAAATTACAGAGAACCAACCCTTTCTTCATAGAGGTATGATATATTCTCTTGTAATGGTTATAAACAGCAACAGATAACACCTATAATCAAAGTCATAACCATGATCAAGACACAAGATCATAAACAAGCAATAATTCCGATGATTAAGTGAAAAAAGACGGAACCTTTTTAGCGCGGTTTTGTCCAATGACGAACTTGTCAAGCCATTGACAAATCTCTTTAGGAGTAGGAAAGTCTCTACCTAAGCTAGCTCCACCCCATCTACTAATATCCTTAGCCGCATCAGGTAAAGGAGAAGCATCCACATTAGGAACTCCATTAGAAGCTGGAGCAATGTTATTATTCGGAGGAGGACCGTTTAAAGGCGGAGGAGACCAATCTTCAGGTGGCTCTGCACCATAAGATCTAAGCGTATCCCAAAACGAAGATCTAAGTTTATTTCTGTAATTGGAATTGTTACCAAATCCATGATTTGGATCTTTTGAATGTTTCCTTGTAGATTTGGAAATTGCATTGGTAGGGGATTGAACACGACCGATCTCGATGAATGTTCCTTGAAGAGGAGAGACACCACGAGGGTTGAAACCGTAAGCTGTTTTACAAGTCGGACAGAAATTAACAGACTGAAAATCGGTTTTGTTGTCTTCTCCGGCGACGGAATGAAGAAGATTAGAAGATGGGAATTGACGATTTGAGAAGAGAAGATCCATTTGTTTTGAGCAACGTGGACAATTAGGCTCAGCTCTTAACTTCCGACGTGTCGCCGGTACCGGAAAATCATCTCCTCCTCCGCCGTTGTTTCCTCCACCGCCACTTTGCTCCGACATGAACCGTTCTATAAATCGACGGCGATGTAATCCCAATTCTACAGAATAGAGATGATGAGATTGAACAGGAGAAACCGAACGGGCATGGAAAGCTAAAGACTTTAGATTCCTCCATCTCCAAATTCCAGACATTTGATAGAAATGAAAAACAAATATGTGTATACAAAATTGGATTTAAGATAAATTAGAATCAGCACAGAGACCCAGACATAGAAAAGATAAACTTTAGATCTGTCTGCATCAAAATCGATGATGTTGTGTGTCTATATAAGTGGAAATGTAATGAAGGAGCGTTAGGTTAGATTAGATCGATTGGGGAAACCTTAAATCCATCAATTTTTGCAGAGGAGAGAAGAGAAAGGCGGAAACTTTAAAGAAAACGATAGACTCGGAGAGAAAAAAGACGAAGCACACACATTGCGTTTGGTGGAAGAAGACTAGCAAGCACATGGGGACACGTGTAAGAAACCCAATTCACTGAATTTCACCACGCGCCGTCGTCGTTCACGTATGGCGGCGGAGGAGTTATCCGATTCCGGTCAATTCGTCTCGGATTTGATTTCTAAGTCGACCCATTTGATTCATTTGAAGCAAGTTCAATCCTTTCTTATAGTTGCTGGGTTAAGTCATTCACCTTTCCTCTGTTTTAAGCTTCTTCGATTCTGTACGCTTCGTCTCTGTAATCTCAACTACGCTCGTTTTATCTTTGATCACTTCTCTTTACCCAATACTCATCTATACGCTGCTGTTTTAACTGCTTACTCTTCTTCTCTTCCTCTTCATGCTTCTTTAGCTTTCTCCTTCTTCAGACTCATGGTAAATCGCTCTTTTGCTCGTCCTAATCATTTCATATACCCATTAGTCCTCAAAGCTACTCCACATCTCTCTTCTCCGTTTTCAACTCCTTTGGTGCATACCCATTTGTTTAAATCCGGGTTTCATCTCAACGTTGTGGTTCAAACCGCTCTGCTTCACTCTTATGCATCCTCTGTTTCTCATATTCATCTTGCACGGCAACTGTTCGACGAAATGTCTGAGAGAAACGTTGTTTCTTGGACTGCTATGCTTTCTGGGTATGCTAGGTCTGGTGATATCTCTAATGCTGTTTCTCTCTTTGACGAAATGCCTGAGCGTGATGTTCCTTCCTGGAACGCTATTCTTGCTGCTTGTACACAGAACGGTCTTTTTGTCGAAGCGATTTCTCTGTTTAGGAAAATGATCAATGAGCCTGATACTCGTCCTAATGAGGTAACATTAGTTTGTGTTCTCTCCACTTGTGCTCAAACTGGTATGCTTCAGCTGGCAAAAGGGATTCATGCCTTTGCGTACCGTCGTTCTCTTACTTCTGATGTGTTCGTTTTGAATTCATTGGTCGATTTGTATGGAAAATGTGGTAACATGGAGGAAGCAAGCTTTGTTTTTAAGTTGACCTCCAAGAAAAGCGTAACAGCTTGGAATTCGATGATAAATTGCTTTGCCCTCCACGGTAAAAGCGTAGAAGCTATAGCGGTGTTTGAACAGATGATGAACGGTATAAGACCAGACCACATTACCTTTATTGGTCTTCTCAATGCATGTACCCATGGGGGATTGGTATCAGAAGGCCGTGGTTATTTCGACCTCATGACAAACAGATTCGGTATTGAGCCAAGGATTGAACACTATGGTTGCCTTATAGATCTTCTAGGCAGGGCAGGGCGGTTCGATGAAGCTTTGGAAGTTATGTCCAGGATGAAGATGAAAGCGGACGAGGCGATTTGGGGATCATTGCTTAATGCTTGTAAGAAATATGGTCATTTGGATTTGGCTGAAGTTGCGGTGAAGAATCTGGTTGCTTTGAGTCCGAATAATGGAGGTTATGTTGCTATGATGGCAAATTTATATGGAGAGATGGGTAATTGGGACGAGGCACGAAGAGCTAGAAAGATGATCAAACACCAAAATGCTTATAAAACCCCGGGCTGTAGTTGGATAGGGATCGATAACGAGGTTCATCAGTTCTATTCTCTTGATGAATCGCATCCGAAGACCAAGGAGATATATATGATACTTGACAGTTTAATTTCTTTCTGAAACTTGTTATAGGATTTGTCACTATCATAGACCGAGAATTACACATATTTTATAGACATCCAACTCGAATTTCGATTCAACTAAGAAGGACCGAGTTTACCAGCTTGATCCTCTTCAGCCAAAATGTTAATAGTGAGTACACCGTTCTCAAGCTTGGCTTTGATAGAGTCCAAATCCACATTATCAGGAATCCTAAACTGTCTCCAGAATTTGCCATAAGACCTCGCAATGAAGAATACATTTATTTTTTATTTTTGCTAAAAAAATGTAAATATCAATAATGTGCTTTCTTGCACAAGAGGTAAACGGGAGTTCTAAGGTTAAAGCTTGCGATTTTGCTTTGGTAAAGGTAATGATATTACGTTGATAGGTGTAAGTGTAACTGAATTGGTATTCACTTTAATGTAGAATGTAGAATGTGTAGTTTTTGACCCAATTAGTTATTCACTTTATTACTCTAAATCCATAGCTATATTCTTTATTATTTGTGTCAATATGATTTGTTAAGGTTATTCACCCAAAACAAAACAAAACAAAAAAAAAAAAAAAAAAAAAAGCAAAACAAAAGTAAAAAATCTAAATAAAATAAAATGACATCGACTCAACAAGTGAGAAATGTTTGGATAAATTTTAACCAGCTCCAATTACGACAGTTCTACACCTTGACATAAGCATAATCACACCTTGTCCTAAATGTTATTTGGGTTTTTTCATCTCGTCTTCAAGGTTTTTAGCAAGGGAGCGGAATCACACTCCTAGTGTAAAATCTGACTAACATGGCTCATATTGCGGCTAATAAGGTCGTTGTAGTGAATTTCGACCATGTTTTATAATACATATTTTGCTCTAACATTGGCTTGTACATTGCACCAAAAAACAAATGGCAAATGCGACAACCATTCGTCTTTAGGTGTCGAATGGCAAAATCCTCGTCGGATTTCAACCAACGTCTTCGCTATAAAAACCCAGAACTACAGAGAAGGTTAAAACAAAAATCCAGAAAACATAATCCTATATTCTTCCTCTTCATCTTCCCCATTTCCAATGGCGACACAACCAAAAGCTGATGTGTAGCCAAACCATCTACCAATCCTATTCAACTACAAAAAACATAGATTAATGTTGCAATCTCATAGATTGCACAGTTATTAGTGTTCCAAACGAAAATTGTTCTTTTCCAAACACCTAGTTAAACCGAGCATCGTACGCTATGAATTCGTACTACCAAAAAGAAGGAAAACATTACTGCAACTGTTTGTGCAACGGTTCAGGACTGACCGTTATGACGAATCCTATTAAGTAATTTCTAGAAAACTACTCTGATGTAATAATTAGCTTATGGTTTTTTTCGTCATGCAAAAGCCCAGCTCGCACAGCCCAAGAACCGGGCCTGATTGTAAAGATGACACATAAGCATCTTCTCATAAATCACCTTCGAAGTACTTTATATCCATTTGTTTCTAATGCTCTTAAAAATTAGTAACACAGAAAATATGTGTGGAAAAACCAATTAACCCAGGCCATAATCACATTCGTTAAGTTAAGTCTCATAACGAAATTGTTTTGAATGCGACTATGAGTGATCCATCAAAACTTCTATCAAAAGCGCCATTGGCCAGTACTTCGGCAAGGAGACTGAAGCTGGAAAAACTCAGGCTACACAAAGCCTATGGTAGTATATGGTGGCTACGCGATCTTTTTATATTTGGAGAAATTGCAGGACATCACTAGTGATGTATACATCTGTGTAATGTTAATATACAAAAAATGTAAATGTATTATCTGACTGTTTCCTTCCTCTTGGAGTACTTGATTTTGCTGCCCAGCTCAAACAAAAGATAAGAAAAGGCTGTCCAATGAACAAGAAGAAACCTGAAGCAGAGAGCATCAATGGTGCAAGCAATGACTTCTACCTCTCACTCATATGTTTTCTCTATTGACTTGTCTCATTCTTCACGATCTTCATTGTCGAAAACAACCCATACCATGCTGATTTTGGTCTCCACTGGGAACGAGAAAGGACTCGTAGATGAAAAACCGGCACAACAATTTTCCTGTCTTAGATTGGTAGAGACGGCGAACCCCTTTTTGCCTCCACTTCCCGTCAATACCGAACTTGCAGGAGTATAGCTTGAGCATTCATCCAGTGCAACTATATGATCCATGGTAATAGCTTGCACAGATGGGTAATCCAAGCTTCTCATCCCAGGGAATCCTCTACACTGTTCATACAAGTCTCCAAGATCTTGAATCTGTTGAGAAGCTTTTCTCAACATTCCGCAAGCTAAATCTCTCGCGGGTCTCGAAAGATCGAACAACATGTTAATCAACGCAGCTATCCCATCGGAATACGTCCTGTAAACTTGGAAACTCTCTTTTAAGATGTTTCCTGTAGCTGCTTGGACCAGGTTATCGGTAGGATAGGCATGAACCGGTGAACACTTCAACACCTTTGCAATGAACTCCTGGCACTTCGGTAAGATGTGGAACACCAGATCCATTGATTTCTCTTTGTAACGGCTAAACCTTGTACCACCAGACATTACAGGTTCGAGCTTACCAGCTTGATTGATGATCCATCCAACTCTCTCTTGGAGATACGCTACATAATTCTGTAGAAACGCAAACGATGAAGGATCCGAGCTCATCATGAACCAGCAGCAACCTATTTGGAGATGACCAGAGGTGTGAGCAATATGCAATTGCTGCTCGATACAGCGACTGCTACCACGTAAGAGACGGTGGATGAGTAACAGAGTTTTACCCGCAACTAAGCAATCTCTTGTCTTGGCTAGACGGCGTGAGATCTGCTCAGCAAGAAAAGGAATTGATCCCGGAGTGTTAGAGACAAGGAAGAGTATCTCGTGCATGGTTTTGTCGTCCACAGGACAATCATCATGGCTAGTGGCTCGAACCACTGCAACTTGAATGTCAAAAAAGCCTTTCTCATTGTAGTTTTGTACAATAGCTCTGCCAATAGATGCATAATCCTTGGCGTGGCCAAGAGCTTGCCGAAGCTTGGCAGATAAATCAAGCCTCATTGATATCTACAGAGTAATTGACACTATTTGATGTTGGAAGTTTTATAACAACAGTTTCTGTAGTGAAGTCTATATATATACATGATTATATATATAGACATGAGGGCAAGAGGAGAAAGTTGCCAATAAAAGAAATAAAACCCCATGAAATACTGGTGAAGAATCAGATCTTCTCTTTCAACTTAAAGTAAGGAATTATCCTTGCAAAAACTATATATGTTAGGCCTACCAAAAGTCAAAGTCACTTTAGAGAGATGCTTATGACTAAAATAGAACATCCAAAACATATCTCCTCTCAAGAGTGACTATGGCATCAATATGAGATTTTTACCAAAGCTGATCAATCATTATAAGAGTTGAAGAAACTTGCATATGCTAATCCATATGTTAGATCGAATTTTAAGATTCATACCAGAGATAAAAGGGAAGATGAATGGTCACTCCGTGACACGTCAAGGAATCTTGCTCTCTCGAGTAGACCTTCAGAATTCATATCCATGTTTAAAATATACAAGAAGTGAGTCAGAATGCACCCACGAGACTCCATATCTTGGGGATTTCTGGATAGATATGAATAAACAACATTTCTCAAGAGTCAACTCCATTAAAGTTACTTCTTTTTCCTGTGTGGGGAAGAAGGGAACCTCATTCCACAAGTATCTGATTCTCCTGCATCAAAAGTTTTTTGCTATTTTCAATGTCCAATATACCTGAGAACATTCCTGCAGGCAGTGACCGGTTTTTCTTCATTTGCTCCATTGACCAAAACGCGATGCGTGTAATATACGTGTAAGTACCCTCACTGTAGCTTATATCAGAACAGAAAAGACACAAATGCATACTTAGCTCTAGTAGCTAAGGCATTATGGTTGTTTGATCAATGAGAGCCAGCTTTACATTGCTATAAGCCCTCCCTGCACAACATTTATGGACTGAAACCGAAGCTTGCATGCGCTTTCATCTTGCAAGGTACAAGCTTCAATAGGCATTCATGAAGCTCTGAAATGCAAGAAATTACCAGATTTGCCACTTCCAGTTACACCATCAACAAGGTAGATTTCATTTAGTGGAGAGAAAACAAGAAGAAAAGCAGAAAAGAAAGAAATCTAATCCAATATCGTTCCTACTGTTAGCTTATAATCCAAAATGGCTTCAACTTTATTATTAGCTTCTAATCCAAAATGGTTCCAATTTTTTGTTGTGACTGTATATCATTTCAAATACGTGACTGTTTTTATGATGTTAGACAGAACTCAACAGTTCACCTTTGTTCTGTATACAAAATATGGTAGTCACTACGCCTCAGTAGCTACCCATATAGAACACGTCAAAGGCCCCAACACCATCGTTCCCATGGAGTTTAATCCCAACTATTTGAGAGGCTTCATTCCCTGAAGGCCCAGAAAACAAAATAAAAGTTCTTTTCTTTAGAAACTAGTTAGCATATTGAAAGTTCAAATAACCGTGATGATATACAAAAGCTAAAGCAACAGAACCAAACCTATAAAACAATGCTACAACCATCAACTAGGAATAGCTAAGGATGAAAATGTGACAGAAGACATGCTCATCTACAAACAGACTTGTTTCCAGGAGGCATAACCATATAAACATAGTTTAAAAGCGACACACTTTGCGCTATGACTAACTTATTGGCATAAACCGTAGTACCTTCTCTGCTATTGACTGCCAAACGAAGACCATCATGGGAGAGTATCAAACGAGATAAACCACCAGTGCTCAAACTGAAAACATCAAATAGTAAAATGACTCAAAGTTAAGCAAAAGACAATACATTTGATTTTCAGTGAATAAAATGCTCAAGAAGGATTTGTAACCCCAGTAATTTAGCGGAATCGGCGACAGAACCGTCATAAGCAGAGATAACGTCAAGCAAAGCTTGCATTCCCTGTTAAAGAGAAGTCAATAATTGAGTAAAAAGGAAGAGTGTAGTGTAATTCAGATAAAGCGAGAGAGAGAGAATCATCATACAGGTACAAATTTAGGATTGTTGGGACCAATCTGTGAACCAGAAGAAGTTCTAATAGTGGATTTGGGTGGTAAAATCTGAAGAAGCTCTGGAGGTGGAGTATATGCATCAATGTCCACTTTGTTCCTCACTGTAAAAGCAATTAGACGAAGTTAGTACAGTTTACAAGAATGAAATGGGAGAGAAAATGGAATATGAGACCTTTAATGGCGAGAAGAGTACGAAGGCGGTTAAGAGCAGAAGCACGATTCTTGTGCTGTGAACGATCTTCGACGGCTTGAGCTACGATTCCGGTAGGGAGATGTTTAAGTCTGACTGCTGAATCTCGTTTGTTCCGGTGTTGTCCTCCAGGTCCTGAAACTCTAAACGTCTCAAATTTGCATTGCTTCATCAATTCTTCATCGCTGAAATTCCAGTAATTCGGACTCTGAACAACAGCCGCAACAACGCTACCGGAATCGGCACCGCCACTTCCGCCGCCGTCGTTATCGGACGATGAATAACGGAGAAGCGAACGTAATCGGCAGCTGAATCCATCGGAGAGAACAGTCCTTTGATAGTAACTAACAGAAGACGGAGACGTCGGAGGAGAAAGGACAGTGCGACGGAGGAGTAGAGGGAATCTAGCGTGAAAGAGAGCAGGTACGGCCATGATCGCCATGGAAAAACCTCCACCGCGACGGATATGGTTTTCGGGGAAGACGAAGTCTCGTAGTAAACCATGTAAACCGGTGGTGTATACCAAACCGATGCTATACATTGATACGTAGTCTAAGCCTGGCCCATTAGAAACCATCAAAATGGGCCAGGCCCATTTAAGTAAAACACTATTAATCAACACACACAGAGATGCAGAGAGAGAGAGAGAGAGAACATTTGGATTTACAGGAGAGAGAAGCGAAGCGAAGAAGACGAAGGAGAAGAAGAAATGAGGCCGATGCAACTGGACATGTTATCGGAAATGGATGATGGAGGTTTGTCGATGGCGATGGACGTGGATGACATCGAAGCGATGGAGATTTTGAGTGAAGGAGGAGGACTCATCTCTGAGAACGACGCAGATTTCTTCAACAAATTCGAGAATGATTTCGACGACGCTGATATCAATTGATCCTGGTTTGGATTTTCCTCCACGGTTTCAGATTTCTGTTTTTTTTTTCTCGAACTTTTTATGTAGTTTCTGGAAGAATCGTAATATGAGTGTGTTCTGGATTTTGTGCTTTGTGATGTAACCCTAACTCTCTTGGAAAATCGAAGTAGACTATTGAAAATGTTCTAATTCGTGGTTCAATCTGAATTAAACAACAAATACTTTTTTTCATGTATATATGAAAATGTGAAACTGGAATTTTATGGTTTTGGTTGAAATTTTTTGTTCTAAAGTTTGTTTGGGTTAAGATTCACAAGTTTACAGCTTCTTGTTTAAGAGATGGGAGATAAGAGAAGAGAGAGTCAGCATGTGAACCATAATACTTGGTGAATATCTGAGATAATCTCTTTGTAGTGTCAAAGGCTCCACTGGAATCACCTGATGCAAGTTGAATCGATGCAAGCTTCACCATTTCGTTTCCGATCACCACGTGTTCTTCCTCGTACAGCCTCTTCAAAATCTGCCATTAAAAACCCATTATCTAACTCAAATCACACCCATACTAGAAAATTCGACGGTGGTCTAGATAGAAGCAGTATCGCTATATTAAAAGTTTACCTTGATGGAAGCTTCGCAATGCTTCCTCGCATCCCTTAGTTCTCCAGCCAAATAACACGCCTGAGCAACCTTATCCTCTGCCTGAATAACCAAATACTCAGGAACATGAGTCATGACTAAGAATGCTTTGAGATCCATTAGCATAATAGAGGGAACTTGACTCACATCAGCAATGTCTTTGTTATACATGTGCAGGAAACTTCTAAGCACTACAATGGACTTCAAACAATCTGAGAATACCGAAACACTGGCTCGTCCTGAATTCATCAACTCTTCCACACTGATAATCACAAAGTGATCCAAGTGTTAAAGAGAAAACTTCACATTAATTAGCTCGACGCTTTAAGAAAAAACTAGGTACCTTCTAAGGTAATTCCAAGCCTTGTTCACCTCTTCATTAGAACTTTCCACGACACAGTGGGAACCACATTTCAAACAAATTTCAGGTTCTATACGAAGGGAACCACTGGGTTTAGTAAGCAAACTTGAAGCCACTTCACTGACATCAGCACGCATTTTCTCCCTCACCTATAAAGGCAACGCGATTAAACCCACCCTGAACTAGATAGCTGAATGAACCGCAAGGAAGCTACATTTGATGAATTGGCTTAACTTATACCAGATTACCTGAACATGATGATCCTGGATTTCTGGAGCAGTCAAAAAATCATTTAGCTTCTCGGATTCACATGTAGCCACATATCTATCCAAAACTACACCGGTACAGTTTGTATTGACACAGCAATACCCATTGATAACAAGGTCAGATATGTTAAGTTGAGAACAGCCACGGCACTGACAACGGAAGAAGTACTCCTCTTCAAGAAACCTAATGCGATCTTTGCAATCCCATTTTCCAACCTGTGTATATTAACGTATAATGACCTTTTAAAAGTATGGACTTCAAAGTACACTACAGATATATAATACACACCAGAAGTAGCAAACAGAGACAAGAGGATTCACTTGAATACCTCAGGGCCATATGACAGCTCAAGGGGACAACCCACGGGAACAAACTCCGTTGTTCGCATTATAAGTCCACGTGAAAGGAAATACAAATGGATGTTTGGCTTGCAGGAATGATTGAACAAACTACCAGTTTTGTAAAGAGCCTGGCCAACTCTGATCTGTGGATAAAACAGCAACAACAGAAAGATAAGAGAAATTGAACAAGGACCATCCTATGTCATAGACCCCAATGGTATATACTAACAATATTTATAGAAAAGCAGTGCACGAGATAACGCGAACAACGAAATCGAGGTTTCAGCTAGATTTGGGTCCTTTCTGTAACTCTAGATTGCGTCATTGAGAGTAGTGATACCTAGCTCTAAATGTGTTTTTTAACCGGAAGCAGACATAAATAACATTCTGACAAGCAGTACCTCTGCCAAGACAAACCTGTTCTAAACTCTGAATCGGCTCATTTGCTGGGACATTTCCAGATGGGTTACACTTGAGAGAATCACCAATGGATTTCATACGGACAACCGCTATAGAGTTCACCTTGATTTGTGACAGCAGTATGATAGTCTACACACAAAGGAAAACTCCAGCAGTTGTAAGCACCTCAATAAGCAAATCCTGATAGAAAAACATAACACCAAAACATTAAAACTAAAGGCTACCTGAGTAACTGAAGCTTCACAGATCAAAAGATCAGGGCAGCAAGATTTATTAAGGCACCAGATCAGTACAATTGAAAGTAGATGCAACTCAACCTTGCTCTCTGGATCCATCTTTGAGTAGCTATGAGAAAGCTCCTGTAGAAAACAAAGACCACCTCATTAGATTTATGTGCATGTTGCAAATCATAGAAAATTTCACAAGAAAAGGACATACTAATATCTCTGGAAGGTTACAAAGATCCATAGCTATTTCCCCTTGACTTATCGACTTCATTATAACTCGACCAGCTAGAACAGCATCAGACGGCAGTACAGCAGGCCAATTCATTCCTCGACACTCATGCTGGTGTTCTTGAACACACTCAGTTTCAGAGCAATATTTATCAGCTAATGTAACATTTTCAATATGCTCCACAATATCATCAGGTAGACTCTTAGGATGCTTGTTCATCTTATTCGACGACAACATTCCACCGGACTTAATTTGGCAAGCCTCCGAGCAGTATACAGGTACTGAGCATGATGTACATGGAACAGTATCAGCAGGCAAGTCATTCAGGCAGAAGTGGCAATGTGTTTCCCGACAACCTTTTGATATGACCTATACGAAATGGCAAAGACACTAAAACCATCTAGAATTCACTACAATTTTAAAACACCTGTTGTATCAAAGCTCATACCACACTATACGGTTCTTCGACATGAATCACAGAAGCTTGTTCAATATCACATTCTGATACCATACCCCTTCCTTTCTCTTTTGTCAACACACAACGCAGCTTTACTTCACTTTGTACACTCGGTAGATTACCTACACCATCATAGTTGGTTCGATGATATTCATTGTTTTCCGATGTTTGCTTATTCTGGTTGTCAGAAATAGTCTTAAGTTCATTCTGTAGCTGCTTCTTCCCCACCGGAGAAGACTCAAGCGACATAGAAACCGCAATGTCACGAAATGCATCTTTATAATTCCCAAGAATTGTATTAACTTTGCCTCTCCTATACCAAGCCTAACACAATGAACACTGAAAATTAGAGTGACATAACACAATAGCAATTAGACTAAGACTAGTAAAAGCATTAAACCTTTGCATAATAAGGATCAATCCGAAGAGCGCGATGGCAATCCCGCAAGCTCTCCTCGAAAAGACCTAGATTCTTAACAAACATCAAGTAACAATGAGATTGAGAATCAACAAAAAAGTAAAAAAGCTTAAAGATTTTGGGGGAAAATTAGAGATATACATGAAGAACATTAGCTCTATTGAGAAACAGAGAAGCAAGTAAGCTTTTTTCTCCATTAATGGCGTTTAGAGGAGCAAAACGTAAAGCCTTAGAGTAGAATCGCAAAGCATCATCGAAATTCCGATTATGGAAACAAAGATTCCCTTGACGTTTCAAGTCAAGAGATGTCTCCTTGTTCTTAACACAGCAACCTAAATCAGGATCCGCTAATTCACTCACTGCCTGCAAAAAAGGGAGAGAAATTGAAGAGACGAAGAAACACACAGAGAGAATAGGTTTTTGGGTTACTGTGTAAATACTTGGTGAAATTGAGGAAGACCCAGAAACAAACGGAGAAGAGAAGAAGAAGAGGAGAGAAGATTATCGTCGGTGCAGCTACTTTTCACCGTTTGAAGAAGATTCTCAGGAATCAGCGATTTCAGCTTCTCCATTGTTGCTTTAACACAAACACACTCTCACTTTTTTTATACTAATGTCAAATTTTTATTTTTTTTTCATCTTGAACTTTTTATACTATGAAATACAATGAATAATGTATACGATTTTGAATTGAAGGGATAAACATTGCAAAAGATAATTTGACTCAGAAATGTACTTTATTCCAAAGATTAAAGATGACATTATATAGCTTTACATCAACTGAATCTCCTACTTCTACTGAGATCTGAGCAGAACGAATTCAAACTCCTAAAGACTCGTTCTTCTACGCAAGACTCGGTCTTTCAAACTCAGTCTAAAATAAGAAATAAACCAAACTTAACCAAAACAGCAAATTAATAACTTATTTCCCGTTTGCTTCTTTATTTCCGGTTTAATTTGCTCCAACAAATCCTCCCTAAACTAAGCTCATTGTCTTGAGCTTAGCTTACTGGTTACAGAGTAAATTCCAAGATTGCTCCTCAACCTTTCAAAAACTTCACGACTCAGCGGTTTGGTAAAGATATCTGCAAGTTGTTTCTGAGTTTTACAATGCTCCAGACGAATCACTTCTTCATTCACCAACTCACGCAGAAAATGAAACCAAACTCCAATGTGCTTACACCTTCAATGAAAAACAGGATTCTTTGACAGCTTGATGGTTGAGGTGTTGTTACATAGGATTGATAAACTTCCTCTTGCTTCATGTCCCAATTCTTCCAGAACTCTTGAGAACCAAACAACCTGACAAGCACACACTGATGCAGCCACATACTCTGCTTCCGTAGTAGAGAGTGTAACAATAGGTTGTTTCTTTGATAACCAATCCACTGCACCTCCATCCATAAGTAACACATAACCAGATGTGCTCTTCCTTCCTTTAGTATCACCAGCAAAGTCACTATCTGTATATACCAGCAATTCACCAGTTCCCCTTCTCTCATACCAAATACCAAAATCTATTGTTCCTCAAGTACCTCAGGACCCTTTTAGCAGCTTGTAAATGCATCACAGTAGGTTTAGACATAAATCTACTTAGATAACTTACAGCAAATTGCAGATCAGGTCTGGTGGTGGTGATGTACATGAGACTTCTGATGATCCTCTTGTAAAAAGTCCCATCCACTCTTAATCCTCCCTCATCCATGTTAAGCTTGCTTCCAGACACCATTGGATTAGCAACTACATTACAGTTCTCCATCTCAAACCGTCTCAGAAGTTCCAGAGCATACTTTGTCTGTGAGATATGAATCCCATGTGACATCTGCATTACTTCAATTCCCAGAAAGAACCTCATCTTTCCAAGATCAGTCATCTCAAACTCCCTTTGCATTGACTCCTTGAACTCTCTTATCATTGACTTCTTATTTTCTATGTAGATCAGATCATCTACATAAATACTCACAATAAGAATGTTACCTATCCCATCTGTCTTGAGAAATAGAGTTTCTTCATTATGAGATTTCTTGAACCCTTCTTTAACAAAGTATTCTTTAATTCGGCTGAACCATGCCCCTGGTGCTTGCTTTAGCCCATACAATGCTTTTTGAAGTTTATATACCTTGTCTTCTTCTCCCTCTACTACGTATCCTTTTGGCTGTTGGATGTACACATCTTCCTGTAATACTCCATACAAGAAAGCTGACTTTACATCTAGTTGATAAATGTTCCAACCTTTTTGTGCAGCTGTAGCTATGACTGTTCTGATTGTATCCATTCTAGCCACAGGAGCATACACCTCAGTATAATCAACACTATGCTCTTGAGAATACCCCTTGGCTACCAACCTAGCCTTGTATTTGTTAACCTCTCCATTCTCATTCAACTTGGTCTTATAAATCCATTTCACTCTGATACACTTCACTTTACTTGGCAGTTCTGATAGGATCCATGTTTTATTCTTGATGATTGATTTAATCTCCTCATCCATGGCTTCTCTCCACTTCAAACTTTTCTCGGCTTCTTCAAAGGTTGATGGATCCTCAGCATTTATCTCAACCATATTCACCTCATCTTCTTCTTCTTCTTCACTTGTGTTTCCAGGCATTGTAACATAGTCATTTAGATACCTTGGAGGTCTACTGACTCTGGTTCCTCTGGTTGCAGCAGCTGGAGCAGTTTGAACAGGAGAAATCTGAGCTTCAGGGGATTCAGGAGCTTCAGGTTGAGCTTCTTCTTCAGTTTGCTCAACTTGAACATTTTATTCATCATCAGAGTCTCCTCCATTACTTCTTTTAGCTTCATTATCCTCCCAAATCACATCATCATCACTCCAGGTAAATTCAGTGTTAGTTTGATCTCCTCCCCAATTCCAGCATTTGGCTTCTTCAAAAACCACATCTTTACTTGTTATGATCTTCTTTGTATCCGGAATGTACACCTTGTACCCTTTTGACTCTTCAGAAAAACCAACAAAGACTCCCATAACACTCTTATCATCCAACTTACTTCGTTTCTCATCTGGAATGTGAACATGAGCAGTGTTTCCCTATACTCTGAAATGATCCACAGTTGGCTTTACTCCACTCCAAGCTTCTTGTGGTGTCATGTTCTTTACAGAGATTGTGGGACATCTGTTTTGAACATAGAATGTCCACAATACAGCATCAGGCCAGAATGATTTTGGCACCTTCCTTGCTAAGAGCATGGATCTCACCATGTTCATCACTGTCCTATTTTTCCTCTCTGCAATCCCATTTTGTTGAGGAGTGTAGGCTGTAGTGAGTTATCTCTGAATGCCTTGTTCTTTGCAGAAATCTGAGAACTTATTTGAAGTGTATTCTCCTCCTCTATCAGTCCTCAAGCATTTGATCTTCTTTCCAGTTTCTGTTTCAACTCTGCTCTTGAACATCTTGAAATGACTAGACGCTTCTGACTTCTCTTTTAACAAGTACACCCATGCTTTCCTACTATAATCATCAATGAAACACAGCACATACTTCTTTCCACTAGCAGACATTGGATTTATAGGACCACAAATATCAGAGTGAACCAATTCAAGTACCTCTTTTGCTCTCCAAGTACTCTTCTTAGGTATGGCTTTCCTTGGCTGCTTTCCTACTAAGCAGTCTGAGCATGTGAAAGTTTGTGACTGCAGAGTAGGAAGACCACGTACCATGCCTTTTCTCTGTAGTGTCTGCATTCCTTTGTGACTCAGGTGACCATATCGTTCATGCCACAGCCTTGCAACATCTTCAGAGGTAGCTTGAAGACACCTTTGTTCGCTAGTCTTCTCTCCTTCTCTAGTTTGATCAAATAGCATAAACATCCGATTTATGCTCATCTTGCTTACTGCCATTAGCCCCTTTTCTTCATGATAGATCTTACACACACCTTTTTGAATGAGAATTGCCAGGTTCTTCTCTTGCAATTGGCCAACGCTCAATAGGTTGTTCTTCACCTCAGGGACATAATAGACTTCACTGATGTTGTATGTGATACTGTTCAGCACCAATTTCACATTTCCTTTTCCCACCACATCCATTCTCTTGTTGTTCCCAAGCTTGACTGAATGTTTGAAGTTTTCATCAATGCTTGAAAATAAACTCTTGTCACCACTCATGTGATTTGAAAAGCCTGAATCCAGAAACCAAGCTCTTCTTCTCAGATTTTCTTGGCCTTCAGTGTAGGTCATCAGGAGCTGCTCAGCTACAACTTCAATGTCTATGTTCTCCTCTTCAATGACTGCCATTAGTAACATCTCTTCATTTTCTTCAAAATCAGCATAATTTGCTTCATCCCATTTTGGACATTCATTCTGGAAATGTCCAAGACGGTGGCACTTGTAACACTCCACAGTGCTTTTGTCTGATCTTCCACGACCACGACCTCTTCCTCTTCCATTACTACCTCTTCCTCTTGTTCCACTTCCTCTTCCTTGAGTCACACTGAGCACTTGCTCATCTCTCTTCTCTTGCTTCTTGAACTTTCGTTCATGCACCACTAGTGAACTCTGTAATTCATCTAGTGGAATACTCTCAATCTCCTTTGATTCTTCAATCGAAACCACCACATACATGAATTTTTCACTGAGAGTTCTGAGAATTTTTTCCACCACTCTTGTGTCTGACATCACTTCACCATTGCTTTTCATCTGATTTGTGACAGCCAACACACGCTTGAAATATTCATCAATCATCTCAGTCTCTCCCATTTCGAGCACCTCGAAATCTCTTCTCAGCTTCTCCAGCATCGATCTCTTCACTCGAGCATTTCCTGCAAACTTCCTCTTCATTGAATCCCAAATTAATTTTGAGATTCTTCGGTCCTAGATCTGTTCAAGCGTTATTCTATCAATAGATTGATAGAGATAATGCTTGACTTTGTGGTCGCTGGTTTTTGCATTGTCGAGCTGCAGCCTCTGCTCCGGTGAGAGCACCGTCGTGTTCGGTGGTTCTTCATACTCATTCTCAATTATGCTCCACAATCCTTTGGCTTGGAAAAAATTCTCCATCACCTCGCTCCAGTGATCCCAATGGCCATCGAATTGCGGTAATTTCATCTTGTCATCTCCCATCTCTCACTTTGAATTTTGAAGCTACGGCTTCTCTAAATTTCTAGGTTAAAAACGAGCTCTGATACCATTTTTAAGGAATAAACAGTGCAAAAGATAATTTGACTCAGAAATGTACTTTATTCCAAAGATTAAAGATGGCATTATATAGCCTTACATCAACTGAATCTCCTACTTCTACTGAGATCTGAGCAGAACAAATTCAAACTCTTAAAAACTCGTTCTTCTACGCAAGACTCGGTCTTTCAAACTCAGTCTAAAACAAGAACTAAACCAAACTTAACCAAAACAGCAAAATAACTTATTTCCGGTTTGCTTCTTTATTTCCGGTTTAATTTGCTCCAACATGAATAACATTGATGGCTCTGTTTGGATTTCTCTTTTCGTTTTAACGAATTTCCGACTTGTTCGGGTTTAGTCTTTGAAGTTCTCTCCACCTTTCGTTTTGGGTTATTTTGTTCGATTGTTCTTGATCATCTTTTTCTCTTAATGGTCTTAACCTCAGCTCTTTTTCTCAAAGTTGTCAATCTCAATTTTCCGTATTGGGACCGTTATCGGCTGTAGATTTGAGTTTTCTGTAAGGAATAAAGATTTGAGAAAGAGGATCAATTTCTAAAAAATTGGGGGAGATTTAGCGGTTTTCGGATAAGGATCTTCTTCCTGGTTCTTTGAAGTTCTTCCTGTGTTCTTCATATGGCGGTTAATGAGATTTGGTAAAAGTTCTTCGACATAATTAGGTGAAAGGTATTTGGTTGTTTTGGAGCCGATTCCACGAAGAAAGCTTATAAAAAATCATTAGATCTGGAATCTCTGTCGGAGCTTCGTCGCGGCTGCGAACGGTGGTGCTCCTTCTTCTGCTCTTTAGCCACGTGTTAGACATGCAAAAGATTAGATTTCGTTTTCTTGTATTTTAACACGTGTTCAGTTCTATCTCAAAATTGTAAAAGAGCAATTGGGTTCGCAAAACTTTGTAAATGCCATTTTATGGACCTCTTTTAATGGAAAAAAGTATTTGCCGGCAAAAAAAGAAGAATAACATTGATGGAAATTATAAATTTAAAAATTACGAGAATTGTAGCGATAAAAATGAAATTAATTAGGCCGCTATTGTAAGACACCATATATTCTAATGTTCACAAAGTCACAAACAACACACAAATTATCAAGTGCATTTATTAAAAAAAAGTTCCAAAATACAAAAGACCAGCCAAAGAAATAGAAAAGAGTTGATGAATAGGTTCATCACATATCATCAATCATATAACTAAATAAACCAGCACAACAAGAAATTTTTTATTTAAAAAATAAATAGAAAAAAACATCTCCAATCATCAAGTTTATTCATTCTTTGCCATCACCACAATGACGTCCTGCCGAACCAGAAGATGAACCACTACCGTCTTTCCCGCCCCGAGCAAGACTCATATCGCGTAACTCATTATATAACATAACCAAAGGTTGGTCTCTTTTCTCCAACTGCTCCACGCTCAAGTCTTCCGAATTAAAGTTCCACCACATTTTGTTCATCTCCTTTTCGTTTCTCGATTTCTTCCACAATTTCATCGTCTCGTTCTCCATCTCAAGCTCCTCGAGGAGCGCCGTATACTTTTTCATTAGGTTTTCCATCTTTTGCTTCTTATAAGCTTCAATCAACGGTCTAGTATTGTAAATATCGTCTTTTGCGGACAATTCAGGTTCTGAATGGTTCTTTAACCGGCAAGCCACTTCCTCCATAGATGGATTTGATAAGGAGTAAGGCTTTCCAGCTTCAGAGAAAACCAAGATAGTCGCTTCGGCACCGCACAAAGTAATGATTTCGTTCATCTTTTTGTAAATTCCAGATTTACGTTTTGAGAACGTTATTATCCGATCTGCGTAGGCTTCAACCTTCTTCATCTCGATTTTTTGCTTCCCCTTTGTTTGTTTTCCTTTTGCTTGCTTCATTGACATGTTTTCTTGTAGGTGTTTCAGTTTTTTGTTATAGTAAAATCAAGCATGCACAAAAACCTATTTATAGAGTAAGAAAAATATAGAAACATGTTGCGTTTTTTGTAAACATTTAATGTGAATTTCATGAAGATAATGTATTGCTTAATATACAAAATTTAAATTTGACTAGACATTTGGCAACTACTTTACTCGTTGCAAAAAGTTTCGGTCAACAATCTAGCTATAAGGTAATTTATTTGGTATAATAGCTCGTCTTCAACCCGGCGTATTGACCATTTACAGGGTCGGTCCTTACCTAAAGCGGGTAAAGTTTAGGCTTTAAGTATCAAGATAACTTATAAATTTTTTGGGCATCCATTTTATAAAGTTCTTAGTAGTCTAGCGGGTGAACACTGTAATAACAAGGTTTCAAAGGCAAATTCAAACCCCACTGCATGCAAATTATGCCAATTTTTTTTTTTTTTAATTAATAGGACATATTTTTTCTATTCTTTAGGCAGCCCATCATGTTGGGCCGGATCTGACTATTTAAAAGTAAATAATCTTTTAGACTACGAGTTCAAGTAATCAATCAAAACGTAATGGTTCAAAGGGAGATTTTTAGATTACAAGTTCGAATAGTGGGAAAGTATTAATAAACATAAAAAAAATTTGTGGTCCAAAAACATGGACATAGAGTTCGAAAGTTTTTGGTTAACGAACAAAAGACCCAAAAAATATGGGTTAGAGTTTGAAATTTTTACAATTTTCTAGCTGTTCTTTTGAGTTAGAGTCGTTTGCGGCGAACTCGATTGCACGAGAGATTTCAAATTAAGAGTGTGATGCGAGATGGTAGGTTTCAGCCATATCTTGTACGAGGAGATCTGTCATGGCTTCATGATTTAATCGCAAAGGAAACTTGTTGTCAGTACTCTTTGTGCTTTTGTCATTGGGTGTGATGTTATATGTTCAAGTGTTTCTTTTAAGTTCAATTTTTATGGATTCTTGGATTTTGTATTTTGATTATCATTTCAATAATATCTCAGACGGTTCAAAGAAAAAGAGTTTGAAAGTTTTAGGTTGACAAATAAAAAAGTAGAATGATTAAATTGAGAAAAATAAAACATATGTCTGGGTATGTTGTCAATTTATAATCTAAATCCTGGGAAAAAAAATCTTGTCGGAAAACTTGAAACACATGAGTGTTTAATCTAAATCTACCAAAAAACTTTGTCGGGAAACTCGAAACATGTGAATTGTTAATCTAAATCCACAAAATCGATACATCCGTTTTAAAAAACACAAAGCTATCTTGAAAGTAAAGGCTTCTATGACCAAGAATGAAATATCACATTGAATTGACGATAAACCATCCAACATGGAAATATAAGAGTCGAACACATTAGGTGTCTCAATTTCTGAATTTTTTGAATTAAACAGAGCAAACTTAAGCGTATCAGCTTCTACAATTAACAAAGCAAACTCCAACACCTTTCTACATGCAATACAACCACTAAAAACAAGAGGAACCAATTGGGTGTAGACAACCTCCATATAGAAGTAACCAAAGTAATAGGTGCCCAATATAACAAGATTCAATGGAGCAAAGAAAATGTCAAATACGCTTCCTTCAATTCTCAAGAGAGATAAACGATGGAGTCAAAATTTCTATGTGGTAGACCTCAAAGATCAGGACTCTACTCCACGAGACTAGACACAAAATTGGAACAAAAAAAATGGTGAATTTATTCACACTTTATCCATATCAAAAGCCGAATCTTGTTAATGAAACGAGATTTTTCTATTTCTACTTCCATTATATAACAGTTATATATCAGTGTTAACTAATTTAATTCCAAAACTCAATTAAAATAGTTCATGTTTTGAAATGTCTCTTAAGTGATATGAGTATAGTCACCTTACTCCTTAAGCTAGTTTTTTTTTAGGGTTTTCTGCAAAAAAACCATCCAAGTCACCAATATTTGCGAGAAAACCCCTAAGGTAAAAAAACCACAAGTCAACCACACCATCTCTGGTCAACCCGCTATATAACCCTTGTCGTTAAACCGGCGTTATATCGGTGACAGAATTCAAAACGCTGCGTTTTGAGTAGAGGGAAAACATGTGGTTTTGAAAATTGACGGGTCGGGTTTTGAATTCGGGTTAAATTTTTGGTTGGGTCGGGCATTGAATTAAATAAATATGGGAAAAGAAAATTAGGGTTTATGTTTGTCGGGTTTGGTCTCAATTTGGGGGAAAATCATAACAAATCATTGGCTCAGAGATCACCGACATCTTATCTCTCGAAATTGAAGTGGGTTTGGTCTTGATTTCGATTTTGATTTCGATTGGGTTTAGGTTTCGTATGTTCTGGGTATAGATTTCAGAAAATACTGGGATTGATGTTCTTGCTTAAATTCATTCGTTTGTATTATGTATAGGAACAATGGTTAGTTACAGTTGGACGTCAACAAGCATCGCAAGTGTGAACAGTGATTTTAATCGAGCTAATGGCCAACACGGGCTTCCAATGCGTTGTGCTTGCGGTGAAATGATTATCATGAAGGTTTCTCGCACGCATGATAATCCAGGAAGGAGATACTACACATGCTTGTTCTCAAAAGTGAGTAACTTTGAGATTGTTTGCTTTATTTTTTCGGATTTTTATCATTAAGTAATGAAAGAATGATTTTTGGGTTTAGGACGGTCGTAATCATACTTGGAAATGGTGGGATGAATGTATGATGGAGGAATTGAGTATCATAAGGATGGAAATCCAAGAGCAAGCGAATAGGATCACACAGTTTGTTGGTTCTGGAGGTCCTGAAGCTGAGGAGAGGTACAAGGAAGAAATCAATATGCTTAAGGAAATGGTAAAGAAGAATGAAACTGATATTGGGAGGCTTAAGTATGCGGTTTGTGTTGGGCTTGTGGTGGTAGGTACTGTTTGGTACTTGTTCAATTAGAAGATGTGTTAAATTAGAGTAATTCGGCATGAAGATCCTTAATTTTCAACAACCTAAGGGTCTTTGTAGTTTAATCATTCGGTTGTGTAAAGACAAGTTTATATGTATGACTTGTGATTGTGTATTTGATATTTATTGACCAATGTATTTGATATTAAGTGGTTTAATTTAGAAATGTGGTATAAGTGGTTTTTGTGGTATAAGTTAAAATTGTTGGATAAGTGGTATAAGTGGTTGATGTGGTATAAGTGGTGTTGATGTGGTATAAGTGGTATAAGTGGTAGAACGGCATTAATTTTGAACTTTGTGTAGGGTATAGTGTTTTAGTGATATTGGAACAACATAAAAAACACAAAGTCTTAGTGATCCCCACACATAAACACAAAGTATGTTTCTGAAGCACAAACACACAAATAAAAAAAAATTGTATTTTCCCGAAACAAAACACAAGTAACATAGCAACAAGTACACAAAATGCATCATTTCCCTTAGTAACAGTCTAGGTCATGGTTGAGAAGATGATGTACCACCATCAGCTAGAGTTTTGCGAGGTCTTCCTCTCTTCCACCCATCTTTCAGAGCATGAAAAGCCACATAGAACCTGTTGAAGACTGTTTGCCTTACTTCACACTCAACTGTGGATCCAGGATTTGTTTTCTTCAGTATAGCAACATAGTCAAACAGTCTTGCAAAAGACTCTTTCTGCTCCTGATCAAAGACATGCAGACACCTAAGTCTTGTCCTCTCACATATTGTCTCTGGAACAAGGATGTTGCGTCTCTGCAGCTTTTTCTGTAACCTTCTAGCAGAGATATCTGGATCCAGCCTAAATTCCTCTAAATATAGCTCTGCAAGGCGAGTATTGGTTAGAAGTGATACTTTGCCTTGCCAGGTGCAAGTATGCTCCTCTTGAAATGATCTCACAACCACTCTAATGCTGCTGCTGTTGATTGATGCAGAAATCCTCCAAGGACATTTCTGATCTGAGCAAATACAAATCACTCTTTTACTATCAGACTTATGAAATTTGATGTCAAATCTTTTCCTAACTGCGTATCGAGTAATTGCCTTCTTGAAAGATGATATAGATCTGAACTTTTGTCTCAACTTAAATTTCTTAAAAGAACACTCATCAACCACAGAAGTATTGTCATTCACATCATCCTCACTACTAGTGGCCTTTGGCTCTACAAACTGACCATTCACATCTTCATCACTCTCATCATTTTCCTCCACATTCTCCTCATAATTCATATCATCACCATTCTGCTCACCATCATCATCATCAGCATCACCATCTTCATCATTCTCTTCTTCCACATTCTGCGCAGCATTCGACTCAACATTCAACTCAGCATTACCATTCTGCTCATCATTTTCATCACTACTACCTATACTATCATCTGAGAATGAACTAATACTCTCATCATCTGAAAATTCTTTCTCAATACGTAGCTCAATTGCTTTACGCCTACCAATATAGGGGTCATCTTCCCTAACGACAAATAATGTCATTGCCCCTGTTGCTACAGCATTAGCTACTGCCTTATTCAAAACCACATCACTATCTATATCCTCTTTGTTTATACAATTAGGTGGAAACCATGCCATCTTTTTCATGTTCTCATCACAACCCAATTCATCCCTTATCAATAGACAGACAGTTTCCATCCTAAACCCATCACTAGCCATTCTACCTAGTTTACGTACCTCTCCACCATAGTACTTCTCCTCTTTTGACCAGTATCCACCAACATACAAGAATAAGTCGAAACTGCACAAAAACAAGAACAAATCGTTATATTTTCAAAAGGATTTACAAAATAACAAATCTGATCCAGTGAACACAATTCAAAATCTCAAATACTAACCTGCCTGGTTCACCCATTACTCTAACACCGATGCAACAACTGCTCGAACCCAGAAATTGAGAAAAACCTAAATCGAATTGCAGAACACCCAATAATCGATTTCCCGACCCCTGATATTCAACAAATCATCGCTTTCATCCCCGATTCGAAACCCTAATTTGTTTCCCAACAATCGATTTCACTACCCAAATCGATTTTGGATTTCAAAAACATAAAAAAATCGAAGAACCAAACAACGATTTCAAGAATTAAGAAACTACAACGATTTCAAGAATTAAGAAACTACAAACTCCAAATCGATACCACCAAAGTGTTTCCCCAAAATCGATTTCACTCCCAAATCAATTTAGAACCCTAATTCTATTTCATTCGACACTTGTGTTTTTGTTGTTTCAGAAAACATAAAACATTTCTTATGCCGTTTTTTCTCCGAAAACGACATGATTTTTAACACTCCATGCCGTTTTTATGTGACCAAAACGGTGTGTTTCACCGGACGTTACCGTTAACCACCACCCGTCATTGTTTGCCACGTCATCGATACAGACAAGGGTTATATAGCGGGTTGACCAGAGATGGTGTGGTTGACTTGTGGTTTTTTTACCTTAGGGATTTTCTCGCAAATATTGGTGACTTGGATGGTTTTTTTGCAGAAAACCCTTTTTTTATTGTTTCCGTGCATTGAGCTTAGAGTTATCTCAATGAAACCTGCAATATAGACACTAAATTTTGCTATTAAAAAAAAAGATATTAAATTTTGGTTATTGTTGTATTATTTATTGAATTAATCTCATATATAACGTCACACATATTGGATGGCTGCACCTTCTAAAGAAGATTGCCTACGTACCCTTTAGAAGGGATCAAGCCACACACGTAGTTCTGAACCAAAACTCATAATCTCACACAAAGGTATACCACAACTTGGTAACTCTTTATATAGAGAGTCTCAAACATTAACCTAATCCTAATAGGAAACATAACAATTTAGATAACTCCTAAAAAGCTAATTTTCCTTTTCCATGACTCGGTAGAATTAGGTTAGCTTGCTTCTCAAGCTTTCTTCAAGCTTACTCCAACATTCTCCCCCTTAAGCTTGAACTCCATCTTCTCCAAGTCTTGAACTTGATCCTTTCCAAGTGTGTTATGCACCATCGCTCTCTTCTCATATTATAAAAGACTCACTCTTTTATTGCTTTAGAAAACTTACTCAAAAACTAAAGCTCACACAATCTCTCTTAACCTATGTCATACCTCAACATAGATTCTCCTTTTTTTTTTTTTTTTTTTTTTTTTTTTTATCCCTTGCGATGTGCAAACTTCACTTAATCTCAACTTGAATCACTCAAAACTGTTCCAAATATAGAATCAAAAGAACACAACCAAACTATAATAAGAATTCCTTCTCTTATTAATCTCAACCACAACCACAAGGAAACTAACTCAAAACCTTGTTCTCTCTCAACTCATTTTTTTTTTTCGATCTCCATCCAACCTCCAGCCAGATTCGATGCAGCCACCGGCGACAACACTTAGGCACCAAAACCCGGAAATCTCAACTCATCAAGATTCTTCTCCAACTCGATAACAAAGATCCCGTAAAACCTTCTCTTCCTTTGTCAAACTCTGCACATTCTCATTTCAACTTGTTTCTTTAACTCAACAATCTCTAATTCCATAACCACAACTTTCTTCTTAGACTCTCTCAAAGAATCCTCAACAATTCTTCTTCTTTTGTTTTCAATTCATCAACTTACTAGATAACTTGATCTGCACCAACTATGCTTAGAAAAACGCATATAGAATATGAACTAACCGTCCAATTGATGATCCCACCGTTGAATATGAAGACAGTAGTGTCATGAACAACTCCACAAATATTCAGAGCAATCGGATTTCATTTGATCCGCCAAATGGATCCTCGAAGCATCTGCGTCGGAACTGTCTTGGACTGCAATGATCAGATTTCGTGCGTTAGAAGAAAGGACTCCACACAGCGACTCCGGAGGAGATAAGGTTCCATATTGATACCACTGGAAAGCTGGGAATGTCACGATTCCAACGCCACCAACGAAGAAGCCATCAGATGCTCCAGTCACCGCCGACGGAGCTCCAAAGCCGTTATGTTCAAGCTGTCCAGATTTCCCGATCCTCACTACACCATCTCCATCGCTGATCTCATTCTTCATCTACTGTTCCTTCTCGATCTCTACTACACGAACGGCCGAGTCACCTTACTCATTCTCACCGGAAGAGGACTCACCGGTTACAGCCCCTCCGAACTCGGACTACTCGACTCACTCACAAAACTCGAACTCAGTCTCAACAATTTCACCAAACCAATTCCACCTCATCTCTTCAACGCAATTAATCTCCGGTACATCGATCTCTCACACAACTCAATATCCGGTTCAATCCCTGACCTCTCAAGCCTCACCGCACTAAAACTACTCTTCTTATCGGGAAATCAATTCTCCGGTAACTTTCCGGCGTCGGTAACTTCACTCTCTCGTCTCTACCGTCTTGATCTCTCATTCAACAACTTCTCCGGCGAGATTCCGTCAACGTTAACTCATTTAACCCATCTCTTAACTCTCCGGTTAGAAACAAACCGGTTCTCCGATCAAATACCGAACATAAACCTCTCCGATCTCCAAGATTTCAACATCTCCGGTAACAACTTAACCGGTCCAATATCAAAATCCCTTATCGAAATTCCCTGAATCCGTTTTTAATCAAAACCCATCTCTCTGTGGAGCTCCATTACAAAACTGCAAGAAACTCTCAAGCGAACCGACTAAACCGGGCGGTTCAGCTTCTCCTGTAAACACACCGGAAACAGTACCGTCTTCTCCAACATCGATTCACTCCAACAAAAACAAAGACGACGACAAAACCAGATTCAGTACTATAGCACTAGTAGCTATTATCCTCGGAGACATTATAATCCTCTGTTTCGTCTCTCTTCTTCTCTTTCTTCTTCACTGTTGTTTCCTTTCTTCTTCTTTAATCTCCGATTTAGAATCTCTTCTAAACTTCAAATCCTCCACCGGAAAACTCGACACGTGGAACTCAACCACCGACCATTGCAAATGGACCGGAGTCTCCTGTACCGGAAACAGAATCTCACGACTCATCCTCGAAAACCACGAAGCTTTAGGGACTCTCTTGTGCTTGAACTTCGGTGGATCGAGCGGATCTACAGACATCTCCACCATCGATTCGATCTTGATGATCCCTTTTGATTTAACGATGACAAAAAACAAACGAAGCTCTTTCTCGACGAATTCGATGCAGCTCCGATCACGGCTCAACAGCTTCCGGCGATTTTCCTTCTCGTCTTAGGACTTATCATCATCTAGATTTCTTCCTCAAAATCATCATCTCCTTTTTTTTTCTCTGTCTCTTTAAAAAACTCTTCACCATCTTCATCAGTCTCCATAGCACAGCTTTCATCATCTTATCATACTCCTCGGGATCGAATTCATCGTCCAGGTCCTTGCCATCTAATTCAATTTCATCGCCTTTCTTAAAAACCAGCAACCGAAAACACTTTCTTCATCTTCTCTTTGATCTCCTTCTGCTTACATGTACTTCAACTTCTTAAGCTTCTCTTCCGTCTCTATCTCAGCCAGTTTCAATCTCTCCTCATTGTTCTTCCTTTGTACTTTCCTCGCTGATTCTTTCTTCCTAACTGAACCTTCGACTTTCGGCGAATGACCCATAACTATCTCACCTGCATTCTCTTCATGCCTATAGTTACACTCATACTCCTCAGCTTTGTTTCTCATTTCCTCCGAGTCTCGTTGATAGTTTGAGATGAGAGCAATTAGTAGCTTGCTCCTCAAGTTCACATCCAACTTCACATCTCCTCCAAGTTTGGGATAAAGACTAATTATTGAAACTAACACTCTCATCTCCTCCAGCTTCTTCTTCACATATTCCTTCATTAGAATACTTGAGTCCAAAGCTCAGAAGCTAATGTTCAAGAAAAAACGACACGAGCGCAGAAGTTGTTGACGTACATGTAAGTCCTCTCTTCATCCAAAGCTCTGTCTCCTCTGTTTGAAGATCAACAAACATGCCGCCACGTACGGCACCACCACTTACTCACCGTGATTTCAGGCCATTATCATCGCCGTCGGAGCTCATCTCCACCGCCACAGCTCCGTCTCCATCTTACGATCTCTCTTACCAATCTCTTCTTCGCAACATTCATCTCTTTCACATCAACACTCTTCTTTTCCACTTCTCTCTCCTCCTCGTGATCGCCATTGTTGATCTGCTCATCTTCCTTCAAATTAGCGGTAGAGACGACAATCTCCTGACAAACACCAAACTCCTTGACTTCTTCTGGAACTGCGACTTTTCATTGACAATTTCCTCTTTGTTCTCTTCCGGTAGTTCTACATGCTCTGTTTTCTTATTCAATTTCTCGGAATTATCAGGAGCTGGTAATGAATTTACTTTCCTCAACGCAATCGAATCAAATTCACCGGATTTTACAATCGCAGTACACAGTTCCGATCGGATCTTCTTAACCCGACCCGGAGTCTTCTCAATTCTTTCCACCGAATCAGATCTCGTCTTCACTCCACTAGCTTCTCTTGACAGGACTTTGTCGCAGTTGCGATCATTCTACGAGCTTCGTCGTCTTCAATCACAATACTCTCGCGCTCAATCTTAACTTTCTCAAGCTCTTTCACAGTTGCTTCAATCATCCTCGTCACTGCTCAAACCCGAATCCTCCTCGTCATCATCTTCGTTCTTTTTTCTTTTTTTTTTTCTTTTAAGCAATCGTTGCTTGTTCTCCAAGTTACCACGAGCAGCTCCTTCCTCGACGTGATTCTCTTTAGGGTTTTGAATCAACTACTCTTGATTCTTCGTGTTCACCAAAAGATCCGAATCTCAACGCCGAGATCGAATCGTGTTGTCCGCCGATTGTTTCTCCTCTCCGAGATCTCCAAGATCGTTACGCTCTGATACCAATTATTGAATTAATCTCATATATAACGTCACACATATTGGATGGCTGCACTTTCTAAAGAAGATTGCCTACGTACCCTTTAGAAGGGATCAAGCCACACACGTAGTTCTGAACCAAAACTCATAATCTCACACAAAGGTATACCACAACTTGGTAACTCTTTATATAGAGAGTCTCAAACATTAACCTAATCCTAATAGGAAACATAACAATTTAGATAACTCCTAAAAAGCTAATTTTCCTTTTCCATGACTCGGTAGAATTAGGTTAGCTTGCTTCTCAAGCTTTCTTCAAGCTTACTCCAACATTATTTGATGAGCATATTTTTGTGAACTTGCTATACTTTCTAATTACATTTAAATTTACTGTCGCATATACGAAAACATGTCAAATATTGAACATAAGAATAGACTAAATGTTCACTCTTACAACAAAAATGGTAAATAAGCGTCATCCTAACATATAATCTACTCCTTAAAATAGAAAAGTGATGCAACAGAAGTAGGACAGGGAAATATCTTTTTGTTTTGGATTAAAGGGGATATTGCATTAAGAATGAACTTTACAAAGGAATAATGCTATTTTTGGGTGAGAACGGGAAAAAGTTGGTACAGAAATCTCCAAGCATGCCACATGCATATATCCTTCACTTTTATCCAATTTCATCGGCCTAGCTTTATCTCTAAACTTCTTGTTGTGTCTTTTTGGCTGGTGTTACAACTGGATGTGGTATGTGCGATTGCACCACAAAGAAAAAAAAAACACTTGATTTTAGAGATAAAAATTTTCCGTCACTAAATTTATGATTTCTTTTTGTATCGATTTTGACCATAAATGAATCGAGCAATAGTGAAGGAAGTATGATAAAAGAATTTGGGGTTTAAATTATGGGTTCCATATTTAGAAATCAAAATTTGACTCTTTAATTAGTACGACCCATAGCTACTATTTTAACTATTTACACATATTATCATAGTCTGGTCCTATTACCGTTTCTTACATCTAATGACAACCCATGATTCCAACTCAATAGATTTAATTCAATCCTTATGTGATTGTTTCAACTAATTTCTGTTTCATGTCTATAAAATCTTTTAAATCTCCAAATTCTCAAACCATAAAACATTCATCTTTCTTTCTCTGAAAAAAAACAAAACTCTCCACTCCACTTTTCTTTAAAAATAGTTTTCCAGAAAATGACTTCACAAAGAGAAAATATTGAAGAAGAACAAATATCAAATATCGAGAAAGGTAGAGGCATGGATTGCCATGGAGGGATCGAGACAGTCATATGTACTTCTCCCAGCATTGTTTGTCTCACCCAAAAAGTAAAATAAAAAATAAAAAAATTCATAGTAATAATCAATAATAAATATATTTTTTGACATAATTTTTTTAAAAATGATTACAGTTGGTTGCGGAAATGATTGGGACATATTTCATAATATTTTCCGGATGTGGCGTGGTGGTGGTAAATAAGTTGTATGGAGGAACGGTAACATTCCCTGGAATATGTGTGACTTGGGGTCTTATTGTTATGGTAATGATCTATTCTATCGGTCACATCTCTGGTGCACATTTTAACCCTGCCGTTACAGTCACTTTCGCCATTTTTCGGCGGTTTCCTTGGTATCAGGTTAGTTTTTTTTCTATACTTATTATTTGTATAGATTGTTTCAAACATTAAGTTATTCAGTCACATCTAAATGTCACAAAAATAAACTTAGAAAAATCTCAAGAATTCGTTTTTTGATCTCTTATCAAATTACGAAAAATTATGATAATGGATTGAATATTGAACACGATTGCATGTGTTGGGCAGGTGCCATCGTATATAGGTGCACAACTTGCAGGATCGTTACTAGCAAGTTTGACACTGAGACTAATGTTCAATGTAACACCCGAGGCTTTTTTCGGAACAACTCCGGCTGATTCGCCGGTACGAGCGCTTGTCGCAGAAATCATTATCTCATTCCTCCTCATGTTTGTTATCTCCGGGGTTGCCACTGACAGTCGTGCGGTTAGTATTTTCTATGTCAAATTCTTTTCTTTTATTGTATAATTATTGATAATTGATCGAGTATGAAATTTGACATGGATACAGTACATATAATGTGGCCTTGTTAAGAGAATGATTTGATTTCCCTGCTAAAAAAATTATATGCAAATGTTCTTTGTGGCAAATTAGTATAATTATGCAGACTAAAATATTAATTATAAAGCAAATAAAATTTAAACTAATTAGAAATTTGTGGTATGATAAAATAAAATTTCTCTCATCAATCTGTTGGAATGGAAAAGTGAAAATAAATGATTTATCATAAGTCAAAAACCTTTATGATTGTTAAAAACTTGTGGATAATACTCAATATTTTTTAAGTTGATTATATAAGTTTATTTAAATGAACTCGTTGGTTTGTTTGAATATTTTGACAGGTTGGAGAATTAGCTGGAATTGCAGTGGGAATGACTATAATGTTAAACGTCTTTGTAGCCGGGTAAAATCACTATTTTACAAACTCATTTTTGTTATTTTACTATCACCATAATAACTCATATACAATTGGAAATACTAACTTGGGTTATGGTCACTATTAGACCGATTTCTGGAGCATCAATGAATCCAACAAGAAGTTTAGGGCCAGCAATAGTGATGGGAAGATATCAAGGAATATGGGTTTACATTGTGGGTCCCTTCGTCGGAATTCTGGCCGGAGGTTTTGTTTACAATTTTATCAGATTTACGGATAAGCCACTCCGTGAACTCACTAAAAGTGCTTCATTTCTTCGTACTGCATCTCCAAACAACAATGCTTCTAGTTCTTAAAGCTAATATGTGTTCTCTTCTTTTATCATCTTTACTTTCTTCTTGAGTTATGTAAGCATTCTTAGTATTGTATTAACATAATTTTAATTGAATCAAACATCACGTCATATTCTTCATATCAAATTTTTTCCATCGGTTTTACTACTAAACAGAAACCTCACGTAATACTCGCCAAACTAACTAAAGTTTCTTCATACATTTTCTTCGTCGTTTTTACCATTAGAAGTGAAGCTTTGTGAAAATAGAGTGTTTGGTCAAAGATTTGATACATACAAGTGATATATATTTGAAGTTATTCAGCCATAAATCACACACACAAAAAAATGTATTAATATTGAGTTTTGTTGTAGTATATGTAAAGATTCTTAAGGTCTTATATTTTAAGAATTGTTTGGTGAATTAAAAATGCAAAATATAAATGTTACTTTCATTTCTTCAAGGATTTGGCTTTCATTTCTCAAGAGTTTCTTCTGAACAGGTCTCGATCTCAATTTTAGTTTATCAAACAAATCAGTGAATCACTTCGGAAATGGAAATTATGGACCAACAATGTGCTCAAGCAACAACACTCATAAGAGATTTGTTTTAAACTACACTACCATATGTAAACCCCTGATACAATTTTCGTATAGATATATTCACACAGATCAATCACGAGGCCTTCCATTTCAAGATGTTTATTCCATTTTCTTCATCCAGTTGCCGAGGACACAGCATCAGCTGAGTCCACCTTCAGCTGCAACAAAACAAACCCACAAAAAAAAAACCAACATCACTTATAAGACTAATCGAAAACCACACGATATGATTTGCACTTGTGTAGCTTATTATTGCTATTGTGAGTGTACCAGCTTCAAGTGTTTGAGTAATGCTTGATGGAGTTGTCCCTTCAGCTTCTGGCACTGCTCTAACATCCGCCCTGCGTTCATCGATCTCTCTAGCTCCCACCATAGTCTTTCCACTGTCGTGTAAGGAAACCAAACCCCTGATACCTTTTTCCTTTTGAGTACCTCTGTTGGTTTCTGTTTTAACAAGAGAGAAAACAAGATTACTCGGTTATAACATATGAATCATGCTCATCACAGTCTATCTAACAAGAACGCAAACAGATCTAACATCATAGATCATTACTCACCGATGATGCAAATGATTCCATGTACTCCAATAGCAAATTAGTGGCCTCTGTAAGACGCCCATAGTCAACATATAACTGAAACAAGGAGGCGGGACTTGCTTCTTGCCCAGCCATTCCCAAAGCTTTTTCCTTCTGACCGTCCTATCAAACACACAAGAAAGTGGTCAAGAAAGCTTACAGAAACCAGAAGAGAACAACCTAACAAATGATTGCTTCTTTCCTTCGTGTAACAAAAGCAACCAATCTAGTTGAAGATTCTAAGGCACAACTTTAACTGTATAGAGATATTAAATACAATATCTTCGACATCAAGCAGTTATGCAGTGCCTTTTACGTTAAAACGTCTCTCAGACAATCACATTATCTACAGCAAGAACGCATAAATCTAGTCCAGAATTTGCATCTCTGATATATCAATAGTGAAGCATAGGCTTACTATGCTACATTGTTCACGCATGTTAATTATTTTTAACAAGGATGTAACAAAAGTAAATCCAAAGTTGGCCCATATTTTTAAAGCTACATAAATGAATTGACATATATATATATATATATATATATATATATATATATATATATATATATTTTAAAAGGTAATCCACTCAAACTATTTCAACAATAATCCAAAATATTACCTTGAACATTTGAACCAGCCAGAGAGGCAATTCGATACTAGAATCTGCTTGAAGAAGGGTTGAGGCAACAGTAACCGGTAGTCTAGCATGTATGTCTTTGTACCTCTTCTGCATTTATACATATCCAATGCAAAAATTATTTCATGAAACAAATTCTAAATAAAAAGTATGGGTGAAGCCTAATGAACTTAGCACATATCAACAGTGCAGAATTACACAAACCAATCAGAGAATTCACACACACACACACACACGTACTAACCAATTACACTCCCAGTAAAAGATAGTAACAATGCATTCAGGCCTTATTGATAATAATTATGAAATGAGAGAGGAGCTGTTGTTCTGGTTCCACTGACCAAACTGGTTAATTAAAAGAGATCTATAATTCGGAATGTATTCTTGGTGCATCATAACCATTTCAATTCGGAGCAGCTAATGACATACTTTGGATTAGTAGTATTCATGAAAACATGCTAATACGTTTCATTTCCAGAGTAGAAAATAATTAAATACCAATTGGAACAAAAGCTAAATTCCAATCAAGGATTCAGAAGTTTCTGACCAGATAAATCTCGAGAATCTCCCAGTCACCAGCCAACTTAGAGACCAGAACAGCAGGGTTTCTATCAGGCGAATGCGTAACTTCTTCATCAGTAGATGTCAACATAAGATTAGGCCTGAGATCATTACGGTAAGATAAAAGGTTATATATTAATGTTATTTTAGATAAGTCAGGTAAGTCAACAAGTAACCAATGAAATATCAAGTAGCTAAGGAACAGTCACTCACGATGCCCACAGCATTCCTTTAGAAGGGCAACATTTAATTGCCATACTCTCAAAGATCTTTTCCAGCTCCCTGAGAATAAGCAGTAATGTTTAAACTTATGAAAATCCCAAGATATATAACTTCAGAAAAAAAACAAGTTTACCTTTTTAAAGCTGAGCCTCTCCAAAACTTTAAAACAACAGTGAATGCCATATCATACAAGTTTGCCTGGACAAGAAGGTCAACCAAGTCTGATTGCGGCTTTTCGAGTCCTGGAGTGAAGACAACAATGCATGTATATATACATGATTTGTATTAGATGACTTGGAAACAATGATCAGGGTATCTGGCACCCTTTTGAAATTATGCCTTAGGGAAATGGCATAAAACACAGTTATGGCACCTAAGCAGTAAACCATGGTAGATAGGTTCATCCAGTAGCTAAATTAATCATGCACAAAAGCTATCTTAAAAATAAAAGGAGACTGTCAATTAAATGAGTTCTTTCAATGGTGACAGAAGATCAAGCTCCTAATTGCCTCGCTCACATTTGGAGTGAAGATACCCTCCTATTTACTGTCAACTACAATTGCGGAAGCCTTAAAACTAGATCTAGAGCACAGAATATTCATAATTCCAACTGCCCCTATAATGCAAACTCAAAATAGACCATGAAGGAAATAGGAGACAGTTTACCTAAATATGTCCACGTAAAATTTTTCAGAGAAAGCAAATATTCCGCTGTAGTAAAAACAAACTCTTTTTCTAGTTTTTCTATATCAATGCAACTCCGCTCCCTTTTGGGCTGGTCATTATTTCTTACTGCAGCAAAAGCAAATCAAAATTACGCTGTCCGTGAGATAGTTCAACAGTATAACAGAATGATGCTCCAGGGTTTAGAGATCATGGTTAGTACAATAATGAAAAAGTTAAAAAAGACAGCAAGAATAGACGTATAATATGTAGTTGAAAGGACTAACATTGTTCTTCTTCTGCTCTTCTAGCCTTTTTAACAGGATAACGGATGGACTCTTCTGGTAATGGATCAATCCAAGCATACGTAGGATGAACAAGACCTAATGCATTCATAGCAGCAGAAAGTCCATTAAGCCTCTCTTGCAAAACTAGGGACATGTGTTTGTAATCTTTGGATGCTGCCTCGCTTCTCAATCGAGCAGAAAACTGATACATGTAACTTGCCGCCATTCGCCAATTGTGACGTCTCATCTCGTAAGCATAAAGTAGCTTGTATGGATTTGGCTTAATCATTATTTCTGAACGCCCGGCCTACAAATCGTAGAAAGAATGAAAGAAATATAGTACAAATAAACAAAGGACAGAAACAAAACTACTTTTCGTTCCACAATTTACCTTCCACGAAAGCTCTTGGGTGATCTTCTCTGTTAAGCCAATGAAAGGCAGATGTCCATCACCGAGGATCTGAAATCAAAAGAGATATATTCACAGTCATTTCCTTTTAAAATCATGGTAGTACAACCATCTTTGAATGTGGCAAAACAAAGGTTTCTTGGGGTTTTGGCCCCCATGTGCCAAAAGCACAGAAGGAAAAATTAAGGCAAATAAGAAGAAAAAAATCATTCTTGACTTCTACCTTTGTTTTACCACATTCAAATAGAACTATTATGAAGCGCCTCAAACAGATCCGCTTAATCTCCTCATCAGGGTTTGAAATTATAGCACAGTAAGCATCGTTCAAGAGATTCAGATCTAAGGTGAACTTGAAAACATTTGCCCACAGTCTTCCTCTAGTGTCAGTGCCTATTTTAGTTGGATCGACTTCACTGTCCATGTCAGTAGCATCGGTAATGGCCTCATCTACTTGCTCAAGGGCTGCATAGGCAAACTGACAAGCTCCTTCACTTACATTGTATCGTTCAAAAATTTGCATAGCCCACTCATAGTAATGAAGTTTCCATGCCGCACAAGACATAGCACCATCTGAAATGTTGGCACCTGATTCAACCAAATGGAGGGTCAAGAGAGGAAAACAAAATCTAGAAAACATAAAGCCTACTTTCGAAATAATAGGTGAACTGGCAAAGAACTAGAGCAAGAACAAATTTCTTTAAGGAGCTCACCTGTTGTGGAATGCGAAAATCCTGCTTCTTTAGACAAACTGTGCAAAGCCTTCCGAGCTCCTTCACCTGATGATGCTCTACATTGGAAACATGACAGGGTAGATGCATGAGATGTATGCTAGAGAAAAATGAAGACAAATGTGCTTGAAAGGCTAATATGAGAAGATAAATGACCCAAAGATGTTGAACAACAAAGGCAGAAATTAGCAAGCTTATCTTCTATGTGTTTAGAACCAAACCCACAAATTATGTCTTGCCACTATATTAAATTTATACATGATAAACAGTGATCGGGCTCTAAAACTATCCGTGAACAAAGTCCAAATAATAAGCACCTGAAGAAGCAGCGGATCGCATCATTACTCTTCCTCTCTCTTAATATCCCGCAAGATCCACGCTGTACTTGATCAAGGAGGCAACAACCACGGAGATGTTGAAGTAGACACCAATCACCTCTAGCATCTTGAGCACATCCAAATGTTTTCTCCCCCCGTAAACTTGCCTCCACAACCACAAGGATGCGCTGGTGAAGGTGATTATAGACATACAAATTAAAACAGAGAACTCAGAAAGTAAGTTCAACTAGCACTTATAGCAAAATAGAAATTTAAGTTGGAGAGTGTTCGTCAAAGAAACAGAGACAACTTTTACCTCAACAGCATCAGATTGTCCATTCCTAATCAACCTAAGAGTGAGCTCAGTTGAGCGTCTCAGCAGCGAAGAAGACTCCTCTCCTGTTTTACTATACCGAATCCAGCTAATAAAGTTTTGCACCAAACTTGTAATGATTTGTGAACTTGGAAGACATCTCAAGTTAAATCGGCTGTCCACTATGCAATTCCGGTCACTAAAAAGAAGAATAAACGCCAACGAGAAACCACATTTCCCAAGCATTGTGTTCCATGATCTTTTGTCAATGCTGCTATCTGCAATAAAGAAACGATTATATCCAGTCAGAAATATTGGTTGTGAGGTATGAGCTTTGGGGAATATTTTCCATGGACAACAACCTACCAATCTGTAGAGATGAGAGTTTAAAGCTGAAATCTTCCATCGAAGTTGACTCAGCTGGAGTGGTTACAAAGAAAAGGATGATGAGCCATTCTGAGACAATATCTTGGATCATCGGAAGCAATTCAAGCCGTAGCTTGCATATGTCTTGCTGGGACATATTAACCTGCAGGAAGAAAAAGCCAAAGAAGAAAAGAATGGATTACTGACTTTGAATATATAGAAAGTCGCAAAAAAAATAGCATATGTGACATTAGTGTCAGAAAATAAACAAAATGGATTCCATTTAAGGAACACATTTGTAAAAGATATGAGGCAAGAGTGGAAACTAACCTGCCCAGAGATGTTAAGCAGATAGCTGACCAGTAGGAAGATGTCAAAGGCAGACTCAAACATCACCTTTACAAACTGAGAAGTGGCCTGGACGAGGATGGAACTACAGATATCAGATAATGCCTCACCATCATTGTTATGCATACATTTCTTAGGGACTAGATACTGCAAATAGTTCTCCATGATAGTAATAACTTTTTGCCAAGATCCAGCCCTCTGACATAAGGCAGAGAGAGACAACAACATGTCTATGGAGAATGTTCTAAGATTTTTTTGAGCTTCTAGCTCTTTTTCCCATGCTCTATCAGCACCAAGATCTGACCAAGTACGTTGACCTATGGACATAGCATATCCAGATTCCAGGATGTTAACTAAGCGAGGAACAATTTCATCAGATGAGATAACTGGCTTTCCAGTAATTGATTCATAATACATGGCATAAGGAGCACCACCCCACTGTTTACTGATCTTCGATATACACCTTAGTATATCCGCCAGAATTTCATGTTCATTGTGAGACATGCCCAAGCCTAAATTTGTCAGGTTGCTGTGTTCAGAGGAAGATCCTATCGAAAAGCAAACACAGTATTAAGTCTTCAACTACTGGAAACAAGTACAACACAGTAATTCTGGTTCTAAATGATAAATCAAAATCATTAACATACCTCCAAGGCTGTGCTCAGCGTTCTCCAATCTAAAAAACAATGATACAGAATTGTTTCTAACTAGACCAATAACATCTGACTGAACCAGTAACGTTCGAGGTTCATTATTGTTGCACCAATGATGAAGATAGCATGTACAAAAGTTTTTCCACCAGTGAAAAACTGAAATAGAAGTTGCAGCAGTAACCTGACATAGAAGAGGCCTATTTTAGCTTTTCAGATTCAGAGTTTATGCCAACTAACAGTAGAAGCATCATATATATTTATCTGCAAGATACTCAATAATTTAGCAAAAACCAAACCTCATGTTCAACCAGTAAAAGAATCTCGCTTTTAAGCTCATCAAGACTTAAAGATTGAAACTCAGAATCAGTCCAGTGTTTGTTGTGGTCCAGTAAAGTTAGACGCAAGGCAACATTGTGAAAAATCCCAGGACAAAGAAGCCTGCGTAAGAAGATCGATGAAATGAATCCCATAATCTGATCCTGCAAAGTGCAATACAGGTTAAAATGTCGTACAAATAAAATTAATATTTTGTATCATAACATGCATAGAAGGAGAAACAGATTGGATGTATTGTACAAAACAAAAAATTCAACAAAATGAAAGATATGCTTTCGGATAAAAACCTTTGCAGATGAAAACAGTGAATGAGTTGTCAAAAGAAGGTCATGCGAAGAGCTCCTAGAACTCAGAAATAGCTGCTCAGAAATGTATTCTTCCTGCAAAGTGTACGACCGTGCTTCCCTAGGACAAGGAAAACAGTTTAAATAGAGCATTACACACCATCAAGCAACAAAACTCAAAGCAATGAACATTAGAATATCTGATGTAATCAATAGCATAACCATTACGATAGACATACACTAGAGCAGCACATTCCACTCTAGTTTCGGAACCAAGAATCTTTAAAGCTTAACCAACTAAAACTTCTACAAACCTCATCTATAAATGCAACCCCTGAAAAGGGCTTCACCAAGAATTTTCCTTTTTTTCAAAAAAAGACTCAATCACAAGGAAGTTGTAACACAGAAAATATAACCAGAGAAAAGGTTCCAAACAGCATAGGACCAGAGAAAATATGATGTGCACATATATTCAGCATCTCTTAATACATTATGCAAAACGAAATTTTAGCATCGAGTACAAAGTATATCAACCAATTTGCAGAAAACAATTCTTCTCGAACTTACATGGTGCTAGATTTCTGGCACAACATGTAAGACGTCAATTCATCGGCCTTTAGAATCCAGATCTTGTCAGATGTAAACCTGACATCCCGCAATTCCCCCTGCCAAAGTTACGATATGCAAATTCAACAAAGTTGCGAGCAAAAAAACAAGGAGTTGTAAATTCAACATAGTTATGAGCAAAAGAAAAAACAGATTAGTATGTGCCACAAGAGTTAGCCCAAAAACTGTACCCCTTCCAGTGGAATATTCTGTAATCCAGAATCTACAGACAATGCTATCCCCTCCCCCGAACTAAACTGCAGGCCATATACAGTGATCACGTCCACGTTGACATCCTTCAAATATTGAGAAAAGGGTATTAGAGATAGAATGCAATCAAAAGATTAACTTCATATGTCCCGCTCAAGTCAAGTCAACCCGTCAGTCCTAAGGAATTTAAAACACAGGTTGTAAAAGCTTACCATACTCTTTCTATACAAGACAGCCAATGGAACGATGCCAGAATTGTAATCAGATTTGCCCAACCATAACCTCAGACACATAACCCCTAATGACGAGAAGCATTAAAAAGGTCAAAACAGGGGCAAAAGATAATAGAATGCAATCAGTTAATGGTCACTGATAGAATTAACAGATATTACCCTCAAGGTCTTTAGCAGCTATACTCTGACATAAAACCCTGCTATACGTCAAAACATCCCAGACACGTAATGCCCCATCGGCATGAAGCACAAATATAAAATTTCTTCCATGAATTTCTGATATACATAAATCTTGCACAGCTGCAACCACTGTCCCCCTGCATTGCATGTTATAAGAAGCTATTTAGATGAACATTGAAAGAGCGAAAAGAACAGATAGTTTCTTTCTTTATATAAAGTTATTCGATTTTCTAATAACTGTAGTACAAGACATGCCTTACAAATCCCCATAAACGACTAAATCCAGTATCATCACGCAGCTCGTGGTGGAAACCTGATTAGACGAAAACGCAAAACGATAAATGTAAGAAACATGGAATTGACATACTAAGCTAGTTGCAGAGTAATCTACCTGATGATTTCTGAGAAGAAACCACAGGTTGGAAGCAAGAAACGCAACCATCAAATCTCCCGAGAAAAAGAAAGCCAGGTGATGCAGCTACACTGGTAACACGCGTTTCATTCAAGTAAGGTCGAACATCCAAATGTATCAAATGATCAACCGGGAAGACCGAGCCGGACGTATAGGCTAACGTATTCGAGAGTTTAAGAACGTAGACAACACCAGACGGCGTGATGGCATAAAGGAAGAAGACGACACGGCCATTATCAATACCCTGTCAATTCAAATCCGTAGCTTAACAGTTCAACAGATGCAAAAAACGGCAAATACACTACAGAATCAAAAACGCAGAAACGTTACCTCGTCGGCGAATACAAAAGCGAAAGGAGAGAGAGTCTGAGCAAAGACGAAACGTAGCCCAGTTACTGGAAATCCAGATTTAGCTGAGAGCTGAAGAAGCTCGAGCACATTTGGGGTTCTCTTGTTAATTCTCCAAACGAAAGAAATCGGAGGCTCTTCGATTACAGAGCTAGAAGCGTAGTCTTCAGAAGAAGGAAGTAGAATACAATCATAGTCTTCACTTGAAATAGTAGAAGAAGAAGAAGACGGAGAAGGCACAGATAACTCGATCCATTTGACGACATTTCCGCCGCCTGCAACCGGAACTTCCATACCGGCAGACGAATTCCGACGACTCATCTCCATCGTTTTCTGAACCCTAAACCCTTTTCTTCACTTGGGAATTTCCAGAAGAAAAGATGCTTCTTCAGAGAGATGATGATAATTCAAGCCCATTAATAATTTTAGCAATCTTATTGGGCTTTTAATTAGGCCCATTAAGAGTTTGTCTGTACAAAGCACAAAAGGAGGAGTGTCTGTAAAACCGAAACCTAACATTCAACGGTGCATTTAACTCCGTTTCTGAGCGATGGTATTGCTTCTTCTTCATCCCCAAGCTTCCTCTCTTCTTCTTCTTTATCGTTTCACATGGTTGCTCATCGTGCCAGAATCATCGGAGAAAGAGAAGCAAATCCTTTTAAGGAAGTTTTCTATTTTTGTTGTTTTTGATCAATTCAATCTTTTCCGTCGAGAGAATTCTGGTTCTCGGAGGATTAGGGTTTCAATTCTCATGGAGTCGCGTCGAAATCAATTACTTCAATTCGACTATTTTCTCGGGAAAATGAATTGTGCTGCTTCAACCGATCTCGTTCGATCCAGCAAGAGGTATGATTCCGTGTGATTCGTAAATTCTTCAAAGCGAAGGTTTCTTGTGATTCGGATTTTCTGTTCCGGAAAAGTTTATAAGTTCTATGGATTTGTATTTTTTGGGGTAATTGTGTTGATAAAAACCAATTTATTTTGATGAATTCCAGCTTTTCCAATGGATGATGATTCTAGCAACAAGAAGGTTCATCAATTCTTGATCGCCATGGAAACGGACTTTAGGGTACATCCCCTTTAGAATAATATTAATTGCGCCTTGGAGGTTTGTTTGATTCCCCTTTGTTGCCATCACATGAATATCGTCTTGTGTGTTCATCATCTGCAAATTTTTGATGGTGATGTCTGGGATTCTTTGCTCATTGTAGGTTTTAGAGAAACTAATTATCAGGATTTTCACACCTTCTAGTCTAGCGAGGATGAGACGTTCCTGAAGATCGTTGACAAGATGCAAATGCGTAGGACCTTCTTGATGCCTAAGCGTTTGGATATGCCGACACAGGCGACACTGATCAATTCTTGGTATGCTAGCTAATACTGTGCATTATTATCGGTTTTGTCGAATAAAAAGCATGGGCAGCTGATTTGAGTACAAGATTTGTCTGGTACTCCTTTCTGAAGTGGCCGCCTAACATCTATCTATTTTCGTGTATCTTGCAGAGAATGAACTACTGAGAAAACAACTCATTTGAAGACCCTCGTAATAAGCTGCTTTGCATAACAAGCTGTTGCACAATCATTAACAACCCAATACTTGATGCACCAAAAACAAAGGACCAGGAGTCTTACCTCTCTCCTCATATATGCTACAATCAAGGTAAGCTCTCGGCGGCTATTCTCAACTAGCTGTCTTTTTCTCTCTCACTAATCTTTCTAGTTGTAATATTGCAATTATGTTGTGGTGTAAGTTTTTACAGTTCAAGTTGTCATTTGAAGTCTCAGTCTGGCTTTTATTATATAACATTTTTCTCTTAGAAAAGCAGTGTCTTTTTATCTTCTATTTTGTTGTTTCTCTGTAGTGATAAGTGAAATACTTACTATGTAGAACTAATTTGTTTGATCTGCAATTGTAGGCAAGTTCATTCAGATATTGTGGAAGAAAACCAAAATATTTACATAGTAGTGTACAAGAGCAAAATTATTTAGAGAAGCAAGTCCAAGCACATTCTTCTTTGATAAGTGGTGAGATTATTCAAATGATTTACATAGTAGTTATTATATTTTGGTTTTACGATAAGTTAATAATAATCTTAGTAGGTTGTTCCTCTTATATTTTTTTATGCTTATCTTTGAACTTCTTGTTTGATGCTATTAGTGCTCATAACAGAAGTGGACCAGACTAGTGCCTGGATGTTGAAGATGCTAAGAGATTGCTGAGTATGTACAAGTAAGCGGTTAAACTGTATAACAACCTAGGCAAAAAATGTTGACATAGTTACTCTTTGGGGAGGCTTAAGAAATTGGAGTAAGTGCATATATGCAGCAACAAAGAAAAGAAAGGTAAAACTAAAACTTAGGATTGAAATTTTAACAAAACATTTGTCCTTCATAAATCCCTTAATCCCATGATAATGCAACACTAAAATTTAGGATTGGCATCTTGAAGCAGTCATGTGTTACAATCATGGGTAGACTTACTAAGCCACTTGCAGTTTTGAGCCAAGAAAAACCCCTACCCATATATACAAAAATATCAGAAATACAATTAGCCTACTACTCTAAGTGTTGAGGATAAATTAGATCCACTGCCCATAGCAGCTGACTCACCTCTACATCCAAAGGCAGCTTTGGTCACTTGACTAGATCCATGCTCATTATCAGATTCCTTTGGTCTCTTTCTGTACATATCAACACATCTGAAACAATGGAACTTGGAAGGTAGTGCATGAGGGTTCTTGATCCCGGCACATCTAGTGTGGTGCCACACACCACACTTATCACATGCCAACATCCTCTCACCATCATCATCCTTAGTACCGCACTTGCAATCAACTTTCCAACTCTCCACCCCTCTCTCCATACGGTATCGCAGGAGCCCGTGTTTTGATGAGCATCTCCCTTTAATCCTTATGACCCCATTTGTGCCAACTAGAATTTTCAGGGTGATGGAGTCATCTAGTGTGCCATAACCTAGGAGTTCCTCAACTTCGAACCTCTTGAACATTGCATACACTTCCTGAAAAGCCTTTGCTGCTTCTAATTTCAGGTCGGATACAGTTGCGTTCAATGGCAAAACCAACAGTTCAGGTGGAGGGCATGAGCATTCTTTGGACTCATCCGAAAGCTCGACATGGCACCAGAGATTGATTGTGAAGGGGTTATCATCGCTGTACAGGTAATCTTTTATGAAATGCTTACAATCAAGTATCTTGGTGGCTGCATCAATCATTTTATCTTTTGTTGCCTGAGACCTAAACTCGGCCATGGGTTGTGGGTGCAATAAATTGTCATACAAATATCTTAAGTCATGTTTGATTTGCTCCTCAGATGCATAATTTACATCTTGATTAGATAAGCGGTGCACATTGTGTTGATTAGATAAGCGGTGCACATTGTGGACAGGTTCAAGCCTGATGTTCATATCCGGAAATAGAAGAGAGCAGTGGTTAAGACTATGCACATTGGACACTACAATAAGATTAAAAGAAACATCTCTGGAAAGTTTGTTTACCTGTACTCAAAGTCGTTTGAACTAGGATTGCAACGGGAGCAGACTACTCGAGATTCTTCGTCCACTAACACCCCTCCAAAATGCTTGAGACAGTAATCAATCAGCTGTGGAGAGGCTGTTTTGTAAATAGACCTTTTGAGAGCCCACCGGGTAACCCAGCTTGCTTGATTACCTCCTGCAGCTTTCAGTATCTTAACCATGGCTTGCTGTACACGTTCCACATCACTCCTAGTCCAAGCACACAGTACATCCGAGGGCTTAGATGCAGAGTTTGAACGCTTATCACGAATAAGCTGTAGCAGAAAGGAGAAGAGGTCTCTCACAGTCACCAGCTCTGAACACGAAAGCGACTGGTAGAAGCCAATGGTGGAATGAAGCTGAGTTCTTGACCTTCTCCCTTGGAACAAAAACTCTGAGAGAGGAATTGCAGATAAAGTATTCACAGAACTCTGGTAAGCTTCCCTTGTAAGAGCATAACTCCCAGATTTGAATTCATACCCCCACTCATTGTACCATGAACTCCCACTAGTCACCCCATGAAGCAGCCTGTAATCCATTCCATACTTCCTTGACACATCCATCACACTCGACTTCCGGACAGCAAGTGAAGAACAAAGCCTGTCCCAAAAGTCCATAATGGCACGACCGGTCAAAAAACCAGAGCCACCTTCTCTTCCATTGAGGGACAAGAGATGAGCGTAGCCGTTGGAATGGATAACTCCGTGAAGGAGATGTGTGTTGTCGTCAAGCTGAGCGTAAATCCAGTCCTCAACATCTAGAGCCAAGCTGCACCATTTGCAGTTGTTACCTTCCGACAAGTTCTGCGTATTACCGCATCTAGAGCAAGCCTTTTGCAACCCAATGTTCAAGCTTTTACTGTCTCCTCCTGACCTTATGATGAAGTGGTACCTCTTTCTGCACACTGGATGGCTACTCCAACCTTCAATAACACAACAAACACATTTTTTTTTAGTCTATGCTTTCAAATCTGATGCATGCACAGGTTCAAAGCTTCTCAAAATTTTAGATTTTTGTGTTTTTCTGAGAAAAATATAAAAAAGATTTAAACTTTGGGGAATCTGGAAGGACGTGGACTCACCAACGACTCTGCAGTGGTCACAGTAAACGGATCTAGAGGATCTGGTTACATCTTCCTCCACAACGTCGAGAGAGACGATTCTAGAGGAGAGATCTGAACCGTCCATCGAATCTCCAGGCCTGAGTAGGATCTGCCACGTCATCAGGCTCGAGAAGAGTGTCGAGGATGGGAAAGTGACACGAGCGTGACTCGCGAGGAAGTATCTCACTCCGTCGCGGAACGGCGGCAAGGTGGAGTCGCCGCCGGTAACTTCCTTCGCCGGGAAAGTGGAGAAATCGTATAGATCAGCGGAGATTCTGTTGCTACGTCTCGCTCTCTTCGCCGCACGACCACCGTCCATCACCGCCATGACTGTAGAATGGTTTTCGACACTAAATCCCAAAAAAACGCGAAAGAGGGATAGATTTAAAAGAGAAGAGAGAGAGGGATGGGAGATTTGGGGTAAGAGGGAAGGGGGTTTTAGGTTGAGTTTTGGCGGAGAAATTTTCCCTCTCAAAAGTTTTTTAGGATTAGGGTTTTTTGTGGGTATTGACCAAAAGCTTGACCGATTCGTGTGGGGAAGATGCTTTCTTTTACTCACGATTTCTGGAGAGGGTGGGTCCTACCGATTCCGAATTCGAGGCGGTTCGATTTCTTTTTCTTTTTCTTCACGCCTTTTAATTTTTTTTTCCTTATTTTCCTGCTCCTTTCTGATTCGTTATTCCCTTTTTCACATATAAATAAATAAATAAAATAGCAGTAAGCCCGTAGCTGATAAGTCCTACTCCTATCCCGATTGTGACTAAGGCTGGGCGTTCGGGTTCGGATCGGGTATTAAAATTTTTCGGGTATTTCGGTAAGAGGCTTTGGTATCCGATCGGGTAATAGTTATTTATAGACCGGGTTCGGATCGGGTGACTTCGGGTTCGGGTATATCCGAATAACCCGATCCATCAATTTTTTTTACCTGATTCAAACTCTTCGAGTCTTATTAGATTGGGCCTCGTTTTATTTATAATGGGTCGTTAGTGTGTTTGTGATTTTGGTAGGGAAACAATTATCAAATCAAAACAATTAAATCAAAAATCAATTTCTCTTATAAACTTTTTGTCTGTGTCTTTTTCCTCTTTTCTGTCTATTTCTCTTATCAAACAAAATCAATTCTTCTCTTCGTCGATCTTCTGCTCCTTCTCTTCTTCACTCAATCTCTAATTTGAGATTCTAAAATTATGGGTTTCACCGTTCTTCTGGGTTTCTCGTATTTAATTTTGATATGTGAGGGTAATCTACTATTCTGAAATTCTGGGTTTTTGTTGATTACTTGCTTCGATTTTGATAAATTTAGTGTCGATTTTGAAGATAAGAAGTGATGGAGCGGAAGTAACGATAAACAGCTCAACCAAGGGATTCTAGGGAATCCTCGCTTGGGACCTGCCAGCTCAACCAAGGGATTCAATGAATCCTCTCTTGGGACCTGCTTATTGTCTGATGAACTTAATCGAATCAAAAACAAGGGATAGAGAATAATTTTCCTTAAAAGCAAAGCTTTCTATTAATCAAATCATAACCTCCATACAAAGGAGGCCTAAACGGCTTATTTATAATAAAGCATAAAAAACCCGAGGAAAGCTATGGAATATTCTAGATTCCCTAAAAGATAAACATTAACATAATTAATATACAAATAAATGGTAATTATCCTAATGTTACGCTGCATCAGGTCTCGTCGGCCAAGAAAGATTCGTCCTCGAATCTTCAATCGCGTTCTTGGCACCAAATATGACTTCTTCAACATATCTTCATATTCCCTCTTCAAAGGATTCTTGTTCAGGACCAGATTTGCAGAATTCGATTTTTGCACGGATTTTGCACGAACTTGATTCTGCAGAGATTTTTCAGAAACCCTAATCTGCACGATTTTTGCACAGAATGAATTCAACTTTGATTTTGTACAAATCTGATTCTGCCCAGAATTTGCACGAACCAGATTATCGAAAGAATCATCTTCGAAGACAAAGTCGATAAAGACATCATCTTCATAAACATCAAATATAGGATCACCATGAATCTCTTTGTAGATCTCATGGATCTCTTCTCTCTCGACAAAAGGACTTTCGTCCTCAAAAGGATAGATGTTACTATCACTCACCATGATCACCAGAATCGTTCTTCGATTGAGAAATCAAAGAGACACAGCTTTGATACCAACTGATGGAGCGGAAGTAACGATAAACAGCTCAACCAAGGGATTCAAGGGAATCCTCGTTTGGGACCTGCCAGCTCAACCAAGGGATTCAATGAATCCTCTCTTGGGACATGCTGCTTGTCTGATGAACTTAATCGAATCAAGAACAAGGGATAGAGAATAATCTCCCTCAAAAGCAAAACTTTCTATTAATCAAATCATAACCTCCATACAAAGGAGGCCTAAACGGCTTATTTATAATAAAGCATAGAAAACCTGAGGAAAGCTATGGAATATTCTAGATTCTCTAAAAGATAAACATTAACATAATTAATATACAAATAAATGGTAATTATCCTAATGTTACGCTGCATCAAGAAGTGGAATCGGTTGCTAGAAATCGATCCGCGTGAGTGAATGAAGGTGTGCTAGGGCTTAATGGGTAGATGCTTATATATGATCGGGTGTGTTCGGGTTTACTTCGGATATTGGGTAATACCCGAACCCGATCGGATATCCGATGGTCAAGGAAACCAAAACCGATCGGGTATTAGAGACAACCCGTATCTGAATCGAACTCTCTGTTTCGGGTCGGGTTCGGGTTCGGGTTTCGGGTACGGTTAAAACGCCCAGCCCTAATTGTGACATTTCTTTCAACTAGTTATTCTGGATTCTACCCAAAAAAAAAAAAAGGAAATTGGCAAATATAGCACACAAAAAAAATTATAATTTACTCAATAGCCAAAATTATTGCTCATTGTGTATAATATGTATTATGGACAATTTTGCCCTTGATTTCATTAGATTATTATGTATTATGTATTATGTATCAAGGATAAAATCGTAAATTTCCCTTTATTAGTTGTTAGTTTTTTAATTATATTTATTACATGGCTATTACACTAATTATAATTCGAAATTGTGCTATTTGGCAAATTAACCCAAAAAAAAGTCTCTTAATTTTTTGCTAAATTGATATAAAAAGTGATTTCAATAGCCTAAAACAAATAAATGAACATAATCCCCCAAGTTATGGTAAATTTCAGAAATCATAACATAATTTTATGTATTTTATCTACTAAAATAATGTAAATAAAATATTGATTATTTCAACTTGAGGGAATTTGCTTCATTTTTTCATTAGCACAATTTTTAATTTCAAAAATATGAGAAGATATATTCAAGATACACAAAGATTAAAAGCTATCCTAAAATATTTTGCATCTCGGATATTATGGAAACTTTGTAACCGAGTATAACAATTTAACCGAATATTCTTGTCGATCTCAATATCCACACTAGACCGGAGGTTTCCAATAGAAAAAACTATTTGTTTAATTATTGACACCAGTTATCTCATTTCTTGCTAAAACAAATGTATAATTCATGACTTATAAGCAATTAACAAGAGAAAAAGAACCATGCCTTAACAACCAAGAATCCAAAAGAAATAAAAAGACCCTCTCATGTATAGCCAATTTTCCCCTCCAACAAAAAAAAAATGTCATTTAGTAAATCGAAGATCTTTTTATTATTAAACCCTTTCCTTATTTCAATCCAAACACTAGCAAAACAAAACTAATCAAAGTAGTAGTGGTAACACGTTACTTAGAATAAGAAACGAAAATTAGATAGAGGAGTGTCTCCTTCCGCACAAGCTCGATGTACACGTGACATCCGATCAACGGACTTGCAAATCCCACTGCATGACCAATCGAACGACGCTGCACACACATTCCCTGCCTGCGCATTCCATTGACAATCCGGTGGCGTCCCGCAACACATCGACCTCTCGTCCACATGCGTTACCTCTAATCCTAACAACCATGCTCCTAACGACACATCCTCGTTCGCGTACCGATGCAGTATTTCCCTACGGACATGTCCACCAAACGTTTTCATAAACCAATTTAAAACATTTTCTACAAATGGAGACACGCGTGGCAAGGCGGAATAACGTAAAATTCACAATATTTTGGCTCCGAAGGTGAGCGGAACTAAGGAAAGACAGAATAATATTATTAACACTATTCCGCCCATCCTCAGTTCCGCCCCACCTCACTCGAATGGAGAAGGTGTCGGACTGGACGGAATTAAGGGACCGGCGGAATAGTGTGAAAGTTCAAAATATTCACATTATTCTGCCGTCCTTCAATTCCGCTCCAATCCGCACTTTCTGGAACCTTAAACTAGGAATTGAATTTGAAACTACTCTACTCTTACTTACTGGTTAGTGGAGATATACGCAGCTAGGTCTTTAGAGATCGCGTAAATCTGTCCAGTTGCATGCCTGAAGTACTTGTTACCTTCTTCTCCAAATTTCCAAAACTCTGGCTCATGGTACTTCACTCCTCTGTTATTAAAAAACCCATAATTTTCAAAACCCAAAATATTGAGATTTGTCTAAATCATAAACAAAGTTGCTTACTTTTGTGAAAGAACAGGACCAGACTTCATGCATCCAATGTAAATCCTCGGTCTTGATTGATATCTTGCAAGTGTTGTAGCAAGCATACCTAAATTAACATGAACATCATCGTCTACTTTCACGTAGAATTCCGCGTCCCACATTGCAGTAGCGGTTGAAAAATAGAGTCTTGTCTTGGTAGAGAGTTGGTGATATCCTTCAATATGTTTTAGCCTCAAGAAATCTTTATGTTCTGAATCTTCTTCATCAATAGCTTTGTCTAATACTCCTCCTGGTGTTGCACTATATCCTATCACAAACCTGAAAAACAAAAATATATCAAAACATTTTTTCTGATTATAGATTTTGACTTTTGGATTAGTATTACTGAATTTGGTGTTACGTGTGGCTTACTTCACAACCTTACTACAATCCCTTTCTCTTTTTCGATCTTTTTCAGCTTCTCGCCTGTTGGCATCCATGTCTGTCTCACCGAGTCGCGTCTTTTCTTGCTGCTGAAAGCTGTGTTGATGCCAATTACCGCAAAGACTTTCTGAAGACTTTGGTTTTTCGGTACTCGGTCGGTCCAGAACTCACTGCTTCTCTCGCTGGTACGTACTGCAGATGCTAAATCCATCTCCAATGTTGACATTGTTCTCTCCAATGATCTATATGCATAAACCATTTCATAAAGACTTTTAGTGTTACCTACTTTGTCTCAAACATGTAGAAAAAACAAGTAAGAATTTATTACTTTACTGCTTGGTGGGTTTTTGATACTTCTCCTATAATGTCTCTGGATTTGCTTTCTATCAACTTCTGAACAACAAATTAAGAACAACACTTGTGAGTAATAAGAGTATTTGTGTTAAGTATGGATAAGGAGAGAAGGGTTATTTACGCGTTTATGTTCATCGCAATCTTTTTGAATCTCTAAATGTTTTGACACATGGTTCGCGAGATGGTGATTCTCTTCTTCAGACATGTAAGACCGACTCAACGTTCGACTCATGAACAATGAGCCTGCAAGAAAGCTGGCCAGACACAACACTATTATGGCTTTCCCTGAAGCAGCTTTGGCCCTCATTTCTTATGCGCCTCCTTAGTCCTTAATCTGCATAACATCATATACATTGATTATGATGATGATGCATAATCAATAAAAATATATGTTACATATCTGTACAAATTTCCATTTTAAATATGATCAATCTGGTCATATTGAGGCATACTAAATTTCTTACAGGTGATAGGCCTTATTTGCATAAAAATTTATAATGTTAAACGAAGTCGAAGTTTAAGATGGATTTTTAAGAATTATGAACATACATACCTCTATAAGAGCATGTGAGGCATGGAAGGGACTAAATTTCTGGGAGATGAGAGGCTTCAGGTTAAGAAACAAGTTCTGAAAGCTCATGAGATGTTATTTATAAAATGTGAAAACAAGAATGTAGTTGCAGAATGGTAATAGCGTTGATGTTTTTGCTTCTCTCTCTTAATCTGTCTGTCTTGTCATGCAATGTGCATGCCCCAACTAACTATCTGCATATATATTAGATTTTACAAATGAGAAAGAATAAAAACACCAAACTCCATTTTCGGTTTTTTTTTTTTTTGCAACATTCGAGGAGCTAACCGGTGTGAATGCCCTTGGTGTGTTGCTTCGCAAAACACATGACTCAAGTTCTTGATCAGTAACTTGTTTACGGTAGATGTAACCTCATTCTGCCAACATACAAATCAAGCAGACTTGGAATAACAAGAAGTGGAGAATGAACATTTTAACAATAGTTTAGACAAGTTTTTTAAATCCGATGTCAATGGTCAAAATGAACAATCAGATTGTAATAAGCTTTCCAAAATATTGAGAAAACCTTTTTAGGAAAAAGTTAATTTAAGACAAGAATTAAATTAATTTAAGTTAATTTTTTCCAAACGCGGAGTATGAGAAGATTTGCAAAGTCTCTTCCCTCGATGGGAAAACAACTTTGTATACATGATTTATCCCGTTAGGTTTCAATTTGAATACATCTTCACTCGTCACAACCACTTTGCTTCCGAATCTAAGACCCTGAATTAGATTTCCCAAAGCAATTAGCTCGTCACTACGTACATCATCAAGTATGAGAAGGACTCTCTGGTGTTTTATCCTAATTTGTGCTTCTTGTATATCAGGTATCTTCATGTCCCTATGATCCAAAATTCCAGAGAGTAACTCGTTTTCCAAATGCTTTTTTAAGTAATTATCATCAAATTGGATCTTCTTATACTTTCCCTCAACATTCTCCTTATAATACTTAAGCTGGAAGTTGCACGACACGTTCTTGTATAAGGCTCTAGCTATAGTGGTTTTGCTAATACCAGCAGGACCCCAAATCCCCACAATCTTCACCTCATCGGATTCTAAACACATCATCGATTTCAACTTTGCTACATGAGCTTCAATTCCAACTAACCGATCAAAATCCGTTGATGGCAACTCGTTAGAAACATCCGCAACAATTTTCAAGATCATCTCCGCTTCACTAGCCCTTCAAAACACCAGTTATACAGTGAAGTTAGAACAATGGGAGACCAATCCTATGACAGCAGTTTAATGGAATGGTTCGCGACGCGATCTACTTAATCACATGATTATTGAATAGGATAGGGATTATTTCTTCTAAACTAAGAAACAAGTTACCGTCATTGTAAATACGTTTTTTTTTTTTGAATATAATTTAACACATTTCAAAAAAAAAAAAAAAAACCATGTAACAGAATGTTCTCCGGCAATAACCGCAACTTGAGTCAATGCTTGTCTCCATCTCTGCTTCTCTTCCTCGTTCTTCCCATCACACGTTTCCTCAAAGGTCTTACCGAATTCTCCAGTCTGTTTTCTTACATCAGAGGGATCCACATCGTAAAATATTGTCATCACAGTCTGTCCTAAAGTAACCTTGCACTCCATGATCAATTGTAGCTCGTTCAGACACCAGCTCGAAGAGGCGTAGTTCTTAGAGAGGATCACGACGGCAATTCTTGATTCTTTAATCGCACTTATGAGCTCCGAGTTAATACACTCGCTCCTCATGATCCTGTTATCTTTGAACGTTTTAGTTCCTTGGCTTTTTAACGCTTCAAGAAAGTGACTGAGAAAGGTTTTACGAACATCTTGACCGCAAAAACTTGGGAAGACATCATACTTGTATCGGCGAGATGAAAAAGAAGAAGAATAATCCATGATCTCTTCTTGATTCTTGATGAAGAATAGGAAGAAGAGTATGTGATCTCTTCTTGATTCTCCCAAAACCCTTTTGAGCTATCCTATGAAAAAATATGTTCTTATTTATGTATAATTTTGATTGTGACGACTACTATATAAGACTTGGTTCTTTTACATATGCAAATGGTTCTTTTTTTTTGGGAGGTCAAACGTATGGAAATGGTTTTAAACTTTTAAGAACTATATATTTTAGCACATACAATTGGTTGACTTAGGGGCATGTTCAATGGTAACCCTCGTCAAGAGGGTCTTAAACTATTTTTTATTTAATTTTAATGAGTTTTTAGTTTTAACACTTTGGCTTATTTTGTGATTTTAATTGAGACACCTACTTTGGGTGTCTTAATTTTTTTTTTTTTTTTAAACATTTAACTAAATATAAAAACATAGGAAACATTGTAACATTTAAAGAAATTAGAAACATACATGATATGAAAACATTGAAAGAGGGTGAAAATCTGAATCAAGGGGAGAAAACTAAACTAACTTTGGTTTTTATAGATCTTTCCATACTTTGTAGTCACTAGTTGAGCTGTTGTTCGGCATATCGTTGTCTTGGCAGCCTATAAAGAAAGTTGAACACACGGCATCAACATTTATAAGAGCATGAGCCGTGCCACTCGGACTAACCGCTACAGCTACTTCATTCTCTCCAATTACCACTTCGGCGTAACCTTTCTCGACCTTGTGATTTTCCAGCTGCACACATATAGATGTAGATATATCCACAAACAATGTCAGATTGATGAGTTCGGTTTATTTTGACACAAGAGCAGTAAGGAAATGGTAAACGAAAGCATAAATTGTCACAACGATAAGCAAGACAAGCCCCTAGGAAAACCCATTGCCCACATCACTAAACAAAGACGAGATATATATAACTCGTTTTTTTCCAATCTAACACGCTGATTAGTGATATCTTCTGTGAGCATTGGACTAACGATATTAGTCTAATTGTCAAAATTCAAGAACATGTTTATGATAGATAGAATGCAGGATCAAAGAATTACACAGGATCAAGAGAATTTGACTAGAACAAACCCTTGATTACCGCTTGGATTTGGTTCGCTGTATTTATCTTTCATCCTGCATTCTATCTATTTTCTATGACAAATACAGCAAACCAAATCGAAACCGTAATCAAGGGTTTGTTTTAGATACAAACAGTCCCAAGACTTCAAACCAACTAAACACCAGCCTGCTCCTGCATCTGTTCAACCCACTACTTATACTCACTCAAAGACCAACTAATATACTAACACACGGTTAGTTTAGCAGGCATGGGATAAAGCAATCTCTGAACTATCTTCTATCTTATTTACCAACATATATCACTTTACCATTCAATGAAGCATTGTATACTTAGATAAAACAAAAACAGATATTCCTTCCGACCAAAAGTTTCCACAGAATATAATTCTTCCATTATGTTTTATCAATGAGGAAGATAAAGAAACTTACCCTGAATTTCGTCTTGGCTCCCCACATGACGAATGTCTCATTACAGGTATGGTGCTTGTGGTTTCCCCTTAATCCACCAGGCCGGATTTCACCAACATGAATCGAAAGACACGAGGCAGCTCCACCTGCAGGAAATAGCGAAAACCTTGGATTACACAATAATCTCCTCCAAGGCTTAAGCTGGTCACTCCTAAGATTAACATTAACAGAGTGAGCAAAGACACAAACTTTTAATAAGCAACAATAGAGTACACTGGCTCAATACTTTTCTCCATTCCAATGTATAAACTCTCATGTCACATAAATTGGTAAACACCAAATCAGTTTGGATTCATGTACTCAAAAACCAAATGCTGAAACCAATTCACCATCTTCACCAACCTACATACGTCTAAAATCCACTTTATCCCAATGCTGATACTAGATTTTGATACTCTTAAGCTAAGATTTTCTCAGTTTCATTATACTTAAGCAAATTCCTGGATAACAATTATAAAAACAAAACAGAAGCGTAATTAATCAAACGCAGAGAAGAACACGAACCTTTGAGCCGAGAATCACGAGCAAGGATTACGGGATCAAGCAACCAACGACGGTCATCTTTTCGAACCGGAGAAAGCGACGATGAACTGAACCGGACCAGATTAACCTTATCGTCTCCGTCGAGGATATCCGAATCGGGATTAGTACTCTTCAACGCCGATTTTGGATGTGAAGAAGACGAGTGTTGTAACCTGAGAGAGATCCATGTTAGGAAGACGAAGAAACCGAGAAGCAAAGGAAACGCTATTTTTTTTTTTTTTTCTCTGTTTAATTTTTCACAACCTCTCAGAACTTGACACGTGTCCGTTCTTATCAGAACCAAAAGTGTCTAACATTAGACACTTATTTATTCTTAAGAGACTCAGTTTAATTCTTTTAATCATAAATAAAACATAAGAACAGCTGAGGTTACCATTGAACATGACCTTATACGTGCTTACACGTTCACAACCTTTGATTGATGTTTTATACAAAAACAAATTGCACATTCAAATTTTTTTTTTTTTGTCAACTATTATATTGAAAAGCCACAAATGCAAGAATTACAAGAGGTTCAAAGCTTTCAGAAACCCATTACATTGAAATTAAAGCCCAAATAGATCCATTAGGAAGCAACAAAAGTCATCAGATAATGATGATTGAGAGATAAACACGTGTTGCTCCTTACGTGTCTTGAAGATGGGGAAATCAATTGACACGTCTTCACTTCATGCATTCACCGGTGATAGAACTGCCGACTGAAACACACCGGTGAAGAGCTCCGGCCAATAAAATAAAAAAAATCAATTCAATCCAGAACTCTTAATCTTCGAACCCTCTTGTATCACCTTCTTCTGTAAACCCACGAGAGCTAATTGATCGATATTTATTAGAACTCATATTTAGCTAAAAGTATGTAGAACGATGAGAGATAGTGAAGAAGGTAAAGTATGAAAAGCTTGTTATTGAATGAATTAATGATCCGAATTAGTTACAACAAACCAATACTATAAACTTATATATTAATCCGGTTAGCATGATAATAACCGGCAATAAGCTTAAAATGTGTTAACCATAGTAATATCCGGTTAACTCCAATACACCCCCCTAAAGATGGAGTATACAAACTGTGAATACCCATCTTGACAAGTAAACTCTTGAAGAGACTAGGTTGGACAGCTTTGGTGAAGATATCAGCCAGCTGATTGTCTGATTTAACATGCAAAGTCTTCAAGAAGCCACTCTGAAGTCGTTCACGAACCACATGACAATCAAGCTCTATATGCTTGGTTCTCTCATGAAATACTGGGTTAGATGCTATGTGCAAGGCTGACTTGTTGTCACAAAACAATGTAGCAGGAGAGTTTGGTGCATAATGAAGATCCTTGAGTAAAGAATATAACCAAATAAGCTCACAGGTTGAATCTGCCATTGCCCTGTATTCAGCCTCAGAACTACTTCTGGATACAGTAGGTTGTTTCTTGGAACGTCATGAGATCAAAGACTCTCCCAAAAACATACAATATCCTGTAACTGAACGACGAGAATCTGGACATGAAGCCCAATCTGCATCAGAGAAAGCAATGAGTTTCAGTTCAGAAGAAGCAGAATAGAAAAGACCTTGACCAGGGTCATTCTTGATGTATCTCAACACACGATTGGCAGCCTGAAGATGTGTAGTCGTAGGGGCAGACATATATTGGCTAAGTTTATGTACTGTGAAGGTGATATCAGGCCGTGTATGAGTGAGATAGAGCATACGACCCACAAGTCTCCTATAAACTGAAGCATCAGGTAATAACTCTCCATCAGTTGCAGACATTTTCATATTAGTCTCCATAGGTGTAGACAATGGTTTGCAACCAAGAAGACCTACATCTTCTAATAATTCCAGAGCATATTTCCTTTGATTAATAGAGATGCCTTTGCTACTTCTGGCAATCTCAAATCCAAGAAAATATTGAGCAGGGCCAAGATCTCTGAGTTTAAAAGCATTCTTCAAAGCAGTCTTGAAATGATCAACAGCTAGATCATTGTTCCCAACAATTAACAAATCATCTACATATACCAAGATAGCCAAGAAAACTTCATTCTCAACTTTGACAAAGAGTGAATGATCTGCTGGAGCCTGAACAAATCCTTCTCCCAAAATAACTGATGAAAGCTTTTGATTCCACTGTCTAGAAGCTTGTTTTAAACCATACAAGGATTTATGAAGTTTACAAACAGAATTCTCTGGATAAGATTGACCAGTGAGCTCAGAATATCCTGGAGGCAATACCATATATATCTCTTCATCCAAATCTCCATTAAGAAAAGCATTGCTAATATCCATCTGAGTTAAAGACCAATTATTGATTGCTGCTTAACCAAGAATCATACGCAGAGTACCCAATTTTGCCACTGGAGAAAAAGTGTCCAAGTAATCTAGGCCTTCTAACTGCGTATAACCTTTTGCAACTAGGCGAGCCTTATATCTTTCAATACTACCATCAGAAAGATGTTTCAAAGTGAAAACCCATTTACAACCAATAGGGTGTTTATCTGGAGGAAGCTGACATATAGACCAAGTGCCAGTAGCTATTAGAGAACCCATTTCAATCTTAGCAGCATCAGTCCACTCAACAGATTTGACAGCCTCTTGAAAGGTTTTAGGAAGTGGGATAGAAGAGATGGCTAAAACAAGTTTTTATAGTAAGGTGAAAGGTTATCATAGGTCAAAAAGGAAGCAATGGGATAAGATGTAGTATGGGTGGGATGTGCAGGGAAATCTGTATCTTGATGTAAAAGATAACAGTGATAATCATCAAGATAAGTAGGGATCTTAACTTGTCTCTTGGATCTAACTATAGGGGCAGAGTTTCCTGATGGAACAACATGTGCTGGTGAAGAAAGAGATTCACTAGAAGAGGTTTGAGAAATATCATGAATTGGTGAAGGACTATATTCATCAGAAGAATTAGGAAGTGGTGAGATATCAGGAAGAACCTGAGAAGAATCCTCAGAGACATCAGGAGGAATATATGGGTCCTGAGGAAAAATAGGCTCAGGACTGATATCAAAAGAGGCTGGAAATAAGGATTCAGAGATAGGTAGAGGGAAGATGTCCTGATGAAAGATATCAGGAACTTTAGAGCTGTTAGAGTAAGGAAAAACAGACTCATGAAAAACAACATTTCTAGATATGAATATTTGATGAGATTCAATATCTAGAAGTTTATAACCCTTGTATCCAGTGGGATAACCAAGAAATACACAAGGAAATGCCCTTGGTGAAAATTTATGTCGATCCTTTAAAAGAGTAGAGGCAAAACAGAGACAACCAAAGACACGTAGATGATCATACTTGGGTATTTTTGAAGTGAGAAGCTCAAAAGGAGATTTATTTTGAAGAATTGGAGAAGGAGTCCTATTGATAAGGTATATAGAAGTAAGAATACAATCCCCCCAATATGATAAAGGAACATTAGATTGAAACAGGAGAGATCTAGCAACATTGAGTATGTGCTGATGTTTTCTTTCAACCACAGAATTTTGTTGTGGTGTATATATGCAAGAAAAGTAATGGATAATGCCTTTTGAATTTAGAAGAGAAGAGAAAGAAAGCTCAGGGGCATTATCTGTTCTTATAGCTTTGACTTTGCTTTTATACTGTGTTTCCACAAGCTGAGGAAATTCAGGAAATATAGTAAAGAAGAAAGGGATTATGAGGAAAGATGTAACAAGAGTCGGAGGAAAACAATACTGAGATTGTACTGTTACGTGTTAGAGCACTAATACTCATAAGATTGAAGTTGAATTGAGGAACAAAAAGAACTGAAGTCAGAACAAGATGTTCTGAAAGATAAATTGTACCAGAAATGGTAACTGAAATATGAGTCCCATCAGGAAGGGTCACAGAAGTATTGGTAATGGGTTGAGTACTAATGAATAGGGATATATCATGACAAATATGACAACTAGCTCCTGTATCTACTACCCATGAATTTTTGTTAAAAATAAGGCCATTCTCAATTCCAGCAGAAGCAATGATATTGAGAGGTTTAAAATTGGTACCTGATGAGGTTTGTGTATGTGGGATTAGGTGAGGTTGAGGTTTAGAAGTAGAGACTGTCCCATCTGCTAAGGAGATAGTACTGCCAGTGATCTGAGAAATATTGCCTGGAGCCGATTGAGAATTGCTCAAGACACTTAATAACTTCTGAATCTGATCTACAGTAACTTCCCCAAGATGAGCACCTCTTTGATCATGCATAGAAATTCCACCAGAATCCTGAACGATCATAGTAGCCACACTCTCCTTCTTTGGTGGCCATGATTGTTGTTGTTTACCATAGGAAGGATTAGACTGAACAGGTTGTGAGCCACTTGGAGGTTTGTTATAGGAAGACTGAGATTTGTAACCTTGTGGATAACCATGGAGTTTATAGCACTTGTTAACTGTGTGTCCTGACAATCCACAATATGAACAAATAGGTCTATTTTTAGACTTATTATATCCACCAACATAAGCTGCTACATTCTGATTATTATCCTCCACTTGAGAAGTCTGAAACACCACAAAACTAGCTTGAGTATTCTTCATAGACCTCTGTCTTTCTTCTTGTGACACCAGATTAAACACCTTGGATATAGAAGGTTTTGGTTCCATCATCAAGATTTGACCTCTAGTAGCCGTAAAAGAATCATTTAGACCCATCAGAAATTTTAACACTCTATCCTGTTCATCTCTAACTTCCAATCTCTTCATACTAACACAATCATTCTTTCCACAACAACAACTATACGGAGATTCATGATTCTTTAACTCCTCCCACAATTGCTTAAGCTTCGTATAGTAATCACTCACTGTGTGAGAACTTTGAACTTCTGAGAAGATTTGTTGCTTAATTTCAGCAGTTCTTGGTCCATCACTTTGTTTAAATTGGTCATGTATATCTAGCCACATCTGTCTAGCAGTGTCTAGGTACATGATGCTCTTAGCAATTGATTTCTCTACAGAATTAACTAGCCATATGCAAACGATATTGTTACATCTACTCCAAGATCCAAAGTCTGGATGATTCATATCTAATTCTTCAAATGAACCATCTACAAAGACGGCTTTATTCCGAGCACCTAACGCCATTAACATAGATCTTCTCCAAGTATTAAAATTGCCTATTCCAGAAAGTTTCTCAGAGACAAGCGCAATACCAGCATGATCGGCGCTATGTACATATAGTGGATTGGAATTTGGATCTGAAAGTGATGCGCGAGCTTGATTTTATGAAATCGGAACTTCTGGAACTTGCGAAGTCGAATTTTGAGCTGAATCTGTTATCGCCATTGATGAATCGAGAAGAAACACTAAGAATCACGATCAATCGATGAAGAAAAAGTGCGAAAACTGGGTTTCTCAACATCGCATGAGCAAACCACCAAAATCAATGAAAACGAAACGAAATGAAGAAATTTTCGGATCAATCGATGCGGAAGAAAACGATGAGCACGAATCTGAGATTAATTCTTTGCTCTGATACCATATTAGAAATCAGATTTAGCTAAAAGTATGTAGAACGATGAGAGATAGTGAAGAAGGTAAAGTATGAAAAGTTTGTTATTGAATGAATTAATGATCCGAATTAGTTACAACAAACCAATACTACAAACTTATATACTAATCCGGTTAACATGATAATAACCGGCAATAAGCTTAAAATGTGTTAACCATAGTAATATCCGGTTAACTCCAATAATATTGCTTAAATCTCCGGATTAATACAGAGAATCCATCAAAAGGCTTGGGAAACAGAACCTTCAGAATCTTTCATCCTCTGCTGATTTTGCTCTCAAACCCATCTGAAATTCTATCAACACAACTCTCAAATTCGAATGAGAAACTTCGTTAAACCTATTCTAAAGGCCCAACGAGTGGGAAAACGAAGAAATTACACTCATGAACAAGAGAATTGAGCATCAGAAATAAAAACTCACTCACAATTAGCTTTCGATTTTAACTATTAATCTACAGAGAAGAAGGCTAAGAGAACTAAACAAAATCCTAATATAAACGGATCAAATCCGGACAAGCCAGAACCAGAAATCCGATAAACGGAAACTAAAAATCCGATAAACGGAAACGCTATTCCGATTGAATCGGAAATCGATTTTTCAGACCTAAAACCTAAGCCCAGATCTGAAAATCGAGAAAACAAACAACTAACTAAAAACAAAGAAAACTATTTACAAAGCATCAACGCCGGCAAAAGCCGGATGCCGAGCTTTAGTCACCGGAAATCTCTTTCTTTTTGTGTAGAGAGAAGTTAGAGATTTTTAGAGAGCACATTCAAAATTTCACAAGAAATGATAAAAGTTTTGATTCATACCACAAAAAAAAAAAAGATAAAAGTTTTGACTTTTTTATTTTTTCGCCTTGCAACATAAATAAGCGTCCTTCTGGAGAGAACCAAAGCACTCAATAGGATTGCGTCTCTTAGGCTTCAACTGGTGACCACTAGAGGAACAAAATGAATGATGAGTAAAAATAATGAAAGGAATTAAAAGGAACAAAATTTGAGAAATGAGAAAAAAATTGTAAAATAAAATTGGTCCCTCTTGTTCCTTTTTAAATTTGATTGAGAATACTTTTGTTCAATATATAGTTCTTTGTAGGAAGGAGAAGGGAGAAGGAATGGTGTTGAATCATAGGTACCAAAAATTACTAATAAATGGTGTAATTTAGAAGGATTGGAGAAGAATTCAATGTTCTTCTTGGTTCTTTTCCCTTTTAATGGTCAACATTTAGTGTTCATCTGAAACAGTATTTCATTTTTCATGCGTTCAACTTTGTACAAAAACAAAGTACTATTTGATTGCACGCAGCATTCGCAAAACAGAAACGTCGTTATGTGCAGTTATAGCGGTTGGTGTTCTCCATCTTTACCCCAAAAAAAGTTATAACTTTATAGAAAAGTTGACAACAGTTGATGAGACTATAAACTTCATCAGTCACATTACAAAACCAACTAGCTTTGATACATTAGTAATTCCAGAATACATGTTTTCTAAACCTCTTAAATTTAAACTCATCATCAATAAAAACTATAAAAAAAATAAAAAAAAATTCTACCCCGTCACTTTCAAAACATATGATTACAACCAGATTAAGAAGCATATAAGATCTAACTATTCAAAACATTCCTTAATTTGTCAACAAGATGATACTTAACTCAAGTTCTTGGCTTCTCCTTCGTGGAATCGTTGTTTCCGCTATCTTCTAAGTCTTCCAAGCTATTAACCTCGGCACTATTATGTGTCGCGGATGGATGAGACGAATACCATCTTGACCAGAAAAGATAATTAAAGAAGTTGACAAAACTCAATGAAGCTAAGAGCCAGTAAAAGAGATCTAATCTATCTTTATTAAGGTCGTTATCGCCTAACCAACCTTCTCTCGTCCCGGATCCATTACTAGACGTAACTCTATTCACAGTCGAGACAAGAACAGAGCTGAAATAGAAACCGAAAGAGTAAGAACAGTAAGTCATTGCTGTGAGAAAAGATTGCATACTCTGCGAAGACTGTTTGTAAAAAAATTCCACTAATCCAACGGCCGTAAACATCTCCGATAACCCAAATATTAAAAACTGCGGCGCGATCCAAAAGATCGAAACCATTATGTTCTGTTCCAAGAACGCTTCCCGTCTCTTCTTTTCAACTAATGCAGCTGCGATCATTGAGAAAGAGGCTAGGAACAGTCCAATGCCAATTCTCTGTAGAGGAGAGATTCCGGAATCTTTTCCCGTTAGTTTTCTAGCGATTGGGACGAAGAACGTTTCGTAGAGAGGTACTACGAATATGAGAATGATGTAAGGGATGGCTTGAAGAGAAGCTGGTGGGATTTGGAATGTTTTTGTGATTTGTGTGTTCATGGAGCTTCCTTGTTGAACAGAGAAAGTTTGGAGCTGAGCTAATATAGTGTTGAAGATAATGGTGCACGCGAATATCGGTATTACCGATAAGAAAATCTTGACTTGATGGACTTGTTCGATTGTGCAGAGTCTCCATGGACTTTCTATTTCATTGCCTTGCGTTTTGATGCAAGCCTTGTCAAGAAACCTTAACGGTTTTTGGCGGTTAGTTAGTTAATGTGGCGGTTATTGTAAAGAGATTAAAGACAAATTATTACCTGAATTTATTAGTATGGAGGAGAGGTTTGACATGAACGAGATCCGTAGAAGGTTGATGAAGCATGTTTGGGTTTGGAGGGCACATCTGTTTTCGTTTAGAGATCGCGGCTACGAAGACCTAATCGATCCAAGAATACAAGAAAATGAAGTCATGATCGAATAGACGCAGCTAGAGATCAGAGATTTTTATAATTTGCAGTTTGGTTTACTAGTTCTAAAATTTATAATATTTAATGGTTTTTTTTTTTTAAGTTTTCATTTTTAATTATCAAACTTGTGAAATGCAAAACAATCAAACTCTATAAATGCGTCAGCGTTTCAAACGCTAATTATTGTGTTTATATGTCCGTGAAACTGTTTTTTTTTTTTTTTACCGGATTCACATTTTAAAACTATTTTTTTTATATAACGTTGCAAAATGTAAATGCAAACGTTAGGAAAATCATCCGTTTGGCTTTTGCAATTAACCAAAAAGTATGTGCTTGAAATTTATGAGTTGTTATAAAACTAAGACAAACAAAAAAATTGGAGATATAGTTACCTGAGCAATTGGTGTGAAGATGCTACCACGAGGCGGGTTATTCCTATAAAAATTAGTTCCAGCGACAAGGCTGATCACCCCGGCAGCCATAACAGCTGCCGAGACACCAAAACCAACGTCCATGCCGGAATGCGTCTGCACCCAAACAAGGAGTGTGAGTGCAATAAGCTGACCCATAGAGAAGGCAAAGTAAGCCGCGTTGAAGAAACTCGATAGCTTCCTCAAATCTTTCCTTTGAAACTGGTCCGCGCCATGAGAGATGATGTTCGGTTTAAGACAGCCGCTCCCTAACGCCACCAAACAGAGCGCGGCATAGAGAGTGGCCGCCTTGTAACCATTTGCCTCTATGCAGTTTATTGTTGTGTTCTTCATGTTGCATTTTGGTGGTCTTAGCTCTGGGAGATGAGCTTGGACTGACAATAATATGAATCCCTGTTTTCATTATTTTAAATGTTTTTTTTTCAGACAAAACTTTCCTATATTTATATGTTAACGAATGCACAAACATTATTATCTTAATCCGTGTAATTAAAATCCTATAGAGTTACATATATTGTGTATACTGGAATCAAAACTCGTATTAAGTAAAACAAAGGGGCATCTCATTAAGCTAATATGCATTATGTATGTATTATTATGAAGCTGTTAATTGTTTTATTAATTACTAAAATAAAAAAGAACACTATACTAACATATTATATAAACCATTTTCTTTTCCAAAGAACCGAAAGTTTACCAGAAATATTTAGTTCAATCACTTTAATAGTTTAATTACAACTTTTTGTTAAAGTTTTGGACTTTTTGCCTTTTAATAGCCTGTTTTAATCACAAGTTACTAGTTAGAGATGAAAGGTGGTGTAGAATATTCAAGAGCATCTAAAATAGAAACAAGAAAGGCGAAGAGAGAACATACAGAGATTTCTACTACGCCGAAGACGAGCATGGTGCGAAAGCTTCCAAGGTATGAATCAGAGAGGAAGCCACCAAGAAGCGAGAGAAGAAACACCGTTCCTATAAAGTTAGTAACGAGGTTTGCGGATTTCGACAAAGGAAAATGCATCTCATTGAACACGTATGTGATCAAGTTGTTCCCAACAGCCGCAATCGCCATCATCTCAAAGGCTTGGAGGCCTAAATATTAGGAATCCGCATCAGGAGTTAAAATAAATTAAAAAAAATACATAAAGAAATGAACTAATTCACTTATTACCAATTGGTTTTAATAAAACTTCACTACAAATATACACAATCAATCAATATAACATAAGATGGTTAGGAATCCGCATCGAAAGTTAAAAATAACTTTAAAATATAAAGACATGAGCCAATTCACTCATACCAATTAGTTTGAATAAAACTTCACTGCAAATATACTCAACCAGTCAATATAACATAATATGGTTGCAAATACTTAACATGGACCGTCTCAACAGTATTCAACATGCTCTAGTAGATAATATAGATATAAGAACCTGAAATAGTTAGTGTTGATGAGGAAAGGAGAATGATACCTAGAACAAAGAGAGCAGCTCTTGGACCACCATGCTTATTTGGCCTACATGGTCGACCTCGAGAATCAACACAAAGATCATCCGATGATTCCTCGGACGTGTATGGTCGTCTTTTAGCTTCTTCAGATAAATCATGAGTATCCATGGCTCTTTCTGTTTTTCTTGTATTATAGCAAAGATGTAAGTTTGGCTTTAGAAGAAGTTTGGCACAAAGCTAGATGTGGGGAGAGGAGGTACTTATAATGTCTCGTTCATTCATTTCTCTCATTTCTTTATATATAACTAAGATAAAAGTCAGGACGGAAAGACCTTGGAAACAATAAAAAAGTTTCACTAACTTTTAATTTTTTTTTTGAAAGTCTTACATATTAAATAAAACAACAATTTTTAGTTGAAAATTTTCAAGATATGCCATTTTACAATCATACCATCATTTAAAAGAGTTTGCAAGGGCTCCATTGTTTACAATTTTTTTTATTAACTTAACATTTTCAGATTTTTTAAAAATACACGGGTTAGAGCATGGTTATAGCTAGTAAATATGGGTGGGGTTTTAACAACTAAACCCATTAAATTAAATCAAAACCCATATTTACCCATGTTTGGATTTCTAAATATAGGATTATATTACCCATATTTGATGGGGTAATATATATCTATCTCTCTCTCTCCTTCTTTCTCTCTCTTCATCAAAGATCAACACAATTAATATTATAAAATGCATATATTTACCCAAACATATTTACTAGCTATAAACATGCTCTTATAAGGTTTTTAAAATAAATTATAAAAATTTTAAAACAGATTATAAATTTTTTTTAAACGGGTTATAAGGTTTTTAAAACATATTATAAACATTTTCAAAAACCTTATACTACTTTAAAAAACCTTTTTAATCCGTTTTGAAAAACTTTATAATCCTTGTTTTTTTAAAAGGTGTCATATTCGCAAATGTGCATGTGATGGTGGCATGATTGGAAAAAAAATTCAACAGTAGCATTTTTGAAATTGTCTTTTTTTAGTTTTAAAAATATATTATCAATATGCGTAAGTATAAGAGTTATGAAAATTATTATATAACTACTAAAAGAGAAATTATGTTATAGATCTACTAGCCATAAATTGGAAGAATTTTGTTTTTTGAAGGAAATAATTAAACTAAAACACTACTTATACAAAATTTGTATTTTATAACAAAATTAAAATTTTGCTCAATTGTTTCGTATGTATTTTTTCTGATCCGGTATGATCGGTAACATCACCTAATTAAGCTTACTAAACTCCTTAGTGTACTAGAGTAGTGGGAAGAAACCACTCTCCAATTAATATATATGTTTAAACCCCATCATCATCATCATCATCATCATCATTACAAAAAAAAATACTTCACTTTAGCCTTTGTGGCTCCGGGGCATAAACTATTGAATACTACAATGTTTTCTTGACATCTACGGCTAATATATAGTTACGATTTGATCAATGATGACAATCTTTGACGAATTTCCCCTTCCTATCAATGTGAGTTCAACTCTTGCTCTCATTACTAATAGAAAATTCACATTTTAAGAAAATAGTTCGATAAATTTGTTTATAAGATCATTACAAAATTGACATTTAAAAGTCAATTTTATGAATTTTCACAAATTTGATTAAGGAATTAGAGATTTTATGTATAGATTGAGCATAAGATAAAGAATGATGGATTTGTCACTTAAAGGATGTGAATGAATTTCTCTGTAAAATATTGGTAGGCAACATATATTTTACTAGAAGTATTTTCTCTGTAAAATATTGGTAGGCAACAACCGTAAAATCATATATTTTCGCCAAACCCGTAAAATTGTGTTTTTCTGCCAAAACCGTAAAATCATATATATTTTACTAGAAGTATTTAAAAGACAAAATCGTAAATTATTTTTCCGCCAAAACCGTAAAATCATATATTTTTTACTAAAAGTATTTAAAAAAAATTATTTGGTCGTTATTTAGCTATAAAAGTAAATTTAAATCATAAATAATAGCATAATCACAAACATAGGGCATTTTGGTTATTTTACATTAAACGCGTCCAGACGCAGATACCAAAATACCAAACGAACATAGGTGCATCCAGATACGATTTCTGGACGCATGAACCAAAACCACAAACGAACAACAGCGAGATGCTGCGTATAGATACTGCGTCTAGATATTGTATCCAGACACCCAAACGAACAACACCATAATAACAGTAATACAAGTTTGAAGGTAACAAAAGATGGTGAAGGCCAGGAACTAGAATTTTGAATTTGGATCAACAGTTTTCTATTTTTGTCGTTTGTCAACGGGTGGCATATAGTTTTCTACCGTTGTATCATTTTTAAATAATAATGCGACATTAAACTTCTTAAGAAATTTTGGTTAGTTATTTGTAAACATAAATGTCAAACACCAATATTAACTAACTAACTATTATATCATATTATATTACTAGAAAATGTTTCGCGCGATGCGCGAGTTTTATTTAAAAATTTATTAGATTTGAAGACAAATAATATATTTTATCTTATTATTTATTTTTGACAAAAATAACCAATTCTTTAGATCTATATTGGTTGCTAGTAAAAAATTAATAATAATTAACTTGAAATTAAATTAGTTACTTTTTTATTTATATTGCATTAACATTGAAATATAAAGTGATTTTCAACCTTTTCAATATTAGTGGTTACTATTTGAATATATTTGTTTGCAACTTTGTTAATTACATAAATTTGACAACTAAATCAATTATGTTATCTAAACAATGCTTAAAATTTTATAGTAAAATAGTTATTTATTGTAAAACCTCTTTCTACATTCTAATTACTTATCATTTTTTTCCTTTAAAATATTTTTTGTATTTATACATACAAATAGTTAGTTTTTATTTCTGATATACTTATATTAGCTATTATAAAACCTCTTTCTACATTCTAATTACTTATCATTTTTTTTATTTTTTATTTATATTTATCTATACAAAGAGTTAGTTTATATTTCTCATGTACTTTTATTAGCTATGATTATGTGTTTTTAATCAAAAAATGTTATGTTGAAATACATTAGCTTATGATGAGGTATAACAAATTTTTTAATCATCTATTCTATTTTATATATGAATCAATAACATTTTCTATATTATATCATATTTACATATATTTAATAATATATTAAAAAGAGATTTACTGTATTAATAAAAAAATTTTGACATAAACTTATGTGATTTGTATATAATATATGAGTTAATATAAATGGTGGAAATGTACTTTAGGAACATTAAACGTAACTTTATATATATGGTATGTTAAATATATATTTAATACCATTAAATATATATAAAATTAAGAAATTTAAACTCGATAAACTTTAGTTATTTAAATATTTATAATACATTAGTTAAATACATAAAATAACAAATCTATTATTCTTGGATTGTTATTTAATTTTATTTGAGATATTGTATTTAATTTAATAGTAGTACTAATTTTAGTAATTAATCATATTTGACTAAAAATAATAATTAATTAATTATATAAATATGTGAAGACACGTGTCGTCTTGTCAGAGTTTGTTAACTATAAAATATTATAAAGACTGACATTTCAAAATGTTTCCTACTTTTCTGAATGACTTTTAGAAATAATTTTAGTAGAAAATAAATGTTGAATTAAAAATTAAATAAAAATTAAATGTTGAATTTTCTGAATGGGCGTTTAAAAATTAAATGTTGAATTATAATTGATCAATAAATGGAAAGATTAATTTTTGGAAGTTTATGTGAAGAGACGTGTCGTCTTGTCAGAGCTGTTAACTTTAAAATATTATAAAGACTGATATTTCAAAATGTTTCCTACTTTTCTGAATGACTTTTAGAAAGAATTTTAGTAGAAAATAAATGTTGAATTTAAAATTAAATAAAAATTAAATGTTGAATTTTCTGAATGGGCGTTTAAAAATTAAATGTTGAATTATAATTGATAAATAAATGGAAAGATTAATTTTGAAAGTTTAGAAATTAATATCAATCACGAATGATCATTATTAGAGGTATATAAATTTATTTAATTAAATAGATTCCACATTACAAAAAAATAAAAGTGTTTAGCATTTCAAAATATTTCTTACTTTTGTGAATGACTTTTAGAAAAACTTTTAGTAGCGGGTTATATATCTTTCTATCCATGATATATACAAGTATCTTTAGTAGTCTAGTAGTTCTTCAACACTTAAATTATTGAGGTTTGCTGGGTTCGAAACCTAGAAAAAACATTTTAAACTTTTTTTTTAAATAAAATTTTGTAAAGAAAGAGATGACACGTGTCGCCTTGTCAGAGCTTGTTGGCTTTTGTAAACCTTAAAATATTATAAAGACTAGAAAAAGTCCACGCGTTGCGTGGAAAAAACTATCTACATAAATTTTAAAATTATTTTACTGTATATAATTGATATTTAAGAAATATTCTCACAAATTATATTTTAAAAAAACCATAATATGAAACTATATGATGTAAAGACAAAAAAATATGTTTTATCTTATTATTTATGTTTGACAAAAATAACCAATTCTTTGTAATTGACTTGAAATTTAATTAGTGATTTTTCTTATTTATATTGCATGAACATATAAAAGTATATTGATTTTCAACACTTAGATACAGCAAAATAAGTGAATTATATGGGCGTTTTAAGATTTAGTGTTGAACTATAATTAATAAATAAATGGAAAGATTAACTTTGGAAGGTTAGGAATTAAAATTATGGGCATTGCATGTTTTTAAATTTGGTTGAATTAGAATTGATTCACAATTAATGGAGAAATCAATTTGATTCCAAAATTATTAATAAGCAGTCCATTTCGGAAATGTTGGATTTGATCGTTATTAGTGTTATATAAATTTATTTAATTAAATAGATTCCACATTAAAAAAAAAAAGTAATTGGTATTTCAAAACATTTCCTACTTTTGTGAATGACTTTTAGAAATAATTTTAGTAGTGGATTATATATCTTTCTTTCCGTTATATGTACAAGTGTCCTTTAGTAGTCTAGTGGCTCTTTTACACTTAAAGTACCAAGGTTTGTTGAGTTCGAATCCTAGTAGAAAACATTTTAAACTTTTTTAAAATAAAGATTTGTAAAGAAAAAGGTGACACGTGTCGTCTTGTCAGAGCTTGTTAGCTTTTGTAAACCTTAAAATATTATAAAGATTGTCGCATTTTTTTTTTAAATGAATGTAAAATTGTATTCAAATCAAACGTTTTTACAATAAATGCGTCTTTGTGTTGAAAACGATGTAAGAACAACATCTAAACTTGTTAGGAGTCTTGTGGCTCTGATACCATGATAAAATGATGAGAGTATGAACACAAAGTGTTTGGGAAGAATTATATTAGACTCTCGTGAGAATAATGTTACAAGTTACATTGATTTATATAAAGAACTAATTTCCTAAATCTAGATAAATATAAATGTAAATAATATCTCTACA